>JAAIXJ010001815.1:252157-288655 GCA_013403705.1 Heliconius hermathena
AAACAGACAAACAGACAAACAGACAAAAATTCCAAAAATGTTGGAAATGGATTCTGTTAATTATCCTTTAACACCCTGGCTAATTTTTTTTTAAATATTTTCAATGTACAGAAACGACTTTTCTACAGATTTATTATAAGTATAGATAAGTATATTTTTTTATTTATACATGAATTTGTGAGGCTTTTTTGAAGTCCCATTTTACCCTTTGGGTACGGAACCTTAAAAAGAATTAAAATTATAATCAGACAAAACTTAGTGATTTAGATACGCTCTAGTAGATGAAATACGTTTTTGAGTTCCACCACTGAACATACATTGCCTCAAAATTTGGCAGTAAATAAGAAACGCAGTGTCTTAACACTGTTGCAGCTACCTTGCTGTGTGGGATAAAACGTGAAGATGTTTTATTTTTATTATATTCTTATACATACATACGAATCTCTTAAAGAAAAATGAAAATACCGCCTTACAAATATGTAACGTGGCATTTTCACAACAATAGGCTTTTGTTTCTTAAGTATTTTTAATATATTTCTAGTCTTGTACAAGCTGCCGCTTGATGGAAAGTGATTGATGGAACCAGGCGTCGTTTTACATCACATGATAATGTACTATGAATAAGAATTACTTGATGTACTTTTGGTAATTGAAAAAATTGATCTTTCCTTACGAAAAGCTGTATAAGTTACAAAATGTAATAATTAAATATTTATATATATTTATATATATATATATATATATATATATATATATATATATATATATATATATATATATATAATTACTATTGCATAGTAAGATAGAAGTTTAATCTCAGCAATAATAGGTATGCAATCTCTATCTCAGCAATAATAAGTAGGTATCTCCAGCGCCTACCAGGCGTCATCAGTGCGAGTTGCCACAACGAGAAGGGTTCGCGATCCTCAATGATTCAACACTTTCCATACAAAACTTTATTCCAAGATTATTCCGTTGTATAAATGTAATAAGCTTTGCAGACGAGATTAGACCCCAAATTTCACTCAGGCATTAATGACATTTTCAGTTGGAGCGCGGGACTTTGTTGCTTGTCGGCGTGTTCAGACAATGATTTTGAAAGTCATTTCGAGTTAAACTGCCTAAATTTTGACGTGAACGTTTGAATAAATCAAAATTAATTTCGAAATTAATAATTTATTAAAGAATATTGTGTTTACAGAAATAATTAGATGTTAATTTTGAAAAATTATAGCAGACCCTGGTAGCATAGAATAAAGTACTGATAATAAGAGATATTTCGTACTTTTTCGATTATTTTCTTTTCTTTTCTTTTTCTTATTCGTAAATTTGTCAGTGCAATTATTGTTGTTAATAAATATTAAATGGGTCTTGCAAGGTAAATTAAAAAACTTGACTTACAAGGCTTGTGCCTTTTGGTTCAGTAGAAATAACGAGTTGTATACGACTCAAGACACATTCTTAGAGCCAGGTAGCTCTGGCTAGTAGTTTAGTATAGATAATAGGTATTAGGGGTACGCGCATTGGCGTAGTGAACGATGCTCGCGCTTGCTGACACCCGCGATTATTCTGCTTCCATGTATTGAAAACTGTGATGTTTGAAAAGTTTTAGTTTAGGAAAAAATCAGAAAATTATACATTTGTGGTTAAATCCTAAAAAATAATAGCCTTAAAGGGCAAAAATTTGGTATTAAAGGCGCTAGGTAAAGTGAGGTATTAAATGAAAGGACTCTGGCTAAGCTAAGCTTGAATTTCAGAAAATCTACGGCTCCATGATTTCCTGAAGAAAATGTATTTCTACATTTATTTAAAAAAAAGATATGGTGCTTATATCGCAAGAAAACGCGTATTTCGACACTATAAAAGGAGTAAAAATTAATAGGGTTCTTCTGGTTGACCTACAATTATGAAATTTGGCAGTTATCATCAACAGGTAGAACTAGTTCTGAAAAAAACTTTAAAAATATACATTTGTGATTAAATTCTAAAAAATATTACCCTTAAAAGAGTGGCATAAGGCTTTGGTATTAAAGCCGCTAGTTCAAGTGAGGTATCAGATGAAAGGGCAGTGGCTATAGCTTAGCCTTGAATTTCAGAAAAAAGCTCGAATTTTTGTACGGAACCCTCGGTAGCCGAGCCCGATCCACGCTTGTTTTATTTTTGACACCACTAGTACCTTTATTTAGCGTATTGCCTTCGTCGATAAATGTGTCGATGTTATCCAAAACATTTTTTTTGTTTTAATTGAACCAGTAGTTTCTGAGATTATTGTATTAATTATAAATCTTTTTATAAATTTATTTCATTTTAACACTCATGCCATTTGACTTCTTTCTATAGTTGACTGTAGGTATAGAGGCACTCAATATAGAAATAAAGAAAACAACATAATTACTTAATAATGAATATCTTAAATGTATACTTCGTATTAAATGTTAATAAGTCGAGGAAATGAAATATTTATTATTTTCATTTCTTCACTCTGGTGTCCAGGCAAAGTGCGGCGTTGAGTTCCGCTACTCAAGCAACCAATGCCTCCAGAATTCGGCGGAAAGTGGGGAGCGGAGTGCGTAACAATAGGCTCCTTCTGCCTACCCTGCTACCTGCGGGATACAGCGTGAAGCTGAAAAAAAGTGTTAAAAATAGGCATGAATTATATTTTCGAGTGCAGCAACAGATACCAAAAAAATATTTCTTAGATACATCGAAATGTATTCGCATCGTTCATCGGTCGTGCGTGAAATTTACATGGAATTTTGTACTTGTAATAAAGAATGATGAATTGGACCCGCATTGGTACGTAATTACAGATAGAGCAAGCGCGTCGATATTAAATTGCAAAACTCAATAATTTTATTATATTAATTTTTTTTTGATAAAAGGAAGTAAAACGATTTAGCGTGATCGTGAACATTGTTGGAACTTACGATTGTGGCTTTGGTTTAATAGATTTCTCTTCTCTTAGGAGCTATTTGTTACAAATAAAGGAAGTTTTAGAATATAGTTAAGATTTAATAATAAATAAATATATTTGATTTATTTATTATTCGCGATTATAATAAGGATTAATAGAGTATGTTTACTATTATACATCAGAATAAGCTGCCAGTGCCCCGTCAACGGTGTCAGAAGACCAACACGACCAACAACTCCCACGAGTAGAGAGACAGTCGGCACTTCTATCGTATATGAAGGTGGTACAGACAGGATTGGCAACATCCAGAAGAGCTTTCATAAAGACTATATTCAAGCCTAACAATAAAGTGAGCCAATTTTTGAGACCAGTGAAAAGTATATTCCTTTGCAGTGTGCAGGTGTATATAGGCTAGATTGTGACTGTGGCTTACCATATATTGGTCAAGTAAAGAAAAGCTCTTTCTTCAGCTGTGTCTTCATTCGCTGTATCCTCAATACAGCGGATGAACCAAATCATTATGTCGTATTTGATAAACCTCACATCCTCGCTAGGGAAGACAGCTATATGCCTAGAATGATTCTCAAGGCTAAAGCAACACAAAACCATTCTAAATTCAATAGAGAAGACTGTTGGAAACTTTCCACCACCCGGGACATTCATAAGGCTTTGAGGTCTCAAGCCCACCACACCAGAGGACAAGATACAGTTAGCTCATTCTGCAAGAATTAAAGAAAGTGCGCGAGACAATTAAGAAATCGTTGGCTGTAGTTTGATATAGTAAAATTATGATCTATTATAATAAAATCGAAAGCGAATGGTCTCTTTATATAAAAAGTATATGAGAAAAAAGTTTTGGGGGCATTTAATATTGCAATAGAACCCAAAACAACGATTTTTAAAATGTTTGTCTATCTGTTATCGGTTTGTCTGTTTGTCTGCGCGTTTGTTCATGTAATCTCAGAAACGGCTGAACAGATTTAAATGAAAACGTAGCCCGAAAAATTAAATTCCTCAAATTTGTAAAATTATTTTGCAAAAATAATTTTACGTATATTATAAATAAATATATATATTTATATATATAATAGTTTCATTGGTTCCACGTGAGTTATATGTACGTATGTGTACGTACGGGTAATCGTTTTGTGAACGTAATTGGTTTTCATTCGCGTTGATTTACCGCGCTCAGTTGAGGCATGGATGTTTGTCACGACACCATTTCGCTTACACGATTCGTTATCTGAAGGTTTTTCATTCTTTCATCGCGGGTTTTCTCCTCTTTCATAACATTCATAATTCATAGACATTGATTGTTTTTTTTTAAATAATAATTATAATTTTAAGATAATGATATTAATCTGAACTATCTATGAGGTAGACATTATTTACAGGTATTGTTGTTTGTATTTACAGTTGAGTTTTATTTTGATGAAAAAAAATAAGTTTATTTTATAAAAAACTCTTTGAGGGCTATTTAATTATTATAAAAATGTAATTAAAGCACGAATACGAGATGTTATCTTTAATGATTGTATGTATGATAGAAGTTGTTGACATTTAAAATATGTTCATTGCTGTTATTAGCTATAGGTAATAACTAATATGTGTTGTTTTATTTTGCAATCAATTTTTTACAAAAAAGTAATTAATAAGCACTTTAATTATGCATTAAAAACCGTAAAGCAGCAACTCAACGCCTCGCTTTGCCTCGGCTGACACCAGAGCAAAGAAAATGGAAATGTTAAATATTACAGTCTGAGGCCAGTTGTGGCGCAGCGAGCGATCGAACCCACAACCAATAGGTTTTTTCAGTGACTGAAAAAACCTATTGGTTGTGGGTTCGATCCCCACTCGAAGAGATTAAATATTTACTTAAATTTAGCGCGTCGTTGAGTTCTGCCACTCAACACACAATGCCTCCAGAATTCGGCAGAAAGTGGGGAACGGAGTGTCTTAACACTAGGTTCCCTCTGCCTCTCTCGCGTGGGAATCAAATTTACAACCTGTTACGTTTACAGCTTCATTTTGTGCCCCCGCGCAATAACTGGCCACATAATTTAAAATATTAACCTCAATAATTAAGTTACCTATAACTGTGTTAGTGGATAAGTAGGTATGTCATCTTAATATGTAGCTCATGAGAGCTGCCTACCGTCAATCTCGTTAGAAAGGGTATGGCACGTTTTAAAATAATCAGTTTCTTGTTAATTCTTAATTTACTGCCTCGGTGGTGGCAACTCTAAATTGATCGAGGCAGCCGCCGGCTGTACCTTACTGGACCATATATAATTGCTATGAGGACATTTTCTTAATTTGGCTGTGAGCGTATAATTTACATATAATAGTAGCGGTCATTTGTTTCAAAAAATATAGTTATAGAACGTAAATACCTGGATCTTACTTTCTTTGTGCCACGTGATTATTTTGATTTTGTTATATTAGTTAAGAAGTTCTTATTGCCTTGCACAATTTACTTTACTTAGTAATACTCTATATCTCTATCAAATATTTGAAAGAGATTAAAGAGTATATACTGAGACGATACAGACTGATGAGAGATAGAAAATTGAAATATCAAAGAACATTTTTTACATTTTATGCGGTGAGGTGAGAGGTGAGGTGCATTCAGATTACTATAGTTCTGCCTATATTTCAAAGAAATAAAACTCTTTTTTCTTGTGTTTAGTATATTACCATATAACTTTAAATAATATATAATTATATATATGATTCATCCCTATATTATTTGGCTTTTGCCCAGATTGGATTTTTTAATTTTTTTGTGTAACAAAAATTTGAATATCTAGGACACCTTTATAAAATGTTTTTAATTATTATAAATTGCATGATTTATTTTAAATTTTCAGATTAGAGTTTTTACATATTAAATGAATGTAGATATGTATACCTATTAAAAGTAAAGCAAATGTATCGCCTTCCTAAAAGATAACAATCTTTAATATCGTATGAGTGGATGAGTTAAAACTAACGAACGGAAGGCGCACCCAAAGGGTTAACTTAGTAAATACCCGATTGGATACCACTATCTACTTCATATCCTCCTAGTATTTAGAGATTAAAAATTGATTCAATAATACTTAAAGGGTCATTACTCTTGTTATATTTTATGAAGTAGGATCCACGTTTTGTTTTTGGATATTTAAGTAAATTTTAGAGTTTAAAGTTCTTTTTCTTCCATCTAAAATTAGTTTTGTAATATTATTGTAATATAATAAATTATATTAAATATAATATTGTTCTACTTGAAAATATTATAAATAGTCTTTATATGTAGACTCGACCCTTATCTAACATGTTATTCAATATATGTTATAATATGTTACAAAAAGACAAAATAAAATAAATTAATATTGTAATCTTCAATCAGTACAGATATATAATTATAAGTTTTAATAGAGTAACACAAAGCAACAGTAACAACCCCCTAAGGTACGGACCGGAACTGTCCCTCATCCCTCAGTTGAGCTACAAATTTATAACCGACATCAAATCTTAGTTAATAATTCTATAAACATCATTAAACAGGATGTGGTTGTATCTTCCGCGTGGCTCAGGGTGCTTTAATAGGAAAATCTAATATTACGTAACTATTGCAAGTATCCGGTCTCAGAAGCGTAAATAACTTGTATATATGCATTATTCTATTACTGTACAACTGTACTTAAACTTTAATACACATATAAAAAATCAAATCAGCTTTACGCTGTATCCCGCACACAACAGGGTAGGCAGAGGGAACTGAGTGTTAAGACACTTCGTTCCCCACTTTCTGCCGAAATTGGAGGCATTGCGTGTTAAGTGGCAGAACTCAACGCCGCACTTAACCTCGACGCCAGAGCGAAGAAATGGAAATATAAATTTAAGTAAATATTTCATCTCCTCGAGTGGGGATCGAACCCACGACCAGTCGGTTTTCAGTCACACTTCGTGCCGCTACTACTGGCTTCATCACCTACTTCATACACATATAAATTAGTATTAACTTTTACCGTTTTAAAGATTAAATATTAGGTACTGAAATTTGTATAAACATTTTCAAATAAATAGAAAAAAATGCTCTGAATGTTGAAAAAAATGAATCATAAATGACAAACATTCTACTCTGTGTATAATGTTTCTCAGAGGCCGATGGTGGCGCAGAGGCACAAAGTGTAACTGTAAAATCGACTGGTAGTAAGTTCGATCCCCACTCGAGGAAGTGAAATATTTATTTACATTTATATTTTCATTTCTTCAGGCAAAGCGCGGTGTTGAGTTCCGCCACTCAGCACGCAATGCCTCCAGAATTCGGCGGAAAGTGAGGAACGGAGTGTCTTAACACTAGATTCCCTCTGACTACCCTGCTGTGTGCGGGATACAGCGTGAAGCTGATTTGATTTAATTTAGATTTTAATTTAATTGTACTCTGTATAATATAGATTTCTATTACGATGTTTTAATTAACGATTTCCATAGGAAAAACCACATCGTAGTACACTTTCCTAATATAATTTACGATTGCGCTTGCCGCAGTAGAAGTTGTGATTGCATCCTCTAATACTTCGGCCTTTGCACCGCACTCGATACCTTTTGTGTTTGCGGGGTTGCCTTTGTTAGCCACCAGCTAGTACGTTTACTCTGCACTCTATAGGTATCCGGCATTACCATGCTTCTTTTTAAAAGCTTAAATTATTTACTAAATAATATTTTTTTAATTTATTTTAATTTGTTTAATTTTTAGTTTAATTTCATTTCGTTTTTAGCAATTTTCATTTTTGACGCCAATCTTTACGCAGCGGCACAAGTGTGTGACGTGTGTAGACGTGACAGGTTGTAGGCTCCATTCCCACTCGAGGAAATGAAATATTTAATATCTTAATTTCTTCGTTCTGGTGTTAAGGCAAAGCGCGGTGTTGAGTTCTGCCGTTCAACACTCAATAACTCCTGAACTTAGTGAAACGTGGAGAGAGCAGTTTCTTAACATTGGGCCCCCTCTACCTACCGTGTTACACGCGGGAAACAGCGCGAAGCAGAAACAAAAAAAATCTTAAGACTGTAATGTACTATTTATGAGAAGAAAAAAAGTTACATTCAATTTGAACACTACCTACCTACCAACAATTTACCAGCTTATCGTATCCCAACAATTGCTTCTCGTAAATTGATGTCACATAAAGCATTATCACATCACACGTTGTATGTAGTACGACGACAAAATGCGGCGCTGAAGGCAAAAGCGATAATCTCTCGTCTCAGACCTGAGTTAGACACCTTCGAGAGACTAACGAAGTTCTTATAATCCCACCTCCGGCGCCTTCGACCCCGGTTGCCCCCCTATAATCGTGTTATTGCCTTGCATCTCGTGTCTTACGCGTCCTTGCTTAGTAATGCTTCAAGTGTATTGTAATTTTATTTGTAGTGTTTTTGTTTGTAATGTTAATGAAAATAAATATATTAGCTTCACGCTGTTTCCCGCACATAGGAGGGTAGGTAGAGGGAACCTAGTGTTAAGACACTCAGCTCCCAACTTTCCGCCGAATTCTGAAGGCATTGTGTGAGTTAGTTCTGAGTGGCGGAACTCAACGCTGCGCTTGCCTCGATACTCACTTACTCCAAATTTATTATAGGTATAATATTAACACTAGGTTCCCTCTGCTTACCTTGCTATATGCATAATACAGTGCGAAGCTGAAAAAATAGGAAAAAAAATTGTACTTAAGTTTTATAACTTTATATTTATTTATTATAATTAGGTATACATATTGTAAATTACTCAGATCTCGTTATATACATACACATATGGTTTATTTATTGCTTTTAATTTTAGAAACTCTGTAATAGCTCCGTAAGGATAGTTATAACTGTTGTCCATATATCCTTAGAGAATAATTGTGTATTTATATATTTAAAATAACTATCGGAATTAATTTTTTTAATTAATTATTATTGGTCGCTTGAGTATTACATTTTAATTATATAATTTGCTGTGTTAATTAAAATTGCAATATTAAAAAGGCAAAGTAAGTACCCACTGTAGGTAATGGCTGCAGGCATTTTACACGTTTAATTGTTCTTTGAAGGTCTTTTAATTATTGTTATACCATTTAGTTATTATGTTTTATTTATTACTAAGTAAAAGAATAATTAAAAAGTTAAATAAAAATATGTCTCATATTTTTTTATAATAATATTACTTAATTAATCAATAAACATTTAAATCTGCCAGATGTGGCGCAGGAGTACAAGATTGTGACTGTAAAATTTGACAGGTTGTGGGTTCGATTCCCACTCAAGGAAATGAAATATTTAATGTTTTCATTTCTTCGCTCTGGTAAAAAATTCTTTGCTCTCAAAGCGCGGGGCTGAGTTCTGACATTCAACTAGCGAGCGGGAAGGTACGAAAGTGCTTCATTGGGAACGGAGTGTCTTAACAATAGGTTCCCAGGCTACTTCTGTCTACCCTGATACAACGGGAAGCTATAAAAATAACTTTTTAAAATTATATATGTTAAATTATAGTTACCTATTAACTGAGAGTAGATAGTTATTATTGGTAAGTGAAGACCAATTTCACAAGTATACGGGAAAGATCAACAAACAAAAAGCACATTCAACTACTAGAGGCTTTGAATGTAGCTTGAAAATTTAGTTATAATTTCTGAATTGCGCAGTGGCGCGCCTGTCGACCCTGTGGTACACAAACAGCGGCGACAAACAAACCCGCATTGTGCCCCGCTCGAAGAGTGCTCTCGTTGCGATACCCAGCTCCAGCGCAAGTCATAAACGCACTATTTTACCCTAAAGTATTAGTATATTTGAAATATTATAAAGTTATTTTCTTTTGCTTATTTATATCCACAGTTTTAAAGTCATACCATAGCTATACTTTCAATAATGTACATAATCTTATAACAAACAGACAAGCAAATGGGCAATTGAGGGAAATCCTAATATATAATATGTGCTTATTGAAAAATAGAATTCGTTTCACCTATTTCCGCTTTAGTTATATCAATAGACCATCCGCAATGAATACAATATTGTTGTGTTTTGTACTGCCACGGTCTTTTGACGGACTGCTCCAAGTGATGAACGAGTAAACACAGTTTTGGGTATCAAAATTTAAATATTAATGCCTACGCCACTATCGAGGCAAAATTCAGGGGCGTTGGTCAATTTCCATCAATCATTTGTATCGGGATCGAAATGTTATTATGAAAGAGTTCTTGCATTTTACTCATTTAATTTATAAAGCAATTTTGCTTATTAAAATTCGATTCGAATTATTATTAATATATTCATTGTTTTCCTTCAAAATTGACGATAATACTATAATAATAATAACCTGTTACAAAGTTCTTAGTTTTAAAAGTAATATTATGGTATTTGTATGTATGTATGTATGTATGTACATATGTATGTATGTACATATACAAGCGTAAGTATAATATTTTTTTTTTCAAAAAAATCTATACGTTTATATTTTGGATAAATTCACTGTATTTAAGGTGAAATAATGTCCAAAATTAGGTGAAAAGCGCTCTAATGATTAGGTCCATTGAATAATATAATGGTTGAGGGCAAATCGTTCTCGGGTATAATAATCATTAAATGTATTCCCATTTTATTGGAGCTCCGAGTCCGACCTCTTCGATTATGATCTCTATTCTTATTAGGGTACCGTTTAAATATTTCATGTATAAATGTTTTTGTTGTATTTTTTTAAATATTTATAATAATTAAAAAAATAAAATAAAATGATCTACGTTATATAATATAAATAATGCACTGTCGTTTTAATTAAGTATAGAAAAAAAGGTATGTTAGGGAAATTTGAAAAAATATTATATATTTTTTTGCTATTATTTACAATATACTCCTATGATCAATAGCCAAAAGATGTTTAAGAAAAGAATAAAATAAAACAATATACAAATACTACTCCACATTAGCAATAATTCTTAATTTTAAAATACATACATTTTAAAGACGTTATGAATGCCTCAACGTCCATATAAATTATACAGGACCCTTAGGTGTGTAAAAAAGGATTCAACTTCATTTGGTTTTTATTATAAAAATCATATTCGAATATATGGGAAGGAAAAATAAAACAAGCAATTTCGTAACATGTAATTTTGGTAAATAGCTCTTCGATACAAATCAAATCGTTTTGGGAACAAAAAGCCGTATCAGTACAAATGAATATAAGTTGTACATATGTGTTTCATTCAATATGCGCATAATATTAGGTTTTAAATTTTATTAATTTCTTAAATTACATGTTTTCTAACCGCCGATTCAATTCTTATGTTTAAGGTGTTTCTTTTTTAAATTCTTAAAGATTAATTATTACGTATCTATTTGTTTTACTAAAAAAAAATGTATAAATACAACTTTTGCTGTTTTTTTACCCGTTTCCAATTGTTATTATTCTATTTATATATATTTATGAGGCTGATCGTGGCGCAGCGGCACGAAGTGTGACTGTAAAACCGACTGGTTGTGGGTTCGATCCCCACTCAGGAGGAGATGAAATATTTACTTAAATTTATATTTCCATTTCTTCGCTCTGGTGTCGAGGTTAAGCGCGGCGTTAAGTTCTGCCACTCAACATGCAATGCCTCCAGAATTCGGGAGAAAGTGGGGAACGGAGTGTCCTAACACTAGATTCCCTCTGCCTACCCTGCTGTGTGCGGGATACAGCGTGAAGCTGATTTAATTTAATTTATTTATATATATTTTTATACTTGGTGAAGCATAAATAATGTAAATAAACTAATGTAGAGTCCAAGATCGATGTCTATGAATGTCCTATAGTCCTATACGATCAGAGACCATTATCTCCCGCAGGTTGCTTGGTATCTGTTTAAGAAATGGTCATTACGATTCGATTTATTACTGTCTCATTGGATATCTTTGCATTCTGAGGTCGACGCACACACGAATGTTAATTACTCACATGCATGTAAAAGTGCACGTGTGTGCAAGGTGGCGTGCCGTGTGGGGGCTGGAGGCCACTCCCTCGTCGACGCCTGCTCATTTTAAATTGTAATTACAATTTATTATTGTGTCTCTGTGCCGCCTTCGTCGCTGCCGCCATTTTATCGACTCTGTTGGTAGTTCTGGTTCCAATATTCCAATTGCAGCAAAATTGCCACAGATACAGAAGGCCGGGCAATTAGACACATTGATTGAGAGGGATGCGCAAAAAGTTGAGGGAGGGATTTTTTTTGCTACATATTTTTTGGAATAATAATATATTTTTTATCAAGGACCTCGGTTTGTGCTTATCAGCTTAATACGTTAGTTAAAAATATTTCTTTACAATTTTAACTATGTATATGTAGTAAAAAAAATTAAAATCAGCTTCACGCTGCATCCCGCACACAGCAGGGTAGGCAGATGGAACCTAGTGTTAGCACACTTCGTTCCCCACTTTCCGCCGAATTCTGGAGGCCTTGTGTGTCGAGTGGCGGAACTCTACGCAGCGCTTTGCCTCGACACCAGAGCGAAGAAATGGAAATATAAATAAATTTTTCATTTGCTCGAGTGGGGATCGAACCCACAACCAGTCGATTTTACAGTCACACATTGTGCCCCTGTGCCAAGACTGGCCCCTATAAAATATATGTAGTAATAACTAATATACCAAGTTTTGGATCGGTAGAAACAAAAAAAATTGGGAAATACCCCGCTTGAATCATGAAATCATATGGCTAGTACGTACAACAAGCTCTCGTTTTTCATAAATTTTCAGTATTTTCGTATAGTGAGTGGTAGAATTATTTGCCAATGATATTTTGGCTATTAATTAACCTAGCAAAGGGTTTTTTTATATAAAAAATGTGAGCGTATGATTTGA
The DNA here is from genome assembly GCA_013403705.1 of Heliconius hermathena. Lineage (NCBI taxonomy): Eukaryota > Metazoa > Arthropoda > Insecta > Lepidoptera > Nymphalidae > Heliconius > Heliconius hermathena. The sequence continues at coordinate 264,940 of JAAIXJ010001815.1, forward strand.
TACAAAATTTTAAAAACAAAAATTTCTGTTATCGTTTGGAAAATAATTTAATAATCATTCACTAGTTAAATCTAAATATACTTAAAAAACGAGAATTATGGAAAAATTTATAGAAAAAAATATGAAAATAACGTTTTTATACATTATATTTTTTTTTCAGCTTCACGCTGTATCCCGCACACAGCAGGGTAGGCAGAGGGAACCTAGTGTTAAAACACTCCGTTCCCCACTTTCTGCCGAATTCTGGAGGCATTGCGTGTTGAGTGGCAGAACTCAACGCCGCGCTTAACCTCGACACCAGAGCGAAGAAATGGAAATATAAATTTAAGTAAATATTTCATCTCCTCGAGTGGGGATCGAACCCACAACCAGTCGGTTTTACAGTCACACCTCGTGCCACTGCGCCACGACTGGCCTCTATATTTATTTTAATTATATTTATATTATATTATATTTTATTTATATTATATTTATTTTAATTAAATCACTTTATTAAATTCTAGCTAGTTATATTTAATTTCTTTTTGCATAAAAAACACTGTGTTCAGAATTTGAAAGCTAAAGTTTACTAAATCATATTAGGCAGTGAACTTTACGCCAAAGCTTTTGAAGATGAATGTTAAATGTAAATATTGAAATCCCGGGCGTCCTGGATTAAATCCAATTGTAGTAAAAGCGGGGTCTTAAGACTATCAAATGTCTTAGTTAATGTGAATCTGCGACGAGACGGTCCGCCGCCGCCATTTCTAGTTAAGGCTTTAATAACTGTTTTACACAATTCAATTGTAGGTGAGGTGTAGTGGGTACGAAGTTTAAAGCTATTTAATTTAATATAATATTAAATTGTATTATTTAAATTAGTAAAACTTTGAATTCGTTGTATTGTGCTAAATATGTATAATTTAACATATTATACATATATTAAAATTGTGATCTGGAAGAAATATGAAGAATTCTAGAAGAAGCTTAACAATGATTTTTATTTAATTTTTGTTCTTTGTCGGTTTGTCTGTGCATTGGTGCACGTTAATGTCTGAAACAGCTTCACTGATTTAAATGCAGTTTCCACTATTGTATTTTGGCTAACTTAACCTTAATATTTAGTGTTTGTTTTATTTAAATCGGTTCACATTATTATAAAATATTTTGCGACAAAATTGCTACAAAATAACTGAATTGGCTAAAATTTTCGTTTTTAATGTTTAGATATCTCTTTAAAATCATAATTTTATTAGAACGCTAAAGTAATTAATGATTTGGGTCAGTAAATATATGATTGTCTCATTCAGGGAATTATATTTAAATTACTTATTTAGAAAACGTATAAAAATTTGGGCGTAGCGGGACTCGAACCCGCGTCTTCTGGAAACCGACCAGGAGTATATTTAAATTATTTTTAAGAATTGAATTAAATTGCTATTCAAGACAGAGCAAAGATAGTAAGTATCCAGATAGACATTCCTTATTTGCTGAAAATTTCAATCACAATTCATAACTGGTAAATGGAAAGAAGGGTTTTAAAATTCACTCAAACAAAGTTGCGGGCGGCCACTAGTATAATATTAAGTAGGTACAGTTTTTTTGGTTTACGCTGTATCAAATAAATACCAGGATAACATCCAGGAACCTGGGAACCTTATGTTAAGACACTTTCGCATTAAGTCACTTCCGCCAGAATTCGACGGAAAGTGGAGAACTTTCCGTCGAATTCTGAAGGCATTGGGTGTTGAGTGGCGTAACTCACCACCATACTTTCCCTCATTACCAGAGCGAGGTAATGAAATTATTAAATATTGCATTTCCTCAAATGGGAATCGAACTGACAGCCTGTCGCGTTTACAGTCACACGCTTGTGCCTCTACGCAACGACTGACTTCTAATTTTAAAATAATATCTATCTACTAATATTTTTATAATACATATATTACATTTAAATACATTACATTTAAACATTGAGCTATCCTTATTGAATTTGTAAGTGTGATAATTTCAATTCAGATGATATGCAAATTTAAATAACAGCCCTTTTCTGAGAGGGTTAAAATGTTTTTGTAGTGAAGTGTTTCTACGATTTATTCTTAGGCAATCGCCTTTTCTGCTTCGTTAAATTAAAATGAATAAAGATTACTTCCAGAAAGTGTCGTATCTAAACTACGAACTATTATCACTTCATAATCAATCATTTGAGTTGAGTAAATTTAATGTCCAAAATGCTCATCTCACCTTAAGTGAACATTACATTTAAAATTAAAATAGAAATGTACATTAAAATCTAAATATACTTGACATTTTAATTAATGCACCTACCAAAGAACAGCTTATACCTAGCTGATATTAGAATTTTATTGATGACTACAAAATATAGATTACTACTATATAAGAATTTCTTTTACCAGTGATTTATGTAATAAGTAACAGTTACAGTGTGAAATTAAGAATAAAGTGTATGAGAAAGCACTGTCGTGTGGGTTGTAATACAAAGAATTTGACTCGTGCACTGAGGATTGCGTATCAATATCATGATTATATATAATCGGAGCGTCTGACTTATAAAAGTTGACAAATTTCATAACTGTAGGTCAACGGGAACTTTTAATTAAACTTCATAAAATATGTGGCCTACACGGAATATACTGGACTGTATGTATATATAGATTGTATTGACATGTATATTGCGTTGATTGTATACGTAAGTGATTTTATGAGGATCTCTTATGAGGCTGATTTTTTCTTTTGAAGCTTAAAGGCCCAATTAACGATCACGACATATCGACCGCGACTGTACTGTACTGTATTTATGGCAACATATCATATCGTCCAAATAGTCATAACATCCCAATAACGTTATTCGCGTGTACAAAGAAGCGTAGAGATGGTGGAGCTAGCAGAAGTAGAGCACGCTACCCCCAAAAAATGTCCATTTGTCCTTCAAAGAGTTTTATTTTTCTGATTAGTACAACAAAATGATAACGAAACCCACTCTCACGATTTTTTTTAAAACTAATACTAAATATGGGTAAATTAAACAAAAAAAAGATATGAGTAAAATATTATTTTACTTGTCAAGTTAACAACAATAAGATAAAGCCTCCACCGCCCCAAAGCACAATAAACAGCGTAACAAGACAATAAACAAGGCCATACATCACGCAGAAACATAGCTCAAAGTTATTTAATTATCCTAAGGAAAAACTAATCCGTTGTAGAGAACGAAAATTACGCGCCCCGTCGACAGGTGCCGGCTCGTGTGTGTACGCGTGCTTATACAGGCTGGTCTACAATTACAGTTACGGTGTGAGTTTTCGAATATAAAATGAGAAAAATAGATATATTATTCTATAGAGGATTATGAGAACAACTTTTACTACTATTTCTTTGTATTTTACATTTCATTAAATAAAATTTTGTTTTTATTTTGTGACACGACAAATATAAAACACGTGCAAAATAAATATTTAATAAACAGAAACATTATTTTGTAATGAAAAATATTTGAAAAGCATTTTTATTATTTTAGGTGCATTTTTTAATTGTTCATTTCTTCATTATAAAAATATACTTTCGTTAATAGTTTGTAGAAAGTAATATGTGAAATAATGATATAATAACATCCTGTATACTAAAGCCATTCTTCAATAGAGACTAAAGGCGGCAAGTAGCTGTCTTGTGTGACAATATTTATGCCCGCAATATTAACTCGTATGCGACTATATATAATAGAATTTCCAAATATATTATTATTAAATATATATTGTTAATATTTATATTTTATCATACTTTAAAGCTCCAATATTTGTTTTGATTAGATTTTGATTTACTCTTTCTTGAGAATTCTAATAAAAAATTTCGTTAATAAAGTGTGGAGTTAAGCTCCGTCACTCAAATTACACTGTTTCGACCTCTAGTCTTTACGCTAATTTCCCTCTGCCTAGCCTGTTGTGCAAAAAAACGTGAAACTGCTTACTTCGCCTTTTTATTAAAATACAATACAATATTGATGATTTATGTGAGTAAAAAAAAATATGTCAAATAACAAAACCAATGAAGTGTCCGAAATAAAAATGAGAGGGCGTCGTTCCGTCCGCCCGCCCCGGGCAAATATAAAAATCATTCATATGGACAAAATAAAATTGCATCCCAAATAACCCGGTGCTCATCGGCCAAAATCTATTAGCAATAAATATGAACTTTTCCGATTTAACTAGATTTAAAATGGCGGAGAGACGGTAATAAAATCGGACTTCTTGTTTCTGGTTTACGATACTGTAGTTTGTCTCTGAGTTCGTACACAATTTACTGAGCCGAAAATATTTTACTAAAATCTCTAATTAAGAGAAAAATTGTGCTTTGAAATGAAATAGAATTGTTGATATGATTATGTTAGAAATATTAACATGGTTTTATTAGGGCTACTTGTAACTATGCAGCTTTATTACCATGTAATAAAATCTAAGGAGTTGAATTTGAGACACTTGTAATATTTGTATCATCAGAATCGTACGTAGCTTAGGTTACAATATAGTAATGTGGTATCAGCGAGTCGGTCTGATAATGGAGCCAGGACCTGAAAGTAGATTCTTCATAAGTTTCCAATAAACCATTCGAGTTCCTTAACTTGAGTGGTTTATTCTCTCTCATGTCTTAGAGTTCCGAGCACATTCTATTTTCTTATAACAATATAATTTAAACAACATATACTATGTATAATGAACGATACGAAAAGAGAAGATATAGAATCTACTGTGTATCTTAAAGACAACTCTTTTCGCCCTTTTTAAAGTAAAATTATCAGACACCGCGGAACTGTGGCATAGCCTACCCGCGTCAGTGTTTCCAGGTCGATATGAAATGGGTACCTTCAAAAAGCGCGTCTATCTCAACCATAAAGGCCGGCAATGCACCTGTAGCTCCTCTGGTGTTGCACGGGGTCGTTGGCGGCGGTGATCACTTACCATCAGGTGACCCAAACGCTCGTTTGCCTTGTCTTTTTCATAAAAAGAGACAGTTTTATACTACAAATGCTCAAGTGTCGCTTTTAGATAACATATATAAATATTTATATTTTTTTCTAAATAAATTTAAATAAAAGCAAATCGTCAATTATTACAACCTTGCAAGGTGAAGTTCAGCCTTATGTTCAAGTTGTCCAGCAACAAATTGAGTCGGTAAGCAGTTTCCATCTTTTTGACAAATGCTTAGGATATATAAGATAATGAATAAAATAAAATATTCATTCAATTTATTACTACTATATTATTGTAGGCATTATTCGTTATATATTTTTTTAAATTGGGAAATGAAAAATAAAATATAAATATCGACAGATTATGGGTTCGATTCTCACTCGAGAAAATGATAATGTACGAATATGTAACGATGCCAGAACGAGGTGTGATCTCCAGAATTCAGCGGAAAATGAAAAACGTAAATGTTTTAATAAGTCTTAACTTTAGGGTTCCAGGTTCTCTCTGCCTGCCCTGCTATATACAGGTTACAGCGTGAAGCTAAAAAATAACAATACGAATTTTATTTTAATAAAAATAATTTTCATAAAAATTACAAAAATACATTTCAAAGAAACTACGATATCATCAAATAGAAAATTAATATATAAAGACGGGTAAGATAATTTTAGTAATTTACTTCTTTTAGTAATTTAATGGATAATTATAGCAATTATATGCAATAATAATTATTCATTACAAGAAAAGAAAAAAAAAACTATTGTATATAGTATCTCTATTCTTATTATACTAAAGATAGCAGTTCTGACTCTGTTTTTCCTGAATCTATTTATTTACAAATATCAAATAATAATGAAAAATATACATTTCATATTGAACTATACAGTAAGCGGTTATATTTGCAATAATCAACTAAGAAATAGGCGAATTTTGTCCATTTTCCATTGACTTTTAAAAATGAAACGACTTAATTAAAAAGTAGAGAATTCCGATTTGGCAATAATCGTTAAGTATGATGAACAGTTTTCCACAGTAAGTTTGATGGCTATAGTGCGAATTAAATTGTTTTGATTTCTCCGTCCCGGTTCGATAAAGCACGATATTGTCTTCATCCTCTCATAATATGTTCTGAAATCAAGTGAAAAGCGGAAAAAGGAGCGCATTGACACTACTAATACTACCTACTGTGTTTATAAAATCCACGGAAATGAAATTGCAGGCGGCAATTTGTATATTATATAAAAATAACACAACTTTTGACTATGTTATTATTATCTATGTTTAGTTAATGCCTAAAACGTTAAAAAGAATTTAATTAAATCCCACATCACTAATCTCCTGTTGGATTCCTGAGAGCTCTATGCAGTGCTTTAAAATAGTTCTTCGTGAAGTGAAATGTTTTTTTTTCAATTTCAATTTTACGCTTATCTCCCTCGGATGTTGAGTGGGCAGGTGCAGATATATCTTACTGTGAGACTCTATGATTATTAGTTAATTCATAATTTTGATCCGTTTTCATGATATTGTACTTATACTGTGCAGAGTTGAGCAAATTAGTATTTTTGTGGAGTTCTTAATTAACAATTAATTAATTATTAATTGTGATTTCCGCACAAATATGTAACTGATGAACTATTCATATTTAACTGTCAATTGCAATCAATGACAATAGGCAGATTGGGACCATCATCCAATAGTAACAAAACATATGTCAATGCATACGTCTTTTTAATACTAACAACTTTTGTTATGACAGCTTCGTTCTCACAGCAACAGATATATTTTTAAATTAAATTATAGTCAGATCACTAAGTCGTGCGTATCTTAAATACCAGAATAAAGATTTTGTAATGATTTTATTTATAAACCGGCCTATATATTATTATTTATTGAGGCCGGTCGTGGCGCAGCGGCACGAGGTGTGACTGTAAAATCGACTGGTTGTGGGTTCGATCCCCACTCGAGGAGATGAAATATTTACTTAAATTTATATTTCCATTTCTTCGCTCTNATAAAAATAACACAACTTTTGACTATGTTATTATTATCTATCTTTAGTTAATGCCTAAAACGTTAAAAAGAATTTAATTAAATCCCACATCACTAATCTCCTGTTGGATTCCTGGGAGCTCTATGCAGTGCTTTAAAATAGTTCTTTGTGAAGTGAAATGTTTTTTTTTTAATTTTACGCTTATCTCCCTCGGATGTTGAGTGGGCAGGTGCAGATATATCTTACTGTGAGACTCTATGATTATTATAGTTAATTCATAATTTTGATCCGTTTTCATGATATTGTACTGATACTGGGCAGCGCATTAACAATTAATTAATTATTAATTGTGATTTTCGCACAAATAGGTAACTGATGAACTATTCATATTTAACTGTCAATTGCAATCCAATAGTAACAAAACATATGTCATTGCATATGTCTTTTTAATACTAACAACTTTTATTATGACAGCTTCGTTCTCACAGCAACAGATATATTTTTAAATTAAATTATAGTCAGATCACTAAGTCGTACGTACCTTAAATACCAGAATAAAGATTTTGTAATGGTTATATTTATAGTATGTATAAATGTAATTATAAACATAAATGATTATCAGCTAATCATATGTATTTTTTTTTCACTCCAAGAAAATACTTATATTGACTTATAACGATTGCACTTCTGGACGGACAACAAAGCTGTCATAACAAAAGTTGTTCCTACGGAAATAACCTATCCAAAGACCATACATCTTTTTACTATTGGAGGGTGGTCCCAGGTTCCATACATTTTTGCCCAACTCTGATTTTGGGTAAAATAACCAATGCTACTTTCTAAACTTTGAATATATTATTAATTTTAAACAGTGAATAGTATCAAATGCTCATATTTACTTGATATCAGTTTTCTCTTTGTAATGACTTAGACCAGTGATTCCCAACCTTTTTTTTGTTGCGGCACATATTTAACGATTTCAAAATTTGGCGGCACACAAAGAAAAAGATAAACGTTTATTAAGGGATTAATTAGAAGCTAATAATAAAAACATTTTTAATGCGAAATTTTAGCTTGATGTTTTTTGATTAACATTATTATATATTTGCAAAATTTGGAGGCACAGTTTTGAAATTTGGCGGCACACAAAAGTTCCGCGGCACAGTGGTTGAGAATCACGGACTTAGACATTTATGTGTTAGAATGTTAGGAGATCTATGTATATGTATTATACTTTTAGGTTCATTCACCTAACTATAAATTCATAACGTTATAATTTTATGAGATATTTCTTTATTGCTATAGTGATGTGAGCCTCCTTAATTAATTCAAAAATATTTTTGTAATAATTTTTCAGAAAATAACTACAAGGTGCTCGAATGATATCTCGTAAAGTCGATTGTTCGTCTTCGTCTAAACTCGGAAAAAAAGTAAAACTCTTTACTTTTATAAAAGATAAGCCTTATTTTATTTATAAATTGTTTCGGAAAAGAAATAAGTAAAATTTATAATATTAGTTAGTCCTGAGGTGTCCGGTTTCATTACAATATCGTGTTTTGGCAACATATACGTGGTCACGCAGCAGGCCTTTAACACACTTGTAGATCCTCGAAAGCGGGAACCACTTACAATCAGGTACGCGCTCAGTGGCCTTGTCTTTTCCATAAATAATAATTATTATTATTATGTTAAGTTACATAGGAGTTGTTTTATAAAAAGTCACATGCTTTTTTCACATAGCAGGGTAGATAGAGAGAATCTAGTGTTAAGACAATTGTTTCTCCACTTTCCGGATACGACGACGATGAGAGCTGATGCTAGTTAAAAATTTGCTAAAAATGTGTTTGCGGTCAGTCACCCACAATGGTTTCATGTTATTTTATGTTATCTTTAATATTTCTGTAGCAATTTTTTTCATTTAAATAATTTGTCAATATTATATAATAATTTCTTACATCCAATATAGAATTGCAGATTTTAATTTTGAACTTTTTTATTTTTGGGGTGAATAAAATACAAAACACAAAATGATAATTTTCCTTTTAATCTTGATATTTTCCTCTACGATACAAGGCACACACACAATTTTAAGTAAATTAATAATAACTATAATAGAAATAATAAATAATAAGTCGCCTTACTTCAATAACCAAATCATAAATGTGTACTGATAAGCCTCGATATCTAATTGACAAAGGAAAACCTACGCTAACAGTTACTAGTTTTACCTGAATTTTACAATTAAACTTTGAACAGTGGAACTCTCATACATTTTATTATAAAAATGAAAGAACTGATACTAAATCCCCATTCACGCCCCTGTATACACTCACGCATGCGCATTCATCTAAACATTTATAGTAACAACTAAGTTTTAATTATTACGTCGCGTCATCCATTACAGATAGTATGTATGAAATTAAACGTCTCAAGCTAATATTTTGTATCGGCGCTTGACTATTTTTACATTTATTTATATTTCACTTATATAATTAATTAATAACTCGTGAACGTTCATGTCTATAGTCAAGCGCCGAACGATGTCTCGATACAATGTCTAAATCTTAATAAACTAGGTATTTTAGACATTTAAAGTCACTTCGTAAACTAAGCATCGATATAAATAACGCTATTATTTATACTTTATCTTTAGTTTTAAAACTATTTCGCTTAAAAGAATATCTACCCACGTACACCAGATCATGGATGTGAAATATTTTTTTTTTGTAGCCATAACCGTTTATTAACAATACAATGGCCATTGCTCTCGGAGTCAATCAATACTTAAGTAATTAAAATAAGTTTGCTGTAAACAGTAAATCACTATTTAAGCCATTTGGTGTATCTATGTAATAAATTCAATAGTTTCTCCAAAATGTATCATATTAAAATAATTTTGTTTGTGATATGATATACTGTCTACTTAAAAAATAAAAATACAAAATGACCCCACGAACAATTTTATACAATATTATTTTTAGATATATATGAAACTTTAAATAAAACGCTTACATTATATTGTACGCCAGATTGTTTTTACTTACTCAGTCAACAATATTTGTGTTTGTAAAGTGAACCAATTAAACCGCTAACTTAACATAGCACAGCTATCGTACACTATCCATATATTCTAGTATCAGTTACATCTAATCATTGCACTAAGTTGAATAAGTTACTTGATATTGAAGATCACGTTTGTATTGAAAATCTTACAAGTGCTGTTAAAATTAGTACAATAAACTTCAATGAATTGTTGCGTGGCTTTGATGGATACATTAAATTAATAAAAGAATCACCCTCTATCTCGCATATAGCAGAGCAGGCAGAGGGAACCTAGTATCAAGATACTCCGTTCCCCACTTCCCGCCGAATTTTTCGAGGGATTGCGTGGCAGAACTCAGCGTCGAGCTTTTGCTTTGGTGTCAGAGCGAAGAAATGAAAATATTAATAAATAATAACTAATTACCTCGTGTGGGGATTGAAGCCACAACCTTCGCGTTACAGACACACCCTTGTGCCCCTGCGCCACGACGGCCTCATTTAAATTAATAATTAATTATAAACGAAAATGTAAATTATTCGACTAGTATGTAAAAAGTAAACCGTTTACAAACGATTAGAAAATTTTAATAGCAGTCTTAGATCAATTCCAATAGTTTTTTGATCAATAACGGAATTATATAATTTTAAACGATATGAATGTTGGTACAAATATTATGTAAGCTAAGGCTGTTCCTTATTTTAATACACAAACTCATGAGACTTAATGTATAAATATGGCATTTAACAATAAGTTTAAAGGTACATTTCGTAAAAGACTAATACTGACGAACTAATTACGTGTATCGTCGATCAAATCATTGAAGCTTAAATTTAAAAATATTACGAGATATTTACAAATTTCACTATGGAAGAAGAGTTTCTGCGACTTCGTCTTACACCACGAAACCTACGTTACTTCGCAAATAACAGTATTTACAGTTAATCTCAAAGTAGAAATACTTCATCGAGATCGGACACACCAAAAATGAACACTTAATTTGTTCAATACTTTAATGTACACAAACCAATCGGTTCAAAATAACGAAAGAGTCCTTGTCGTGTCAATGGCTCTATTATTTTTCTCTGAATTCCGGCTTGACGCTTATGATGGGTTTCCGTCCTTCTTCGTTGCCCTCGTAATGGTCGGGGAACTCCCCGGGGCTCGCCAGCTAAGTAGCGGAGCTGAACAGCACCGAATTCTTGTAGTAGCCAGCGCGATCTGACAGCGGGCTCTTGACATCACGCTCCATAGCTTGTTGGCGGGATTTGCGCTCCATTTCCAACTCTTGTGCCAAAGATTCTGTACAAAACAAAATAAAAAAAATTATATATAAAATTAATATTATCTTTAGTAAGGCCTGTCGTGGTGTAGAGATGCCTACATTCTATATTCGGGATACAGCGTGAAAAAAAATAAAACAATCATCAATCAGTAAGAATTTGCAAGCATTTGAATTGGTATATATTTTAGTTTTACAAATGCTATACTAATATAATATCCGTGTTTATGTGTTTCAAATTCAAAATACGAGTGTGTCACCCCGGAAAATGTCATTAGTATCGTGGAGGCAGACATCAAACGAACTCCGCATCCGTATGGCACTTTCTAATTTAATGTTCAATATCGCTCTGGTAAAAACGTGCCAGTCTCTGTAACGTGGACGTTTAATTAATTGCTTTTATGCTTTGTCTATGTTACATGACTTTGTTTCATTAGAATCATAATATAATTCAAAACTTATTGTATATAGATTATATAGAAATTTATGACATATTATTACGCACAAATAATTTAAATGCTCATCACAAACGACACAAACGAGTAAAAAGTAAAATGATACACCAAAAGAGAGGAATATTTTCTAATAAGATTTTGGGTAAATTGACAAAGTTCGTGAAGAGGCAAGAGTAGGTGAGGTAAGGCAATTGTCTCCGAAAACGTCTACGTTTTACGAAATATGCTTATTCAATTTCATGCAACGCTTGCCGCCTCCTGCAATTTACGAGATATAAAAGATATAAACGGAATCAGGTTTTTTGCTTACTCTGAAGGAACATTTTCTCAACGGGAATTCAATTTCTGAGCGAAACATTCGTTTACGAATTATAGTATTTTAAAATTTAGTACAGATTTATGAATATGAAAGAAGAGCCAGTTATTACAAGAAATATTTTAGTAGGTTATATTGCCAATAAAAAATTTAAATGCATCTTAACTTCTATAATTTTCATTTGACATTTTTACAAATGGAACTTACAATCATTCGGAACAAGCATAAACAAACTATTTGCGTTTCATTTGTCATTTAAAAATACAATTATAATCCGATTTGTCTCAGCGGATACAGCTCCAGGGCATCACACTCACAAGTGTCGCTCATCGAGGGTTGTCCCGAAACAGAAACCTATTATCCCGGGCGAGATTATACGCCTAGGGCGTCACAATTAAATATTATACACTTAAAAGCTTCGGCCTTTGCCGTTTCACTTCGCTGCCACCCCTAAATGTCCCATTAGGTCTGTTTGAATACGTAATATTTTTACATTTGCCGCTCCTAAAACAGAATTGCCGGTTCCTTTGAGAGCCATAATCTATTTGTTCTTTGAAATATCTGTCACGCTTGAGCGCTTGAGTTAAATAAAAAGTTAGCCTTTCATATCAGAGTTCGCTTCTTGAAATGTCCCCTTGAAGTGAACTGTTTTTAAACGATTGTGAGTATTATCTAGTTTTTGTATTCGTTATTATTGTAAATTATGACTGCACTTTTTATTTGTCACTTTTCTTATTTTAAAAAGTGAACCGATTGATTTGGTTTTTTACAATGACATTCCATAGGTTAAATTGGCTTTAAAAGTAAATTTGAAAAACTGTTCAATCTATCGAATCACAGATAGATTTACAGAGTAACGAATTGATTTTGTAATTAAATAGAATATCGAGCAGGAAATTAGGCTGTCGATATTCACTAGTTTCAAACATAAATTGTTTCTTTTACTTTATTCTCGTAAAAACTGTTGGATACTGGTCAGATCGATTTATCTTTTATTTTCCACAATAACATCTAACAATGTCATTGATCTGAAGTATAATTTTTTGTTTAAAATTTTATAACTTTTTTTTAATTTGATACTTTGGAAAAACAATATCAAAGGTGTTATTTTATCCAGCATAATTTAGAAAAGAACGATCAGGGCCTCTGTCCGGTGAGGTCGTTAAATTAAAATAATTAAGCTTTCGTGAAAAAAATATCTATATTTGCAAAATTTGATAAGGTTGTGAAACAGAAGATGGCTTACACGAGTATTATAGCAGCCATTACTTGGTGGTATTGTTGTATAATAATATATAATAATCAATTAATTTCTGACACCTTCGCTATTGGTTCTAGCTACCGTACTGACAATTTGAAGCGTAACTAATTTTACTGATTGAATTGAGTTCCTTTTAAAACACTCTCTTTATTTTTACCAAGAAATCAATCACAACGTGATACCATTAAAATGATTTTAAATGCAACCTAAGTCACAGTGAAGTCAGACGTGAATTTAAAGTTGGATTTCAAAAGATTTTTAAATAAATTATTATTTAATGATACATACGAGTATATTTATATGTACTATGCATAGGCTATAAAAGAATAGTACTTGTAAATATGGTAATATAATTTTTATACACAGCAATACTTTGCAGAACGCGAACAAAAAGTTAATATCGTCAAAGGTTTCGGGCGCACCTGTGCTGTACAATTTTATTTCCATTCATTTCATAAGCGCACCTAAAAAGTAGCCGAAGAAGTTTCCTCTTTATTAATTTTTCAACTTTATATTACTTAACATCAGTTGGTTCATTCATTTCAACCGCTTTTTATGAAAAGTAAGACTTACTGTCATTTATTTACATGAAAGAAACATTTTATATGATATATTTATGAAAAAATATGAAAATATTTTTTCATAAATATATCATATATTTATGAAAAAATATTAAAATTTCCCGTCAATACATTTCACGGGAAAAATATTGCTTGTTGTTTGTCTTTTATGATTTTGCTGTTTTTTTTTAATTGAAACTTTTGATTTATCCCGTTTTGTTGAAGGAAAATGTACAAAAAGTTTTCTAATTTAAGAATAACAAAATAGGTTTTTTCCTTTACCGACAGTTTAAAAGAAATTGATAAAAGAGCCAAGTTTTAATTTTTATTTATATTTTCTAATGTTTTTATTAAGACATGAATTGTTTAATATCATTTTGCAATATAACGTATTTACGTACATATGTTTATATTTTCGTGCAGTGCTACGCAATAATAGGCAATATCTGGAATTCAGACGGAAGCGAAGAGTGTAGTGTTTTGACACTAGGTTCTCTCTACCAATGCGTGAAGCTACTCTTTTCTATATATTTATATTTGTATTGGCAATTACATTACAGCGCTAGTTATATTAATGTACAATATGCATATTCAAGTAATAGAATTAGACCCATATCTTAATTCGATTCAGAGGTTCGCACTCGCGTGTTCGCGTGCGTAAGATAGTTGGAGGGTAACAGTTAAATTAGTTGCAATTTCCACTTAAAAGCAAAACCTTGATACTTGGCTGTAGGACCGGAAATGTACTTTCTATCAATGTTGCCATTTATAGTACTCCCCAACAAAAATATATTTTGAAATACATTCATTTAAGACGCTTTAGATATATAGATAGATCCTCATCAGTTTCTAATTTTAATAACGTTATAATCATACCACAGGTGTGAATTAAATTCTTGCTATGTGTGCCGGTCACACAAATACATAATCGTCAAAAAAATATATATGTGTATAAGATAAAAATATTTTGTAAACATTTTTGATTAAAATATTTGACAATAACGTATATACGAGTGTGGTAAGCCCCAAAGGTGATATCTAAAAGTGCAAAGCAGATTTCATATCCATCAAAGTCGACGTAAGGGTGTGTCTGCACACAATAGTATTTGAAAGTCCACAGCGGCCTGTACATTTTTAATGAAATTTTTGGGCTTTCCACAAAGAGGATGAATGAAAAAACTACGGCTTGATTCAAAAAACGCGTTCGCCAAACACGCTTGTTCTAGTGTATATTGCTAACGCTCTGTTTTTTTTATCTAGTATTAAATTTAGCTAAAAGTAATATAAACGTTTTGCTCATACATATTTATTACTTTATCGTATCTCCTGTATACTACAGAGGCAGAGACATTTAGATTTTAGTTTATATGCAAGTTGCCATCAGGAAACGTCTCACCCGCAGGTGATTTAGGATGATTTTAAACCTCCCCAACAAGACAGTTTTCGACTAGGTACCATAGACCACATTTATACACTACGGCAAATTAAATAGAAGTCCGAAGAGTACAATTTGCTACTTTGTTTAGATTTTGCGGATTATGAGAAAGCCTTCGATCGAGACCTGGGCAGTGCTGCAGTCTCTCCAAATGTATCAAGCACGGCATCAACATCAATGGAGAGTGTCTTCCACATCTTCATTTTGCCGATGATGTAGTACTACTGGATGAGACTAGATATAGTACTACTACATGGAAGACATGAACAGAATGCTCTAGATCTCAGTAGTGTTTCTCAAAGAGCAGGTCTTAAGTAAAACATGGACAAGACCAAGATCATGTTGAATACCCATGTTTTATTGCCCCAGTTAATATTGGGAATACTACTCTCAAAGTCGTTGATCATTATTTATAAATAACGTCCCAGGTATACTTAGCCTTTGAGGCCAGTCGTGGGGCAGTGGCACAAAGTGTGACTGTAAAACCGACTGGTTGTGGGTTCGAACACCACTCGAGGAAATGAAATATTTACTTAAATTTATATTTCCATTTCTTCACTCTGGTGACGAGGACAAGCGCGGCGTTGAGTTCTGCCACTCAACACGCAATGCCTCCAGAACTCGGCAGAAAGTGGGGAACTCTTCCTACCCTGCAGTGTGCGGGATACAGCGTGAAGCTGATTTATTTACTTGATTTATTTAGGTATACCTAGGACATTTCAGCTGGGTAAGTCCAACATCGAGAAAGTAAAGCTGAAATGATAATATTTGCTTCTAGAAATATTAAAGTGGATAGAAATATAAAAAAATAGCTACATTGAATAATTTAATATCAATAAAAACCTTGATGGGTGCTTTCCCCGCTACTATTTGAACCAAAATTGGAATGTTTGTATCGTTCATTTTGTGCTTTTAAATACTTAGCATTCTCCATCCGCAATGGTATGTAATATGATGAGTATAAATTTCACATGTCGATTTTTTCTTCTTTACAAAAGACCCTCCGCTGCTCCCATATGAATGTATAATACATGATTTAAATCATTTGAGATTCTTTTTGGGGATAAATTATTTGAATTGATTTTATTATAAACTTATATAAATCAAAAATTAAATTAAATCAGCTTCACGCTGTATCTCGGGCACAGAAGGGCAGGTAGAGGGCACCTAGTGTTAAGACACTCCGTTCCTCACTTTCCGCCAAATTCTAGAGCCGCGCTTTGCCTCAGCACCAGAGCGAAGAAATGAAAATATAAACTTAAATAAATATTTCATTTGCTCGAGAGGGGATCGCACCCACAACTAGTGGCGTTTACTGTCACACTGTTGTGCCCTCGCGCCACGGCTACCATCATTATTATTATTATTAAAAATTATATTTTTTATCTTAATAAGGCCATTCATGTAAAAGCGACAACAAATCCATTCTCTTTTTTGCTTATCTTAAAAGTTATATTTGCTTCACGCTGTATGCCGCTCTTAACAGGGTAGGTAGATATATTCCGTTTCCATTGGAGCACTTCCGCGCCCTACTTTCCGTTGAATTTTGGAGGTATTGTGGGTAGAGTTTAGATAATAGATTTCAAGTAGTGAAAATGGAAAATAACAAATATCAAAGTAGTACTGTTCATGTAAATTACGGAGTTCCACAAGGCTCAATTTTGGGTCCACTACTCTTTTTAATCTATATAAATAATATCACCGAAATTGGGCTAAATGGGCATCTCACTCTCTATGCAGATGACACTTGTTTATTTTACTTTGGATCATCTATGGCCACTATAATTGCACAAGCTCAAGAAGACTTAAACAAGCTATATACATGGTTCCAATATAATCTTCTAACTATAAATATCTCTAAAACATGTTACATAATTTTTAAAGCTAAAAATAAGCCTGTTTCTTTGCATAAACCGCTCGTTATTAATAATCTCCCAATAAAACAAAAAACCACTGAAAAATATCTAGGAATAATTATGGATAGCACATTGTCGTGGAACGCACATTTAAATCATATATTAAATAAAGTCTCGGCGCTTCTAGGATCGCTACGTAACATTGTAAGGTGTATACCGAGTAGAATGCGCTACGTCATTTATAATACGCTAGTCAAGCCCCATTTGCTGTATCTGGTTGAGGTCTGGGGTAGTGTCGCCAAAACAAAATTATCAAACGTACAAAGAGCACAAAACAAATGCATTAAACTTATATTTAATTATCCACGATTAACATCAACTAAAAAAATTTATGAAAATACAGGAATAATGACAATTCGCCAACTGTACGTTTACAACATCTGTATCTATATACACAAAATAATAAATAAAACCGTACATAGCAATATATCCTTCACTAAAATACAAAATGTTAGTGGACGTTCTATTCGTGAATGCCGAGCTAGTTTATTGGTGCTGCCCAGAACAAGGACCAATTACGGTAAAAAAATGATAACTTTCGAAGGAGCGCAATTTTATAATAAAGTACCATCACATATAAAAAATGTGAACTCATTTAACACATTTAAATGTCAATTGGCGAAATACGTCCGCGATAATTATTAACAATGTGTTAAGTAAGTATAAAATTTACCATTTTGTCACAATAACTTTATCTTTAATTATTATAAGCTATTTTTGTAAACGTAAATGTAACTGTTGACAACGACAACCATGATGGGCTTCCACAAATAGTATAATAAAAAAAAATCTTTATTATATATCTATATATATATATATATATATACCTGAATAGTTTTGCCAAAACGCTGCACCTCCGCTCATTATGTCAACAGGCGGTGGCGGGTAGTTCCACTGTGGCTTGTCGGGAGTCCGTGGCGGGTCCCGTTGGAATGGCGGTGAGGAAGTTGGAGGTTCCGTGCTGGGCGGTTTACTCTCTGTGCCATTTTCACGTTCGCGGTTCTCTTGCGGTACTGGTGTTAAATTTTCTGTAAAAAAAAGAAGTTTTCAAATTGCGTCTTCTTTTAAAGTTCAATTTAACAGCAACATAAAAACAGATTCTAATAGCAATTATTCAGGAAATCAAATCAACACCAGTTTGTTTACCGGCAAGCATATTTACACTTCTCGAATGGATTGTTAATAAATGTAAGTGGCGAACAGTGATTATACAAGATATCGAACTCGAATGCGTGTTACTTCAGAAGGTACCGAACCCTCATTTCAAATGGCCTGCGAAACGATTTCCTGACACGGAGATTAGTACAAGCCTTCACTAGCGTTTACCACCCTCCTTGCGTCACGCACTCCATACACATTTGCGAACAATTGTGAGACATGACGCGTAACTCTGTTATCACAAATTGTATCTTATTGGCCTCAAGCTACAGTTCGTATTGATGTGGTAGAACAAGAAATCTTGGAACGTTTCAGTAGTAACTGGCATCTCAAGTTTTAACTGATATACAGATAGTTTGACAGACGGTAAGTTAACATGTCAGAGGCATTCGGTAATATTGGTAGTTGTCCGATTTTCTAGTTGTTGTACACGAATGAGCTATTTTGCATCGAGCGTTAGAAGAAATTGCTTAAATTGTTTTATATATACGGTACGCGATGAAGGAATTACGACTACATCGGTACTATGGAATATAAAGACTACAATATTCATTTAGTTAGGCTTTAAAATTACAAAATAAATTGTAATATAATAGACATATTTGTTTCCATAAGATTTCTCTTACCAGTAACTATTCTTAGTATTTCAGCAGGCGCTCCAGATTGCTTTAAGGCTTCCTCAATCTTCTGTCGTCTTTTCAATTCTACCTCCAATTGTTCTTGGATTTGTTGTCTTTGTTTTCTCTCCTTTTTTAGCCTCTTTTGATACACAACTAAAACAAAATGAATACTTAATATAGTTATTTATATAAAATTCGGTGAAACCAAAGGACAAGTGCGAGTATTTAGCAACATTAAATAAATTATATATATTTTTTTAAATTACCTATACAGTGTAATAACCAAATTTTGTTCAACCATAAAAGCATAGAATATTTTATATTTTTTATGTTATTTTATTGTTTGTAGTTTAATGCTTGTTGATATTCTTACATGTATGTTACACATACGTAGCGATGATTAATAAAAATAAAAAAAATAATCAAAATTAAATCAGCTTCACGCTGTATTCCGCACACAGCAGGGACCTAGTGTAAGACACTGCGTTCCCCACTTTCTGCCGAATTCTGGAGGCATTGTGTGTTAAGTGGCAGAACTCAACGCCGCGCTTTTGCCTCGACACCAGAGCGAAGAAATGGAAATATAAATTTAAGTAAATATTTCATCTCCTCGAGTGGGGATCGAACCCACAACCAGTCGGTTTTACAGTCACACTTTGTGCCGCTGCGCCACGACTGGCCTGGATTAATAATTAATTATTAATCTTGATTTACTACATAAACTGTTTTAATGTTGTAATATTAAGTTGCCGATGATCTTTGTTCGTCCATAGTGTAAGGGAAAAGCTTTCTCTTTCTAGTCACAAATAAATGAATGTTGCTATCTTTTTCTTTAAGACAGACGATTGACGAATGATTGAGTCGACGCACGTATTGATAGAGGCTTGCTTTCGATTTATGGTGGCAGGGAGTTCGGGTGGGACAAGTCAAGAGAGAATGTGAAATAATTCAACCCCTTATAGTTTTTTTTATTATTTTCTGTTAAATTATTTACAAGAGAATTACTCTACAATTTTAATATCTTCAAAAAAAACATATTATATTTTTTTATCTTTATCATATTTTGAATTTACGAAGACTTTTCTTTTTTACTAAAGAATTTGAATTCTAATTAAGTGAGAATTGGTGAAGGATTGGTTATGTATTTTGAATTAATTTAAAGAATAATTGAAAACCGAAAATATATAAAATGATAATAATCTTTATCACCTGTTAATAAGTTATTTTAAATATGTATAGAATAAATAATTATAACTAATAAAATATTTTATATTTAAGTGTTATCTACTTATTTCACATTATAAATTCATCTAGTAAAACAGGATATGTAAAAATAAAACGCGAGGTCATTTTCTCATTAAAGATTCGCTAGTAATTAATGTTGTTGCTAATGAGTTCGAGGTTCACCAGCGAGTGACTCCTACGCATCATTTGTCATACAACCTCCGACACGGTCCATAATAACATTTCGTTTTTGTTCGCCTTCAATTCTTAATATGAATTGAAAATTGCTTTTATGGTTATTGTAAAATTAAATAAACATTACAACAGGCTTATACAATATATGAGTATGAATGAAAAGGTAAAATAATTACCAGATAATTAGATGAATTAACTATATTAGGTAGCGGTACAGCATGACGCTTCATCTCGCATTAGAGAGTAGGCAGTGAGAGCCAAGTGTTAAGAAACTCCGACGACTCCAACTTATAACAGAAGCCAATAATAAACTCTACAATATTAAATTTTTTGTGTATAATAATGCCGAACGAGTTTCAGACAGTATAAATCGTTATATTTAGGATGAAAGGTGAAGCTAATACAAAGGTGCGATTGTGCATATAGGTCCATTGAGTGGAAAATTCAACGGGTCGGCGAGTCCGACGTCGTCGGTACAGACCAACACCTCTGAAAAACGCTCTCTCACTTCATTGACTCCCATTTTTGGATCTTTTCATCTCGCCTCATTTCCAAATTACGCGAAAATTAGTGATTAGCCCAAGTTGAATCTCTTTTATCATTCCTAATATTTTTAGCAATATTTCGAATAATACGGTCTTCAGACTAACTAAAGGAATATTCAAATATCAGATAGCAATCAAATGTCTTATCGAAATCAATAAAGCGGGAGCGACGTAGCGCTATTGTTTTTATAAGTCAATATTTGTTCATAGATCGGCGGTGCTCTTTGAAAATAATCCAGCTCCTCCACCTCGATAAGTTCATAAGTAAAGATGAATTGTAATAATTTTCAATAGATTCGGCTCGATGAAAGGTTTCAATGGAGTTATATTCTTTTATTGTTGTCTCAAAAATATCCAATATTCAAATATGTTTGCTTATTACAAAAAAAGGTAGATGGTCAATATCAACGAAATATTTTTTAAAAATAGTAATAGTAATCTATCCTATATTGATGAATCTAATTTGTACAATTTAACCCATATTTAGGTAAAAACTAAATATATGATTATGCGACAACATCAATCACAATAAATGCAAGTTATGTGTGCTATTACATCATCAGAACTGAACACATCAAGCAAAACAATGCGACGACCGGGAGTATGAATAAAAACCAACCACCGAAATATTGAAGGAATTCGTTCAAAGGGGAAAAAATGCAATAAAAAGTCCAGCTCGATACAGTACGAGAGTGTGGTTAAAAAGCAACGAATGAATATGGTTGCGAACATCCGTTGCAGACAAAAGTTCGGCTACTTGACTATGCAAATTATATTTGCGGACCGCCGCGGTTGAGACCCGATCTCCGACGTTTCGTTTCACTTTTACGTATATAACGTGTATTCTTTTCATATTTTCATCCGATTTCCTTCCCCCTCGTTCATTTTGTTCCGTTTTTAAAAGTCGCAGAACAATACCGCTTTCTGCGGGGTTTATTCGCCGCGAGCAGTTTCCTTGTACGCTTCTTTTTCTTATTATTATTATATCTATCTTTTTATTCATATCCGGTTCTCTTTTCTTTAATACTTCTAACTTATAAATGGTTGATAAAGGGCCCTTGGGTTTTTTATCCAAATAACATGTAAATGAATCAGTTTGTTTGTATACCTACTTAATTTATTTTCTCAATATTAATATTAGATTATTAATGAAAAAAGAAACATTAAATATTCTTTATATGTAATTTTATTAAGCTACAAAATTCTTACAAGTTCAAAATATTGATATAAATTTAATTTTAGTTTTCACACCGTTGTGAAATAATTGATACTAATTTTTTGGGCAAAAAATAATTGTATATATTTTTTCAAGAGTCGGATATGTTTTTGAGTAGGCGAAAAGTGATAAATTTAATATATATTTGAGACATACCCTTAGAGGTACTCTCAGTACAATGTCAATACTTTTGTCCACGACAATTTTGGACTCTACGTAAATAAGCAAATAGCCGTATTATGACTTATAATAATGGTTTATCCATAGCACCGTAATACTGTCACAATTCACAACCCTCGTGGATACGGATGTGTTTATAGCCCGCTTAACATTATAATAATATTCGATAAAATGTATATGTACCTAAAAGAAGCAGCTGTCGCTACTATTTGATGATAGTTTAAAATTCTATTCCCACTTAGAGCACGACTTAAAGTAGCGGAAATTTGGATGTCTTTCAACAACTAGCTATAGGCAGTTATATGATGTTTTCATTATAAAATTTACAAATTTCTATGGGTCAGTATTTTTGTACGAAGATTTTTACAAAGCTTAAGCTAACAGTATTCAAAAATAGTGATCATTTGACTACTAAGAATACTTTTTAATTAAATGCCAACACTTAGTTTTACAAATCCTTCTTCAAAGCACAACTATTGTCAAAATATATATATATATATATATATATATATATATATATATATATATATATATATATATATATATATATATATATATAGACATTACATATACTTATTTATTAATCATAGAAAATTATAAATAATATTAAGTAAGCAGAATTTCCATATACAAATAATAATTGCATATTTTATAATAAGATCAGTATGGAACAATTCATCATCAGTATGGTATATAAAAACAAAATTGTTTTTCGCTTCAAATGAAACATGTCAAAAATCCCAAGAGATTTTTTTTATTTTCAAATACCATACATAGTACACTATATGTATTTTTTTATTCTTGTCTAAGCAGATCGAAATCATTTTATTTTAAATATATGCAAGTATTTCTGTTATGGTTAGAATCGCGTTATGCTTATGCCATTTTGATATAGCAAGCGTTATGCTTGCTATATCAAAATGGCATTTTATTCATGTCAGGTGGATGACATTTTTATAAAATCATATAATATAGTCTCTTTTTACCGTACAGTCTCCTTCGTGTATTCTCCATACAACATGACATTGGCGAAGTGATTAGTGCTCAACTGGCACGGTCGAAACGCCACAAATGAAGAACTGAACTGAACTGATAAAAACATACAGCCATAACCCTCCTTTTGGGCTGTGTCGTAGTTGGGTAAAAATATTGTAATCAATAAAGGGTAATTGTTAATTAATAATCGATAATCGTTATTTGATAATAATCGATAATCAACAATCGATAATCCTTAGTCTTTAATCCTTAATACTTAATTCACAATCCTTAATCCTCAGTTATGCCTAATCCCTAACCTCTAAACTTCCTTTTTTCATCCTTTATCATAAAATCTCTAATCATTGTTTTTTTTTTTTTTTT
>JAAIXJ010001816.1:0-29836 GCA_013403705.1 Heliconius hermathena
GCCGAATGACTAGCTCGTAAAACAGATAAAAATATTTTAAATTCTGTACTTACATAGCACGATTGGAAATAAAATAGTAACGTAGCAGCAACGGTTCAAATTAAAGCATTAAATATTTCATCAAATCAGCTTCACGCTGTATCCCGCACACAGCAGGGTAGGCAGAGGGAACCTGTTAAGACACTCCGTTTCCCTCTTTCTGCCGGATTCTGGAGGCGTTGTGTGTTGAGTGGCAGAACTCAACGCCGCGCTTTGCGTCGACACCAGAGCGAAGAAATGGAAATTTAAATTTAAGTAAATATTTCATCTCCTCGAGTGGGGTTCGAACCCACAACCAGTCGGTTTTACAGTCACATTATGTGCCGCTGCGCCACGACTGTTTAAAATATATTTTTTTAGTTTTACGATTTATCTCGCATTAAATATGGTAGGCACATTGTCTAATCTTCGTTGCGTTTACTGTCAGACGCTGTCCACTGCGCCACGGTGGCCTTATGTGGAATACGTGCATATTCTCATATCAGTACGTCGGGAGATTCACGAGCCAACACTAGCAGTATACAAGAAACGATTTAACACAGCGATTGTGGGTTGGATTTCCTTTTATAGGTTGGTGATTGAAATTTAAATATTTCAGTTTTCCCGTTAGATAAACCATAAGTAGATATTTTACGGATCAACAATCGATTAGAAATTGAAAAAAATATTTTATAGTCTTAAATTATTCTACAAAATTATTTATTCTGTCTGTATTTGTTTACTCAATATTACAGTAAGAAGAAGAAGATAAAAACTTGAAACGCTGAATGTCTGAAAAGTTCAGAGATAAATATTTTATATTACCTAACATTTAACACCGTTTGACGTCATTATAGTATAGAAGGAAAGTGTAATGAAGGAAATTTCTGTATTTTTTTTATTTAAGGCTAATAGTACCAAGTTTAAATGTATAAAATGAAACGACAAGGAAAATAGATAGCATCTGTATGTTCCAATGAATGATCTTGTATGTATATACAGCGTGATCTAATAAGTGTGAATTATTTATTATTATGTGACAGGATTATATAAAGTTGTTAATGTATTGTTTTCCTCGTTGTCATTTCTAATCACGACTAAAAAAAGGGTAATAAAATAAGCAGGAGAAGAAAAATTAGAGAAAGTTTATGATATATCTACATAATTAATACATAATTATCGCAAGATCACTACAAATTATTTAATAGTAAAACAAATACAAGAGTTTATCACACAAATATCTGTCCCGAAAAGAGATGAATTCAAAAAAAAATTGTATCATCAATTAATTATATATTAAATATAAAAATCTTCATGTTCAATCGTTCTTAATGAATAGTATAATTTAATAAATACATATCAAAACGGCGGAAATGAAGCGGAGCGACTAAGAAGTAAGATATTAGTATTAATAGCTACAATGTTAGTAAAATAAACTTAACATTTCTGTAACATTATTATTTCAGATACATAAGTTTTCATTACTTAAAGTTTTTTCACTTTATTCCTATTCCGCGTACCTATAGGCATAGATAGGTATACCTATTGGTAGCTTCACATTTCATTTAATTTTTAAAACAATGCGTGTTGAATACAACGCCACGCTCTGTTTTCTTACCTGAGCGAGGATTTTAAAAGAATTCATTTCCTTGAGTGGAAATCTCACAAACTTACAAACGTTCTGTTTACAGTCGGACACTGTGCCGCTACACCCCTACTTTATTTAAATGTAGTAAGTCGAATAATATATAATCAAGTAGTTTTTTGAATAGAACAAAAATACATACTGTATGATAAACAACCTGTATATAATAACAGGTGATATAATTGAAACGGCGTCAAACATCACATCTAGATTCTAGGCTTTATTCAGTCTCCTCTGAACTGTTGAAACGGACGGACGTGCTTATTTGTATATTGTTACCATAGTATAAGGTAATACTTTTAATACATTTGTTTTTAAAAGCTACATGATATTTTGAGGCCAGTCATGTCGGAGGAGCATAAGCGTGGGAGTGTAGATGAAGCAGAAAGATGAGAGAAGAAGTTTAGAAAAAGCGCGACATTGGAGTTAGTCATACAGCACTGAAGACAAAAAAATATATACATATAAATATAAATGTTATATATATTTATGTGTAAAACGAAGTACAAATATTTAACTTGTATATATTTTTGTTTAAAGAAATTAGACAAAAAACTAACGAATTAGTTATTTTTTCTTCGACTAAGATAAGAAATGTGGAAAATGTAAAGACTAACTTTAGAATATTTAACATTAGTTACTGTAATAATATAATAGTGTTAGTGTTATATATAAAATTCATAATAACAATCAACTTTCAAAAATAGAAAAAAAATGGAATACTTTCACTAGCAAATAAGATATCCTAAATCGAACCCACAACGTCCGGAAAAGGTAAATATAAAATCTAAGCAAAATCTAAAAAGGAAGGGATTAGTCGTAAAAGACCGTCGTAGCTCAGTAATAGATAATAGCTGGAAAACAATACAACGTGTTTGAAAATTCATAAGGAATATATTCATTATTTTGAAGAAAAAAAAGTAAATATTTTTTTTACAATAATATTTATATATTTATATAAATTTACCTGAATCGATTAGTGAAAAAATCGAATTTAACATTTTAAATGTACATCAAAAGGTACGAATGAAAGAGTTATTTACTTTATGTGTTAAATTTTGTGTGTCTTTTATGATTAAAATATTATGTTAATATGAAAATATTTTTTGCGGCGTCACTCTTCACTGTCTGCAATTTTCGAAACTTTATATTTTTAATAGTGGAATACAACGCCGAGCTATGTCTTCTTACCAGAGCGGGAAAATTAAATAAATTAATTATTCCGTTTGTGGATGGAACCCACAACTTTTACAGCTACATACTGTGGTACTGTACCACAACGGCCTAAAATAGCCTTTTTAAAATAATTGTTGTCAAGAAACTGAAGGTTAAAAAATAATTGTTAAACAAACATAATCTAACTGATGTAAATAACAGACACGGCCTTGTGTGAACAAGTACGTACAATTTTTTTGTATAGATATATTTTAAATAAATATTCGCACTGTTTTGACTTTCATTTAACACGTTCTTAGGATACGCAATGAAACCTTAATTCCGTAAATATATTTTATGAGAGTAAATTATTTTATTTAGTACGCTGTATCCCGCATGTAGCACGGTAGACAGAGGTAACCTAGGCCTTAGACATTAGATACTCAGTTCTCCACGCACTGAACGATTATCGAGACAAAGCGTGTTAAGTCACTTATTCAACCTACTCACGTATTGTTATCAAATGAAAATATTTTTCCTCAAATAGGAATTGAAACCACAGCCTGCAGACCTTTACAGTCAGACGCTGCTACTGCTAATAAGAAAGTTTTGCCATTTTTATCAACATTTAAAAAAAATTGTATTATAGCTCAAGTTTAGATTGTAAAGTATGTCACGTCAAAATATAAACCGAACACGCTGTGAATTGGTAAAAGATAGATGAAAAAAGGATAATGGTGTGCGGGGCAGTTTTACAAAATTTCGGATGCGGAGAACGAAGAAAATGAAGGGATAAAACAAAAAAAAGTTAATTTAAAAGACAATATCCCGTTTTATAACGACAACTTTATA
Source organism: Heliconius hermathena (assembly GCA_013403705.1). Classification (NCBI taxonomy): domain Eukaryota; kingdom Metazoa; phylum Arthropoda; class Insecta; order Lepidoptera; family Nymphalidae; genus Heliconius; species Heliconius hermathena. The sequence goes on from JAAIXJ010001816.1 coordinate 3,671, forward strand.
AGAAACTTTTCAAGCAGACGTCAGGCAAGGTCAAGTTATAAAGTACTTTGCACGCAGAGAGAAGCCGAGAGAATCTAGTGTTAAGACACATCGCTCTCCACTTTCGAGACATTTCGAGAATCAATACCATATTAAAGGAGGTCACCCGGTCCCATCCATTCCAACGTTCATTGTCAGTCCCTTAAAATATTTGCCAATGGGTAATATTTCAGCAATTTTAAAACTAATAATATTATCAACAGGAAAAACATGGGGATATTTTTTTCCTCTCTATAACGTTATTGTTAATACAATTTTACTATTATTGTTGAACTAGTCAATAGAAAAGAATAATTAACAAATATATAAAATTTAATTTTAAAAACTTCAAGGACTTTTGTATAAAACAAACAATTATCTAATTTTGTCGTCTACATATAGCTCTGTATATGGGCGTAGGAGTAGGGGTGGGTGGTCCATGCCCGCTCCAAAAGATTATTGAGCTCACCCCAGAAATATTTGAAAAAAAAATCGTCCTGAAAAAAACCAACATTTAATTTTTCAAAGCTAAAGTCCAGCCTCCGACAGCAAGAGTTTTAAAGATCACACAAAAATCGCTCATTTGCCTTATCTTTTATATATAAATAAAATAAAAAAATAAAAAAATAAATTAAAAAAAAAGCTTTTTTGTCAGCACAACACGAATAGATAGAATCTAGCTAACCCACTATATAGTAAAAGTAAAGCTGAAATAGAAATATAAAACCATTTATACGTATTCATTTTCCTATACAAATCCATGACAAAACAGTGTAAATATAATTACTATATCTGATCTCTAATTATCTCGTCACAAGGCCGTTGTAATACCATCTGCATTGTACTGTTTAAACAATGATTTTGATAAACAAAGCACATATTGTTGATATATTATTTAAAAATCTATTTTAAGAAGAGTGCTTATTTAATGTGTAAAAAATTTATGTTTTATATGCGTCAAGATTTTAACTAAGTTTTTTTTGGACCTGGAACCCAGTCCAGAAGATACTGTTCCGATTAAGACACTTCCGTCCCTCATGTTTGCCGAATTCTGGATGCATTGCGTGTTGAGTGGAGGAAATCAACGCAATGCTTTTCCCCAATACCAGAGAGGAAATGAAATATGTAATATTTTTATATACTATTACTTCCATATTGAATTAATTTCTTCAGTGGAAATCAAAGCCATCGCATTTACAATCTCTATGTCCAAAATATGTAAGGATTACTAAAAGAAATTTGAATAGTGTCAAATATTTTCTGTCGAATAAGGAAGGTAAAACAAACATTTTCAAGAAATATTTAATTTGTAGTAATAAAAAATTCTTTTGTAATATATTATGTATTTTTTGTTTAGGTTGATATTTTTTTCCTATTAAATAAAAGCATGATAAACATGTTTTGCTGCGAAAATAACGTCAAGGCTGAATTGTTCATTCAGCCTTAACAAATTCTGTAATTGTTAAAATACATACCCACAAATGTATGTATAACACTTACTTTAATAGGACACTATTTTCCTATAGATACCTCTACTGTGCCTAAATATGACTTACAAATTATTATTTTTAAATTTTTTAGTCATAAGAAGTTTCAATTGCAGTTGCAACGGGTTTAATTGATCACGGTAGTTGAGGATTATTTTTTTTCCAATTCGTCTGGTTATTTTAACAAGGATTATTTTCTAATTAAATTCGATAAAAAAGGATATATATGAACGCACATAATATATGAATGTTTTAACAAAAATCATTTATTCAAAGTTGCAGTACCTACACGAGGCATACAAGGTTAGTATAAAAATAACGCGGAAATCTTAAGATTAAGTGTTCCTTCCCGGCTGTAGTATCCTGATGCAATGGGGCTTGATTTATGATACTTGCTAACCTGTTGGGGTTACTGGTTTCAGTTTTAGAATTGTAAGATGTATGTTATATGTTGTATGATGTTGTTGTGAGATCGATTTCAGAGTAATTTTGATGATTGAGTCAGACAGTCGTTGAAAATATCAAACAAACGGGAAAGCACTCAAAACGCATCGAAACGAACGAAATGAGTAAAGCGAAAAATGCAAAAAGCATTAGATACCTTGTCTATGATTTTTGCATTTTTGCATGTCAAATTCACTCAGCTGTCACATTTGTCACTTAAAATATGATTGATTGTAATCGATTCAAATGAATTTGTTTTTGTTTTTTCAATAATTAATTAATATTTTTTTTATTTATACTGTCATTATATGCACTAATAAGTGCGATAAAATACTTAAGACTTAATTAAAATTAACAAATAATTTATTTTCGTAGTATTGTAGTCAATTATTTATATCGATTAAGGATCAAAAACTATTTTTTTTTTCATTTATCTCCGCTTCCACATTGCCAATTGAGCTGATTTTTAATATTTTAAAATTAAAATAAAAATAATCAATTTTTTAGGCCATATCTCAATTACATTTGGGCCCTAGATTTTCCGTCTCCTTTCGTTATGTGATGTGTTTATTTTTTTATAGTTTAGTTTTGGGTTGGCAACATTATTGAACACACAAAAAGCATGGATCAAAATGAATTATACCCTATGTTCATTATCAAAATTATGAAGAAACAGAAAATAAAATAACGAGTAAAGATTAAAAGTGTTTAAATACAATTACGCGCAATAAATAATAACTTCACAACCTTTTCGAGATATATTGAAATTTTTCACTAACAACAAAAAATATGTTCTAGGATTTAGATTTAATTATCTATACAACAATTTTACTATATAATAAATAACTTAACCATAATTTCCTAAGTGGAAACTAATTTACAAAATCTAATTGTATTCAAAAGATAAATTCTTAATATCTACGTTTACATTCGTTTAATATATTGTGGTTGTTTTTTTTTTTCTTTCTATATCTAATAATTAAACNTGTGGTTGTGTTTTTTTTTCTTTCTATATCTAATAATTAAACTATTATAAAAATATGCAATTAAACTGATTTCTTTGATTATTACCTTGTAAACATCATAATAGCTCTACATAGTTTGGTAAAAACTCTAATTGTAAATATTATATTATATTTATAATAACAATATTATTTTTCTTTTGGTTTCTATATATAAAAACCTTTTTTAAGAATATAACATTAATTTTTTTCGCTTATTAAGTACGTATTTAAATAACTATATATTATGTTCCATAATAGCTTCTAGTTTTCAAATTATTCTATATTATACTAATAATATTTGGAAAGATCTTACTTTTACTGGATCTTATTATATATTTTAGGTAACAGCAAAAAGAATCTGCAACAAAAAGTAGTTTAGATTAGATATAAAAAATATAGATAATTAATATAAAAAAATAATAAAAAATCACACAGGATATGCAGAAAGAACCCCTGCCTGGGTTAAGACACTGCATTTCCCATTTTGTGGTATGGTGAACGCGTCTCTTTGTCTCGACACCAGAACGAAGAAATGAAAATATCAGTTTAAATTAATATTTCATTTTCACCAGTGGGAATCGAACCCATAACTTTTACAGCCACACTTTGTTTCCCTACGCCACGACAAACTATCTTTTATTTAGTATCCATAGTATACATATGTCCAAAATTATTTCGGAGAAAAAAATAAACGGATTATAAAAAATCTTAACTTCTCCTTACCTCACCCTAAAGCACCAGCGATCACACTGGTAATCAAAACAACAATTGTAGTAGCGGCTCCATTGATGCCGACGCCGGCGCCGTACACAGCACCTCCCTCACCAAACGCGTCCGCTACACACATTGATTCTGTCGAAGTCGAAGTGCCATCTGGTCAGCCAGATGGCAGTTCTAGACTTTTTGGACTTTATGGATTGACTAATTCTTCATTATGTTATTCATTATCAAAACTCAGTAGGTGCATTATAGTAACTGATAGCATAAACTATACTTTTCTTCTAAGTAGATTATAAAAAAAAGTTTATGAATAAAAAAATGTTGTATTAGAACGCAATAGTTGTGAATAAGATATCTTAATGGAAAATACAGATATTTACTATGTATTTCCTTTTTTTCCAAATTTAAAATTATTTCTAAAGACATATATTTATAAATAAGTAATATATAATTCTACGTGCAATTAAAATATAAATATAAACCATAACCGTAAAGAGAAAAAGCAGAGCCCAATTAGTCTAGAAATACCCTCCAGCGCATGCATTAACTTAAAACTAGCACATAATTATAATAATGATATAATAATAAGAGAGCTGAAATAAACATAATTATTATAGAAATATAATGTAAATTATATATAAATATATTTAAGAATTATATATATATCTGCTTTATTTGTTATTCAAGTTATTTTTATATGAATTCTCAATATATTTATAGAATAATATAATATGTAGATAATATTATAAAATACATAACATACAGTAATAAACAATATAAAAATAAATTATAAACGAAACAACATTTACTATTATATATATATANTCTCCTCGAGTGGGGATCGAACCCACAACCAGTCGATTTTGCAGTCACACCTCGTGCCGCTGCGCCACGACCGGCCTCAAAAAATATATAAAATAATATATAAATTAAAAAGAAAACTGATGCTAAGTACATACAATGGAAACTCGATTATCCGGCTCTTAATAATACAGATTCGTTATTATTCGTGACGAGTTCATTGAAAAACAAAAAATAATAATAAGACTTGAAAAAAATAATAAACTTCACTTGAATTTTTTTTTAATAATATCAGCACTAAATATTTCATATATACACAAACTTATTCATGTATGTGCTTGTAAATTTTATTTCACAATTTAAGCCTAGCATTTTTTATTTTTTTTTTATTAATTTAATTATTTGAACATTGATTGATGTGGTTAATCGAGGTTCTACTGTAGTTAAATAGATTAATTAAAATCCGTAAATGAAAAAGACACCCATGCTTATATTATACAAATATCAGTCTTGAGTGGGAATCGAACCCCCAACTGCAACAACAAAGATACTAATAACAACATCATTTACATTAAAATATACTAATAGGATACGTCTAAAAAGGCTAATAGATACAACTAAAATTAAAAAGGAACATGCGACCAATAATAATATATTCTTAACAGTACATGATCAATAATGAAATAAGAAAAGGGTAACTGGTACTATTATTGGCTTACTATCACATTTAATAATTTTTTTTTTTCAATATTGGAAAATGTTGTAGATTATAGATATGCAAAATATTTAATGTTCAAATAATATATCACGGTAATAATTTTTTTTATACATTGTCGTTAATTTATATAACTACAAAATGCTAACAACCAACCATATTCCACTTTTGTAATATGTCAAATTTATTAAATAAGTTCTCAATCTTTGTGTCCAAGTATCATTTACCCTAATTATGACAACATCGAACAACCCATAATAATTGTATGAACATACCGAGTTGACCGACTTCACCGATGATGAATGAGCGAATGGATGTGAAGAAAAAAAATATTTAAAATGGCAATAATATAGAATATTACTTATACTAAAAATTAAAAAGCTAAATAAGATTTAATCACTAGAGAGTTAGTAAGGGATAAGGATTCATTGATGTAGGATTCTTCTTTTTTTACCAGCTTCACGCTGTATCCCAAACACAGCAGAGTAGGCAGAGGGAACTTAATGTTAAGACACTCCGTGTGAAACCAGTTGTGCCGCAGGGGTACAAAGTGCGGCTGTAAAATACTGGTTTTGAGGTCGATCTCCACTCGAGTTATGAAATATTTATTTACATTTATATTTTCGTTTCTTTGCTCTGGTCGAGGTAAAGCGCAGCGTTGAGTTCCGCCACTCAACACGCAATGCCTCCAGAACTCGGCGCAAAAAGAGGAACGGAGTGTCTTTATTTACATAATGTGTCGTAATATGTTAATGACTTATTAAATTTTGACTGACAAATCATATAAAAGGACACACATATCACTTTTCTTTATAGAAATACATAACGTAATCTTTTCTATCGTTCTAATAAAAATACGACTTGAAATAATTTTATATTTTTTTCTGTATAGAATGTTCTATTTTTCAAATTTAATTTTAATATTTTGTTTGACACCATACCATAGCCCTTCATGCAGTTACAAATTTTAAATAAATATAAATAAAGTGTATTTACCTCCATATCGATTGAGCATTGCCATTATGACGCCATTGGTCCAGCCAAATCCAGTTTGCACGACATATTCTCCACCACCGCCGAAACCACCGAAAATTGTTGCGTCATACTAAAATCATATTTTTTATAATTAATTTTATCCAATTTTTATTGATTTTAATTTCAATAAGAGAAACGATTTGTCTTTTTATCTAAGCAACAATTTTAGTTTGTTTTTATGAGAATGATGATGATGTTAATAACATTTTTTAACAAAGCTTTTCCTCACAACACTCAATGTATTAAAATAAGTAAAATTATTTAGCACTTCGTTTATTTTAAGACATTACACAGATATAACATTTTATTTCAGCTTCACGCTGTATCCTGCATGTAGCAGGGTAGGCAGAAGAAGTTTATTGTTAAGCCACTTCGTTTCCCGCTTTCCGCTGAATTCTAAAGACATTGCGTTTTGAGCGAACTCAACGCCATGCTTTGCCTCGCCACCAGAGCGCAAAATTGAAAATTTTAAACATTTAATTTCCTCGATTGATGAGTCGCATTTATAGTTACACGCTTGTGGCTCTAGGCCACGACTAGCCTCATACCGTCTGACATATTAGAGAAAAAGAAAAAAAACAACTCACTTTCTCCAACATGGCTGTCTTCTGCCGCCACACCTCAAAGTTGGATCTGACCCATTTAGTAGCTATTTCATTGGCTAATTGCATAGCATGGGAGTGTCCGGTGTCTGCTAATCCCATAACCACTATGTATTGTAATGGCGGCCACGCGTTAGGATAGTCCCATTGCTCCCCTGAATGTTCGTAGGTCGTGGGAATACCACCTTCGAAATTATCCACCTGAGAGAAAATTATATATTTTTTTATTTGGGCTAATTAAATTTATTACATACTTTTTTTATTTAATATAGTTTTACTTTTCAATATTTCAAAAAGAAAAGTCGCTTGTGTCAAATTTAATAATACATATTGTAAATCATACACAGATAAATGATTGAAGAACATAAGGATAATAACAAAACTTTGGCCATTGATACGTCAATACGTATAACATTAAATATACAATAATATATATTATCACCTAAGAAAATATTGTTGATGCCAAAATAGCAAAAAAAATAAACAGAAACAAAATAAAGAGAATTATCTATAAAAATAACCAACCTTCACTTTATCCAAATAATTAATAACTCGATTGACATAATACTCCTTTCTCGCAGGATCGAAACATCCAGTCCACAACGGTGCAATGTTGGAAGGATAAAAATAGTCACGTCGTCTGCCTGATTCAAGACTGAAATCCAGCCATGCCCCTACATCTTCGTGCCATAGGACCTGGATTATATTTATTAAATTAAACAAACGAACAAGCTTTTATATTTATAATATTATACTTAAATACATATTTTTGTGTATATTATATATTCTACCCTTGTGAAATGTTAATAATAGGATTAAAAATCAGATTAAACTTTTACCAAACTTCTACAAACCTGAATAAAAATATATTCTAACTAACAGCACTTTCTGCTATTAGCGCGTTCAACCAAACAAGCTGTTTATCTTTATAACCACAGTATTATAATAATATTATAAAGCTAAAATATTATAAAAAATTACCTTTTCAATAGCATCCATAAGTCTAGCATGAACTTCTCTATAAAAGTGTGCCTTTTCCACGTTATGCAGTTCTTCATGGAATTCAGCCAATAATTTGGCATTCCAACACATTATGGCATTTAAATCGACTGGTATTATAGATCGAGTTTTTAAATTAGTTAGATTACCTGCAAAATATTTTCTTTTTAGATGTAATATAAAATATCAATAACTAAAAGTTAAAAGTAATTTTAGTTATTGGTAGTGTTATGATACATTTTGGAATGGATCTTGTTTTCAAATTCAAATTTACTTCACTAATTATTTTTAAAAAAATATAAAGTCTTAATTTTTTAACTGTGAAATGACAATTTTGCTTAAAAAAAGTATATATCATGAGCATTTAAAAGTATCTTTGATATATAATACATTAAAATTGTATACGGACGTTTTTTATTTTTATAAATCTAACAATATTAATTTAGAAATTAAAAATTAAAATAATATAGTTTGACTAAACTCCAATAAGAAACGAATTCAAATCTAGAAATATGTAAGGCTTCAATATGTAAACTAAAATATATTTTATATGAGGCCATCGAATCGTAGTGGTACAGCCTCTGATTATTAATTATTAAGTTCATTATTTGCTTTTAACCTATTACCAATTTAGAAATATATTATATATTTAGGTTACGCCACTTAACAAGCAATTTTAAATTCAAAAATAAGAAAATTAACAAAATAAAAAAAAAACAAGGAAAAGGACTGGGTTCCATCAATCTTCTAGATTTTAATATAATCTGCCAAAAATATATTTTCTATACCTTTATTAGTGCCATTTAATATGAACCATCTGGAAGAAAAGTCCCATCCCGATTCTGCAGCGGATTTTAACTCCGCATATAACTCTTCTTTCTTTGCATTTGAATCGAAATGTCTGAAAATATAAAAGTTTTTGTTTTAATTCTTTAAATTGTTAAGCAAACCATATGAAGATAAATATAAAGATATTATTATTTTTTAATAAGTTTCATTATAACCATCGTGGCGCAGTGGAACATCATCAGAGTGTAAGCGTGATGTAACTCGGAGAAATTGTTATATTGTTGTTGGTAGACAAAGCACGGCGTTGAGTTACGACACTTAACACGCAATATTTCGAAAATTAGGCGGAGTATTAAACATTAAGTTCCCTTATAATTAATTTCATTACAAAGACAACTTATCAAATACTTAAGAGATGCCGATTCAAACACTTTTGACAAACATTTTTTGTTATATTTATATGACAAGATATTAAGCAAAAAGATTACTTTTAATAATATTTTTTTGCAGAAGAATTTTACTTATTAAGACGCAGGTTCAAATCTCTTAATTTTTTTTCTCTATCTAAATCTCTATCTAAATATTTTTCTTTTCTTGTTCTTAAGTATTTGTGCCTAGTTGTTAAAGAGACACAGCAACAAATGTTGTCATAAAAAAACCAATTATGTTTGTAAATTACGTAATAAAACATTATTTATTACTTACCTGGCACAGTCAATGTCTTCTTTGTAACTCTCAGGCCTAGGCCCTTGCGATTGGTCGTTGTACCTTGATAATTGGTATCTAAAAAATAAAAAGCTATTATTCCACCATCTCCACTTATTCAAAACTTTGACACAGAACAGAATTTTAACACTAGTTTTCTGCCTACCTTGTAAGGTGAAGCATAAATATAACAAAAAAATATAAATCGAGGAAATAAAATATTTAGTGTATTTTCATTTCCTTGTTCTTGTAGCAAGACATAGCGCGGCATTAAGTTTTACCACTAAACACAGAATGCCCCTAGAATTCGGCGTAAAGGTGTCTTAATGGGAAAAGAGTATCTTAACACTAAATCCCCAGGTTCCCTCTGCCTACCCCAATAAGAAATTATAAATTGCAGGACTCAATCTTGTTGAAACAGAATGTACGGAAAGTGAATAATATAGTTGCATCGATGTTGTCTCCATATGATGTGTTAAAAACATAATATAGGTTTTTTTTTAGAAAATAAAAATAGTCCACTAATACACTTTACGTATTACCTACGTAACATAATTTAACTCTTTTTGAAATATTTTACTTACTTATGGCCTTCATGCTCAATTTCAACAGTATGATTCTTCACCCAGAAATCGAACTCGCGGTCCAAAGTATCGATATGTTGTCTCAAGAACTCAATGTCACCGAAATCATCCATTATTAACTTTACCATGGGAATAAGGAGAGGTGGTTGAGATCTGGAAAAAATAATAATAATATGGCAGACCATACAATAAATGGAGAGAGGATATAGAAGAAACATTTGTTAAAGCAACCGTATCTTTTGAAGCTAAGTTTATTTAAGTTAAGTTAGTAAAGACTTGCTGCTCAAGGCAAGAGTCGGAAAAGAACAGGAAAAGGTGGATGAGACCTACGCCTAAAAAGAGGTTCAACTAAAAATTGCCAGTTCAATAAAAAAAATATACCATTCACCATAGCTTTTGGAGTAATATTAACACTAATATTTTTTTACTAACGACATTTGTAAACGTGATGGTTGTAGGTTCAATCTCCACTCAGAGTAATTAATTATTTTCATTTATCGGTTCTGGTGACAGGCACAACACAATGCCAATTCTACTCAAGTAGCAATCTATCTAGGTCACTCTTCCTATTCCGTTAAATGTGTAAAAGAGCATGAAGCAGATTTATATAATAAAGCTGAAAAAAACGTCTTAGTGCTAGTTGCACTAAAGGAAAGGAAACAAACAGGGAACATATATTATAGTGAAACAACATTATAAAATGTTTGCTTACAAATGTTTTACTTAAACAAAATGCTTAATGATCTCATCAAAGATTAAAGATCATTATCTAAATAGTATATATATAAATATATTGATGGCAAAATCATTTGAAAGTTACTTAAATCACACGTGAAGTGCGTGAAACAAAGTGGCATGAGTGTGAAAGTAGGTGACTTGAGTGTAAATTGCCTGATGTACGCAGATAAAGCAGTGCTCATTGAATCATCAGTGAGTGACCACTCTGAAAGACGGGTGTGAAAATAATAGTCTAAGCCTGAATGAGAATAAGACAAAGATATTTGAAAGAAATGAAGAGAGGACGGAATGCAAGATTAGTGTAAATGGTAGGATATTAGAAGTTAATGAAGTTGTATATTTGGGAAGTATGTTCAGTAGAGACGAAATGAGATAGATGCGGAAAGGCATATCGCTGCCGGTAACAGGGTTAACGATGCCTTAGCATTGATGAGACGGCGAAACGTCGTCGAAACAGCTGACTCTGCATATTCTATTCCGCAATTGAATCTGCAATGAAGAGATACACAGAATGGCAGGTACTAGCAAGAATGTCACGACGAGAAAGAAGAAAAACGCTCAGCTGGTTTGGGCACGTCGAACGAATAAATGATGAGAGAATGGCAAAAAAGATTTATAACGAAAAAGTGAGCGGTTCGAGAGGTAGGGGGAGACCTCGGTTGACCTTCGAAAACACAATAACCAAGATACTGTAAGAAGGTCGTGTAAAAAGCATGAGGACACCCCGAAGGGCATGTGTAAAAAGGTTGATGATAGTGGACGAGGCGAAAGAGGTATGCAGAGACCGTAGCGTTTGGCGCTCCGTTTCCTCTGAATATCCCACTAAGGATACAGCGTGAAGCTAGTTTAGTTTTAGTTTATTTTTAAATCACACATTAAAAATTACCTCATAATATAATAGATTCTGCCGCCATTAGGTATAAAACCGAACCTATCGACGATATCTAAGAAGTTTTCGACCATGCCCTTTGCTGTCGACCTCATTTCAGACAAAAGTAGTCCCTTAATTATCCAATAGGAGTCCCAGTAGTAAAATTCACGGAAACGACCACCTGGAAAAAAAATTAGATTCGTAAAAGTGACATAATGGTTTTAATTATCACGATATCATCATAATAATTTACTTCAGATATCTTACTAATATTATATGTACACGTGAAAGTTTATAAGGATGGATATATGTTTGTTAACTAATGAACGAATTTAAATAAATTTTTACACTAATATAATCTATACACCAGAATAATTTGAATTCCACATCTATGTAAAGATTTTGTATAATTTGGATTTTTTTTTGGTAATATAACAATAAGTTAATAAGTATATAGTTTAAACGGGCGAAACCGCGTTTGGTTCGCTAGCCAAATATATTTTTTGTATAATTGTGTTGTTACTTAGTATTTTTTCTAAGTAAGCTTATTTAACTTACTATAAAAAAGTGGAAAATAAAAAGAAGTTGTCACTACTTTCTTTTTAGAAAATTCTATGTATTTTTTAAATTTAAAAGTCAAAAAAAAACTTAACCTTTTTATATTATTTACTATGAAAAATACTAAACGTTAGAAAGTAGCTTATTTTAAATGACAAATTAACTTAATTAAATAATTACCAGGAACTATCACAGGGTTATCTACATATATAATAGAGTACAATTCTTGATTGTGTTTCACTTCTTCTTTCATTTTCCTGCCAAGCTGTAACCACAATCTGTTGAGATCCGATGCCCATTGATGGAAAAGAGGGTCTTTGATATTTTGGAGAAAAGCTGAAACGAAAATGATCTAAATTTTAGTATCTTTATGGTATTATATACGAGATCAAATGAAAATAACCAGCTATAAATGACGTGGATAATATGGGTATTATCCAAAATAAACAATTTTAACCATATAATAGATACAGCGACGAATGTGGGTTCAATTCTCAGTTAAAGGGATATTTATGACTAAAATATATTATTTTTTTCCATACATTCCATTTTATGGGTGGAAAAAAATATATCGCAAAAGTACAGAACAGATATACATAAACATATCAATAATTATTGGGTAACTGTACTAATTGTTGCGTTTGTGATGTTGGATGTTTGTTCCACTTTCACGCAAAAACTAAACTAAAATGATTTCAATGAAACTTTACAGAAATACAACTTATACATCAAAATAACACATAGACTCCAATTCACCTTAAGATATTTTCTAATTTAGCTATAATATAACATTAAGTTTAGAAGTTTTGTTTGGGTCGTTGTCTTATATTTTTAGTATCTAGTAGGTACATTTCTTCTGCATCATCATGTTAACAGTATAAAATGTATCTTATCTCATATCTTATTGACTTAATATCTACACAAATACTGTTCAAGTATACATTATTATTTTTCTTTCAATATAAATGATTACTAAATTTATTTTAAAATAATGTAAGTACTTTATATTTTTATGTTATTGTATTTTCTTATAAAATTTACATTTTTATTTTCATATCCCTTTCAATATAAAATCTTATTATTAAATAATATATACTTTTTTTCTTATTTATTCATATTCATATAATCAACATTCATAGTTATGTTAAATGTTTTTTGTTTGAAATTTTTTAAAATAAATTTTAAGCAAATTGTAGTAGTAAATATAAAAGTAGTAAATATAAAAGTAGCCATCGCACGAAAAGGTTGTGTGGTCTATTTCCATTTGTGCGATAAATTATTTCCATTTTCCTGTGTGTAGATTTCTTAAACAAAAAGAGGGAAACGGAGTGTTTTTGCGTTAGTTCTTTATTGTTTACCCTTTTATCAAGTGAAGCTTAAATAAACAAATTAATACGTATATCTATATAAAAATATGGATAAATATAATGGAAGAATTATGAAAAAATAACTATTTTTTCAGTTCTTTAGAAAATATGTATGCGATGAGTAAAATGTTTTAATATTTTGTCGACTAATGATTTTTAAGGCTCAAATATATATTCACTTAATAAAGTAAATCTATACTCTAAAATCGTAGTTCAGGATAAACAAGTTCATTGTTACATTTAAATCTCATTGTATTCAAAGTGATAATAAATAATTTTCAAAATAGAAAACAAAAAAAATCACTTACAAGGATTATCCTTCCAGTCAGTAGGTCGCCACTCTTCAAACTCTGAGCCTTCAGGATCAAAGTTCTGGTTCACGAACTCCTGGATATCAGCTTTCGTTGGCCTTGAATGTGTCCTGGAAATTTTTATATTATATAAAAAATCTAATTAAATCAGCTTCACGCTGTAGGAGAGTTAGGCATAAAGTGTCTCGAGTCTAGATATTTCCTGCTATACGCAGGATACAGCGTGAAAAGTAAAAAAAATAAATAGTAATTTTGTCACATATATATTTTTTTATTTATTTTATTTATACATAATTTATTGCACGATATAATTATGCTTTCACTTTTGCACCAAGTTCCAGAAGTTGGATAGAATAAATCTATTTTAGTGATACGTGAATATTTCAAAACGAAATATCGGTAATTGTATTTAATCATCGATATTATATCAATAGGAAACATTTCTACATACAATCACTAAAATAGCTAGCCATTACTATGGCTACTATGCTACTGCATAGTAGCTCTGCCTACCCTGCCACATACGGGATACAGCGTGAAACTAAAAAAAATCATTAAACTAAATATCGTGAATATTATTTGGTATATTATTTTCTAAACTAAATTTAAATATACCTGTCCATCATCTCATTGAAATGTTCCATAGTTATATTTGGCGACAGCTTTATTTTCATATCCACAAACGTTTTGGAGTCGTTGTACAGACCGGCCATCTGGACTGTGTCGAGGAGGGGCCCATGACAGTAGATTAAACTGGAAAATAATAAAAAATAAGGTAATTTATGTATCTTTTGAATTAAAATTCAAAAAAATAATTGTTTCTTAAGAGCGGAGAATGAAGAGAACTATCTGTATAATTATTTTAGCTTTTTTTTGGCTTCACACTGTGTCCAGGATATAGCAGAGTAGGCACAGTCCCGTCACTGTCTAATTTTCACCTGTAAAGCGGCGAAACTAAACGCTTTTTTCTCGCAATTTTCTTCTTCACGTGAGCGAGGCATGGGAAGTAATAAACACTATTTACCGAATGGGAATCGAAGTCGCAACCGTCGCATTTCCGCGTTATTATAAATATTAGACTTATATTAGATAACTTCACAAGCACTTATTAAGCAACATAGGTAATAACATCAGAATTGTCAGTCATTTAAAAATTGTATCAACTTTAAAGGAAACTGCAGCAAATTTACTGCAAGTGTCAACTGATGATAACAACATATTCTAATTATATCCCGCACACGCCAGGGTAGGCAGAGGAAACCTAGTATTAAGACACACTGTCCTCTGCCGAATTTTTCGAGGCATTGCGTGTTGAGTGGCGGAACTCAACACCGTGCTTTTGCCTTGGTGCCAGATCGAAGAAATAGAAATATATATAAATAATAAATCATTCCCAAATTGGATAGAACCCATAACCGTCGCGTTAGAGTCACACCCTTGTACTCATGCGCAACGACGGCCTTATTCTAATTATTTTTATTGTTTTATTATTCTTAGTACAGGTATATGACATTGGAATAAATTACGCGATTTATTTCTATTTATAGGTTGTCTGTTATAAAGGAGACAAAACCACATGAATATATAAAGCATTTATTTAGATCTAACCGGATGTTTCCGGCCTCGTCCTTTTGTTGTATCACGTTTGTCAAAGTTGTAAATAGGTTTAGCTATAGGTACGTACTAGTAGCTACATATGTTAGGTTTTAGTGATGTAAATTAGACATTAGTTTAATAATCAGATCTATAAAAGGCCTTTTACCTTCGGTTTTGTTTAAGAATATAATATATTTAATAGTTTTCTATGAAAAATAGCTACTGTACGTAAGAAGGTTGACTTTTGTAATTGTTGTGAATATGTTTGCCTATAGGTAGTAATGCCTATGATAGTGTAAGTTTCAATAATGTAAATTAAATACTAGATATTAAAATTATATCTATTACCTAGGTTTTACCTTGGACTTTGTTTCAATATGCCATATTTAATATTTTTGTATGGTCGATATTCCGTCAAATTAGACATTTGTGTCATAAGAACGATTATTTTTGTTTGAGGCTGTCGTGACGCAGGTATATAGTGTATGAACAGTCATTGTTTACAGTAACGCGACGGCTGTGGGTTCGATTTCCACTTGGGGGAATGAATTATTTAAATTTTTTCATTTCCTCACTCTGGTTAAGCGGTGGCGTTGAGTTGAGTATATGTAAAACGCAATGCCTCAGCAATTCAGCGGAAAGTAGCCAACGGAAGTTTCTTAATGGGAATAGAATATCTTAATACTAGGTTCCCTGGTTTCTTCTGCATAGTATGCATCACATAGCAGGGCTATGTGCGGGATACAACGTGAAGCTATTATATAAAAATATTTCTTCACATAGAATGTGAAAATAACAATGGTTCTTAAGTACAGCACACAAGTAATCAGTATAAGTTCATGTTTTTGTATATGTGCTGAAAAACCATCGATTAGAGCAATCAGATAGCCGTTTTAGATTTTTTAAAAAATATATAAAAAAATTTAATTCAAAAATGAATCCTATGAGAGTAATAGTACCAGAAGTAAAATTTTACATAGAAAAATTTGCAATATATGTTTTTTTTAATATATGTAATAAAAATTTAGTTGTTGTTTTACGATAGTCCGCTGCACGCGTTCATGTACTTTTGTAGTCTAAAATTTTAAACCAAGAAATAAATTGTTATGTTAGGTTATTTGTATAACATTTTTATCCCATCTACCATTTCTCTCTCCGCTATCCTCCCCTTCGTTTTCTCTGCCTAAGTAGGCAGTCTAGATTCTATACTGCCTACTCTAGACTTCTAGACTCTAGAACCTAGTATTAAGATAGTTCCCCACTTTCTCCTCTAGTTTTTGAGATATTGCGTATTGCATCGTCATAACGGCCTCATTAATTACACCATTCTATTTTTATTTCCGAAAATTTAGGCAAAAAGAGAATGCAAAGAGAAAGATTTGAAAATTTATAACAAATTACCCGCATCTGTGAAAAATGTAAACTCAATTAACGAATTTAAGTCTCTACTCTCAAAATATATTTTAGAGAATACCAATTTCTGCAGCGATCAAACAAACCTTGCAAATGTTAATAATTATGTTAAGTATTTTATTTCGTTAACTGGGTACTTGTAAGGCGATGTAAATTGTTCCATTTATTGTGTTGTTCTCATGCAAGTGAAATTGTATTTCTTTTTGAGAATAAATTCTTTAAACATACATATGTAATAAGAGATTACGATTCTTAATTTTCGCCTTATAAGTGACGTGGGTTGGAGAATTGAACTCAGATTTTGGTCAAAGAAACAAGAAAATTTATTACAAAGGGCTATTCCATTGCATTTAATTTTACCATAAGGCCTAAATGTTAAATTTCATAGACTTGGACTATGCGAACAGTCAGACAGTCGGACAGACGGACAGACAGACGGACAACAAATCAAGTGATAAAAGTCCTCTCTTGTTGTTTTAATGTACGGTATCCTAACAACTTAGAAAAATTATAATATAATAAAATATTAAAGCCTTCGGTTATACCAAAAATAGCGGTGTATAATAATTTCTAATAATAAAAAAACTTCAAGCGCGTTAATTTGATAATAAGTAAGTAACAAAATTTTATTTACAATTTCAAAATTATAAATGATATTGCCTCGAAAATAAGCCTTGATATGTAATAAAAGTCACCTTTACTTCGCTATTACCTTTACTTCGAAATTATATGTAAATCAAATTAAATTGTGTCGAAAGTTAAAAAAAGATTTTAAAAGTTATTTCTTACACGAATTTGGCCTCTCTGAATATTATAGGTAACGGTCTGAGTTCTTTTATAGCCCTTTTAATGATGCAAAAGTTCCACCTAGGTACGTATGCATAAAATGTATAAGTTTATTAAACTGTTTTTTTTAAGTTTCAAGCTGTATCTGTTTACAGCAGAGTATGCAGAGCAGACCTAGTGTAAAGACCTTCCGATCCGTAAACATCATCGAATTTTTGAGACATTGGGTGTTGAGCTGCGGAACTCAACGCCGTGCTTTCTGTCACGATGGCTCATAGTAAATATACGATACTTAACCAAAAACTGGTTACTCAAAAAACTATTATTAAATAAAATCCGTTACAATAATAATTGAAGCCAATCGTGGCGCAGGGGCACAAAGTGTGTCTGTAAAATCGACAGGTTGTGGGTTCGATCCCCACTCGTGGAAATCAAATATTTATTTACATTTATATTTTCATTTCTTCGCTCTGGCTATCAAAGCGCGGCGTTGAGTTCCGCCTCAATACGCAATGCCTCCAGAATTCGGCGGAAAGTGGGGAAATATCTTAACACTAGCTAATAAAAAAAAATATAATACATATCCTTATATTGTTGGTAAAAATAAATTAATTAACTCATCACCATTTATTCCTTTATTTTAAGCAAAGACTGTTATAATTGAAGGTGACACGCGGTTTCCAGTTTAACATGTCTACATATGAGCTACCAGTCTCTAGAGTTACAAAACGATTTATCAGTCTGTCGGTCACATACGTAACACATAAGATACTAATAATAAATTACATAGAAAAATGGTCCAAAATAGTTTTTTCTTCTATTTTATTCTACTGTACAATATTTTTGTATTTTATAAATATATCTTAATCATGTCTTCTATATGAGCTGATGAGGAAATTCGTGGCACAATGGCACAACCGTGTAAACGTGACAAATTGGCAGTTCGATTTCCGCTCGAAAAAATTAAATAAATTTTGGAGGGATGAGTGTATTTTCCACCTTAGTGTTTAATATAATGTATAGGAGATCCTCCTACTTACTTATTTACCTACTATGGCTACAGTTTCGAATCCAACTCCAGAGAATGAATTAGTTTCAGTTCCTCGCTCTGGTAACATGACAAAGCGCAGCGTACAGTTCCGCCGCAACACAATGTCTTGAAAATTTGGCGAAAACTGGGTAACAGCTTATCAAACGCTAGATTCCCATTTCCCCCATATAGTGGGATACATCGTCAAGATAAATTAATAAAAGATAACTTACCTATTACAAGTGGGGGGTAACTGACTCCTGTCGCCAGCGACCGCTCCCAGCACCACAAAAAGAACACAAACACCAATCATGTCTATGGCACTACTACTTACAACTAATATCACTAAACAGGAACTTATTTGCTCAGAATAAATATAAATAAATAATTTTCACAAGATTTTTACAGTTTTTTACGTATTTAGGTATGTGCTAGGAATTTTAATTTTTTTTCTGAAGGGCCGCCCGGTCATTATGACCGCAATGTCGTGGATCTATCAACACGGCAGGGGCACTTTAGTGCCCAGTTCTGAAACAAACAAAAAAAACAAATTTAGTATTAACAATATAAACTACGGAATATAACATTTTGATAACTTTGGCGTACTTTAGTAATATTTGGCGTAAATGCGATGATTCTAGGTTCAATTCTTGTTCAGAAGAATGTTAAATTCAAATGTAGGGTAGTAGGGTTGGCAGAGGAAACCTCTTGTCAAGACTTTCCGTTCCGTTCACACCGCCCAATTTTCAAGAATTTGCGTGTAAAATAGCGGAAGCTAACGCCGCGCTATGTCATGTTTGCAAAACGAAGAAATGAAAATGACCACTCCACCGAGAGGGATTTAACCCACAAGCGATAGGCCTACAGTTAGACAGTTAGCCTAAGTACAGATGAATGCGTGACGACGCGCGGTTGAAGATTCTAAGAAATCAATGTTATAGTGTAAATAATAACCGCGTGGCGCCGCGCGTTTATGTGAACTTAGCTTTAGACTTTAAAAACTTGATTAGTTTGCTGAACATATAATATATATTTATAAACTCTCGAAATAGGCAGAGACGAACGATAATTGAATAAATGAAAATATCCTTATTTTTAAAAATAGAATATATATTAAGTTATTTGTGCTTTTTCCTTTAATCCTAAGGTTTTCCTGATGTAAAACTAAATTTTGAAGAGAAGGAAAACGTTATAGTAAATATCTGTAAACCTACATAAAACTCCTCCGTTGTTGAGTGACTGACAGACAACGCACGAAGGAAACTAATACTGACTTACAAAGTTGAAATGAGAACGGAAAAAAAATATATTTCGACAATTTTATGGGAACGGGAGAAAAAGTGAATTATCTGTTCCTTTTAAAGCCGACGCTAACCAAGTTACAAGCGATGATTAGTTGATTACACAAGGAAAATCTCGATTCTTAATAAATGTGTCGTGCCTACTTTAATACGAGAATAATACAAGAAAGGAAAATATAATACTAAGTTAATTTTAAATTAATATTTATTTTTATCTACTAAGAGGTAAACTTTATGTCATGGCAATTTAACTACTTGCATATGGGTATCTGCTATCAATTCCTCGCTATGATGACAATCTAAAGTGGTACTCAACGCCACGCTTTGGATTGTCATCATAGCGAGCAATTGAGAATATTAAATATTTCATTTCCTCAAGTGGTAATCGAACCCATAATCTGTCGCGTTTACAGTCGCGCGCTTGTGCCCCTGCGCCACGACTGGCCTCATTTATATAATAAAAAATAACAGGAAAAAGTTGAATTATAAAAGAGGCGCAGTGGGATAGCTTCCCACTGGAAATGCAATTATTACGGGTTCCATCTCCACTTTTTTCTCCAATTTGGCTAATAACAATAAGTGAGGCCAGTCGGGTCCAGGGGCACAAGGTGTGACTGTAAAATCTACTGGTTGTGGGTTCGATCCCCACTCGAGGAGATGAAATAGTTTTTAATATTCCATCTCCTCGAGTTTCCATTTCTTCGCTCTGGTGTCGAGACAAAGCGCGGCGTTGAGTTCCGCCACAAATTCCGTCAGAATTCGGCGGAGAGTGGGGAACGGCGTGTCCTAACACTAGGTTCCCTCTGCCTAACCTACTGTGTGCGGGATACAGAGCGAGGCCGACTATTATTAAATAACAATAAGTTTAAGCGGGCGAACCCACATTTGTGTCGCTGGTTTTTTTTTCATATTTTTTTTTTCAGTGTTAGTAAAACATGTTAGAAAGTCGTGACGCACAGTCAAATTAGATCAAATAACATATTATTTTTTACACACTTTGATGACAAAATGCAATATTTCACGAGTAGGCAAGTTATGTAAGAAGTTCTTAAAATAATTTTAGCTTACGTTGACTTACGATGACGAAACGAATCAATTGTGTAATATTGTAATTACAATAATATAATTGATTTTTAATACAGTAATATAATAAATAAATATTTCTTTTTTATATTCCTTATTACGTATTTGTAATAAGTTTTTTTGTTTGTTTGTTTGAATGCGCTAATCTCAGTAAATCTCCTACTTCTACTACCTCGAATTGAAGAATTATTTGTGTGAAGGATTGTTTATTTATTGAGGAATCAGTAAGCTACATCCATACATATATCACGTTAATCGTTTCAGCAGCTGCTGCTAGGAATTAGTTATATCTATATAAACTTTAAATCAGCTTCACGCTGTATCTCGCACACAGCAGGGTTCACCACTTTCCCCTGAGTTCTGGAGGCATTGCGTGTTGAGTGACGGAACTCAACGCCGTGCTTTGCCTAGATACCAGAGCGAAGAAATGAAAATATAAATGTAAGTAAATATTTTAACTCCACGAGTGGGGATTGAACCCACAACCAGTCGATTTTACGTCACACTTTGTGCCCCTACGCCATCGCCTTCTTAGAAATCAATATTTTTTAACAAGCTCACTGACATCCATTGCGTCATACTAGTATGTAATTACAAATAAGGTATCTATATAAAAGGAAAATGTACCCGGTAATTCTATTACGTACAATTTAAATTGTGGATTATAGATATACCGCAATAATTTATTGCATAAGGATACGTTTAGTTATATTTTTATTACTTTTAAAAAAAGTTAAACTCGATCTAATAATAGGGGCGCGACGTTGATTTTCTTTATCGTATCTAAATAAGAAAAAAATAAAGAGCTTAGTGACTAATCTAAAACTTTTTAAAAGTAAAATGAATGCCAATAACGACACCCAAATATATCAATTATGTGATATTGAAATCGGTTCGAACATTGAGTTAATGTTATTATTTATTAACAAGGCAAAGCGTTTTTGAGTTTCGCCACTCAAAATCTCGTTGAGGAACGGAAGTGTGTCCATGGTAATGAAGTATCTTAATTCTAGGTTCCCAGGTTTCCCTTTGCCAGCTCTACTATGTGCGGGATACAGTTAAATAAAATTATCACAGACCAATTAAAGGAAATTATCGAACGAACAAATTCAGCCATTGGTCGTTTTGTTATATTTATTTGCTTTCGCACGTGATGCTTAATCACTTCATCAATGTCAAATTTTAAAGGTAATTTAAATATTATAATACAATAGATAAATATACAATAGGTTGTGGTTCAATTCCAACTCAAGAAAATGAAATATTTAGTAATATCCTTTCCTCGCTCCAGTAACGAGAATTCGGCGGAAAATGGGGAACGGAAGTGTCTTAATGGGAACGGAGTGTCTTTCAGTTGTTCAGTTCATCATATCTATTCTAGTTTTATTCTGTCGTTGATTATTGAATGGGGGACTAAATTATCTAATACAAAAATTTCCGTACTCAAAGCTCTCAATTATGGATGTCCCCTAACAAGCGTTGCTATTTTTGCGGACGCTATATCTAAATCTTTTTCTATATTATAAGTTAATAATTTCAATTTTATTTGAATTAATTTCGTTATCAAATGGTTTTATAATTTTTATAAAAATTATGAAATGTATCGAGGCGTGTAAGTTTTTTTTATTTCTAGACAAATCACATATTACTGACTAATTTTTTTTTATGGAATAGTACAAGGCAATCGAGCGTCCGGGTCACCTGATGGTAAGTGATTACCGCCGCCCACGACCCCGTGCAACGCCAGAGGAGCTACAGGTGCGTTGCCGGCCTTTAAAATAAAATGTGTGTTAAAACATATTAAAACTGAAATTTTGTAATAATATAATTTAATACAATATTTAGACGTTTTTCATTTTTGCGGTAATAAAAAAAATATTCAAACTTTGACTTTGTTCACTCGCATGATTTTGATACGCATATTTAATAATACAGTTCCCGTAAACCTCTCCAAATAAATTGCATCAATTGTGCAATTTATGTAGTGTCAACATAAACACATATTTAAAATAAAAATTAAAACGGAAACGATAAGCAATAACTTAGATAATTTAAAAACTAGATTAACTAAGACATAAAATGACAAATTAACAAAATGAATATGTCTAGTACAATAGAAAGGTCTAATAGATTTTTCGACGCATGAAAATTTTATTAAATCAAAAAGAGAAAATAAAAAACATATTATTATTTTTACTGCTGTCTGTACTCAAAATGAGATTTACAAAACCATTCACATTGTGTCCGACGTTTTCTTACGTAAAAGTGTAAATTAGTATACATGTTACTCACAGAAGCTAACTAGATCCAGTTCGAGTAAGCTTGATATGGCTTTAAGGACTTAATTTAAATCATAGCGCAGGGACACAACGGACGGCTGTAAACGCGACGATTGTGGGTTCGATTTATACTCGGGGAATTAAATATTTATTTCCTCGCCCTGGTAACAAGGCAAAACACGGTGTTGAGTTCTCCCACACAGCACGCCCGAATTCGGCAGAAAGTGGGGAATGGAAGCGTCTTAACAGGAACTGATTGTCTTAGCACTAGTTTGCCAGGTTCCCTCTGCCTACAGGTACTATGTGCCCGTACATATTTTGGGCACTTTGCATAAGCGGGGTATTATTTAATTATTATTTAACAGGCAAAGAGAAAGAGAATAAGCTACTTAATAATTCATGAATTTGCCGTGCTGATCATGTTGCTGCACAGCTTACAGCAGTGTCTGGGATTTTCTCACCTTCATAGTAGAAAAAGGTTGAATTACTGTACAAATATTTAAATATAGCGAAATTTGAACGCAGTATGAGTTTTAAATACATTTTTTTGAACACCGTTTAAGAAATGAATTTGATCAAATATACATATTTAAAATAATGAATTACCCATGTCCACATAGCATTTTTGAAGTATCCTGATTTTGTGACAGACAAAACAATCATAGCTGGCCTTAATTTTTGTGT
Organism: Heliconius hermathena; assembly: GCA_013403705.1. Lineage (NCBI taxonomy): Eukaryota > Metazoa > Arthropoda > Insecta > Lepidoptera > Nymphalidae > Heliconius > Heliconius hermathena. Next base: position 27,591 of record JAAIXJ010001816.1, read on the forward strand.
TCTATTAATATATGTAGATTATACATATATTATATATACATTGTAATGCAGCAGTCCAAGTATTTCAGCTCGTCAGTCATCAAGTTCAAAGACAGTTTATATATAGACTCATCTCTTGCAGAAGTCAAGGTTATGCTCGTGATTACTCACAATTGCTAAAGTGGAGTTTTCTCTAACGTTACATAATACACGTTATGTATATTATTTGTGGAAATATGCCAAACCAGATTAAAGACACTTTGTCTGCGACTTTTCTTGTATTTAAATATTAATAACTAGACAGCGGGATGCCGAGCTTTCGTAAAAATACATCGGAGAAATATGAAACGTAAATATTATCAAAGACGCAAATTTACATTTTTAATTTAGATTAGAAAACAATTTCAATGGTAAAATAGACTGGGGTTGACCTCGGTTAACCTTAGAAAACACAGTACCGATGATACTGGAGGAAAGTCAAAACCACGAGGACTCTGAGGAAGGCACGTGGTTTGATGATAATAGAGGTCGCCACCTCCATATAGTAATTATATACATAAAAATAATCCCAATATTCTTAAAAAAATGTGTAAAGATATTCGCAAAATGTAATATCAACGGTAAAGAGGACAAACACGGAACAGCAAAGTGTGAGCTTCCGGCGGTCGATTCACGACCAATTGACTGTGCTGTATCAATTGGAAGATTACCTTACCTTCGCCCAACCTTGGACTGGTAGCTACTTCTAACTTCCAAATCTGTGTTTGTGTTTTAAAAGACAAACTTAATGATTTAATGATTAATTGAAAAATGAGTAACCTTATTTTTTTATGTTTTATCTATATCTAAAACATACCAAAAAATATCTATGAAGAAGATGGATTTCAGTTTACTTTTAAAAAAATTCTCCTCTGAAAGTTTCTAATTACATAAATATTTATAAAAGAAAATTTATAATATGTAAGAATTATTTTGTTCCTCGTGGGAAATTAAGTATTCCTCGTGAGAAGAAGAAAGATTCGGAAGGCCATAATAATAAAAACTTGTTAAGCTTTGGAAAAGCTTGTTTTTAAAGCTTTTCCAAAGCTTTCACAAAGTGCTAAAAGTGTTATGGAATGTACTCGGAGTTATAAGTCTTTGACCATAAAATCGATATTTTATATTTATATAAATAATTTCATACTAACAACCTTTGAAGAATTTCACTTTTCAGATCCCGGTTCCAGGACAGTTAGATGATGGAAGGTGTCATCTTAGCGAAGTGTTCCTGATGATACAATTTTTAAAAGTGCGCACAATTCCTTTTTTAAAATTTTATTACATACTTACTTAGTTTGTTACAGCGATCTAATAAAAGCGGTTAAAAAAATAAAACAGAAGAAAGATTCTCTAACCATAAGTTATTCTTCTATTCTTGTATTTAATAAAATATTAAAACGGCAGGTATCTCATCATTGCTGTGAAGATCGATCTCAGAGTTGAGAGCGGTTTATAAATACGAATCGTACGTATATTTGTCATATGTCACACAAATTTCTCAAATATTTTCATATGATCATAATTCCTTTTGTAGCATAGTGCGGACGATGCTGTGCTTAGAGAATCTTTCTTCTGTTCTGTTTTTAATGCAAAAAAAATGTATTATAATTATTAATTACATAAACAAAATCACGTGAGACGCCCACAAGTTTGCGCACGTATTAGGGCGTGATATCGGCTTTAGTCCAATACCACACCCCCGTTGATGACGTGAGGGTAAATTTGAGATCATATGATCTCTGGTATTCTGTACATGGACCAAGCCCATCTTGATATGGGAGAGTGCCAATAAAATAATTAATGTTCCTATCATTTATATTAAATTCAATGGTTTACATAAATTTCGGTTTTTTTGGGTCAGATATTAGTCAAATTTATTTAATAAATGTCTTTTATTTACAGATTTTTGTTCAATATTTACAGAATTCTTATAAACTTAACGCCGAATTGTATTGAGTGGAAAAGTTATTATTATCTAGATCACACCCTCATCATGACGTGACGGTAAAATGAGGATCACATGATTTCTGGTATGCTTTCTATGAACCCAGCCCATATTTTTATGGGACATTGCCAATAATGTTTTGTGGGTGTTAAATTATATTGAATTGAATTTTGTGTCTTTTTGTATATATATATATATATATATATATATATATATATATATATATATATATATATATAGTTCTTATGTGTTGTTAAATCCCATTAGTTTGTTTTTTTTTTTC
>JAAIXJ010001816.1:30258-53800 GCA_013403705.1 Heliconius hermathena
CTGGTTGTGGGTTCGATCCCCACTCGAGGAGATGAAATATTTACTTAAATTTATATTTCCATTTCTTCGCTCTGGTGTCGAGGTTAATAGCAATATTGTCGCATGCAATATTTTGTATTAACATTGCTTTTTATTTATTGCATCGATTTAAATAAAACTAACACTAAATGTTAAAGGGACAACTGCTGGGCAAATGTTGTAGGGAGCTTTGTCAAAATACAAAAGTAGAAACTACATTCGAATCAGTTAAGCTGTTTCTGATATTAGCGTACACAAACGCACATACGAATTGACAAATATTAAGTTTTTTTTTGGTTATTTTATTACATTGATAAATTCCCCACAATAATAAATTTTCTTATATATCTTGACAGCGATGATTTACAGTTTTATAATATGTATAGATTATATTTTTATTTGTTTTTGAATGTCGTCATATTTCACAGAATATACTTATCAAAAAATATTTTGATGTTTTTAGGGTTTCGTACCTTTTAAGGAAAAAAAGGAACCCTTATAAGATCACTTTGTTGTCCGTGCGTCTGTCTGTCTGTCAAGAACCTTTATCTCAGGAACGCTAAATGATATCCAGATAAAATTCAAACCATATACTCAGGTCTATGGTTCCTTGATTTCCTGATAAAATCGTATTTCTACATTTATTTTAAAAAATGTTTTACTTCAAAAAGGTTTATATCGCAAAAAACGAGTATTTCGACATTATAAAGGGAATCACAATTAATATGGTACTTTTGGTTGAACTAAAATTATGAAATTTGGCAGCTGCCATCTACAGGTAGTACTAGTTCAGGAAAAAATTTGTGATTAAATGTTAAAAAATAATAGCCTTAAAAGAGGGCAAAATTTGGTATTAAAGTCTCTAGTTCCAGTGAGGTATCAGATGTGCATATACCAATACACATTTTACTCGTCCAGAAAAAGCTCGAGACCTCTAATTTTTGTATGGAACCCTCGGGGGGCGAGCCGGACTCGCGCTTGTCCAGTTTTTTTTCCTTCGACGTTTGTTTGTTCAAGTTTCACACTTTTTGTTTGAAAAATTACCTATGTATCTTTAAACGAATGTTCTATATATAAAACATATACGTAACTATAAAAATAATCATTTTACTATCAACTAAAGTAACACTCATGAAGTGTGAAGGAGACTCAATAAAAATATTGGCAACTACTCAAGATTTAAGTTTCAGAAATAACTTGAACGATGTTTGAAGAAATGCAATAAATTATAAAAGTACATATATATATTACTTTGAGATATTTGTATAAGATAAAATATGCAATTTAGTTTCTCTTCCACTAGGTAAGTATGATAAATCTTGTTTGTGAGATTGATACTCATATTGACACTCACCATTTAGTTTTCTTTGTTTTTAAAGATGTTTATTACTTTCGAGACGATAAATGACGTTGAAAGCTTCACCAAATAATTAACATAATATATAACTGCATATTTGATGAGTTAAGTTTGATTGATAGTCTGATAAAGTCCTATATATAGCTTCTAAATAAATTAAACACTAACCTAACAGTTTTACTATGAATAATACAAAAATAAATGCGTTCATTTTGTTTTACATATTTTAGAAACAAATCGAGAACAGCGTAACTCAGCGGCACAGCGTCTGACTGTAAACTCACCAGTTGTGAGTTCGATTTTCACAAGTGAGAAAAAAATATTTTCATTATTTTACTCTAGTAATAAGATACAACGCGCAATGTCAGAAATAAGGCGAAAAGTTGGGAACACAGTGTCTTAACACTACCTCCTTAGCCTATCCTGCTGCAGCGTGAAGCTAAGAAAAAAAGAAAATTTGAACCAGTAGCAGTTAAAAGTTTAAAATATTATAAGACACATTTCCGCCACTAGATAGAACAAACTCGTTTGACGGAATGTTAATAATATGTATGTATAATGTTTCTTTGATAATACATAGTTACTACGAGTACTTCTACTAGAGACCTAAGAGTGAATGGTATTATATAAGGGCATGTTGTTTGACCTTAACGTAGGCGAATAATTTCATTTGCAATTGTATCGTTCAAAGTATGTTTTCTATTCAATAAATTTAATTTATTACCTATGGCACAGTTGACCGATTCTGACAATTGGCGGTGATCGCAGATTGAAATATCATAGAATTATAATATAGTCTGGTAGTAACTATTTATAAATACGCCCTATGGTGTAACGCGATAGACGGATCACCGGTTGTCTCTAAGTAAAGGACCGCAGGACCTAGCCATTTTATTCTATATACCCATCTATCTTCAGTGAATTTTAGTGGTTCAGCAGCTATTTGAGAATGTATGATTTTTTGGAATAGTCGCAATCTTGAAGAATATTGGCAAATACAGTCGACTGTTGGGTCTGCTCTCGTGATTTTTTTCTCAATTTAGCTCAATAGTAGGCCTTTTGTAACATATAACAGTTTAAAACTATAGGTTTACAAATCTTGGAAATAACATAAAAAATATATATTAAAAAAAAGCTACATTTTATCAAAAGCTTCTAAGTGCTCTGGTTTTTTTTTTCAAAAGCAATTTTTAAAACTACAAGTATCAGTAGGTATAGAATAATCTCTGAAACTTGAGGCGTAGCTCAATGACATGTTAAAAAATGTACTGGAATCATGAAATAGTAAAAAAAAATGTTATTCTTATTACGGGAATTGATTACAATAAAATCTTTTTTTTTTGTTGACAGCTTTAATTTTTTTGATAGAAATATATTATAATCTTTTTTGCTTTATGTGAAATTTGAATACGTTGTACGAAATCTAGTATAAATTAATAAAAATTCAATTATAATTGCGAACACGTGATTACGTTCATTCCTCGTCGCCACGTGATGAACTTGACCACTTATAAGTTATATTACTAACCGAGATCTACAAATACAAGGACGAATGTCTTATGTAAAAATGTATTTAGAAGAAAATTGTGATGGTTAAAATTATTTTTGATATTTTTTTTTGCAGGGTAGGCAGAGAGTTAAGACATTTCATAACCTACGCACCGCCGTAATTTCTAGACATTGCGTATTGAGGCACGGAACTCAACGCCGTGCTCTGTCTTGACAATTTAATATTTTAATATGTCACATTATATAGGCGTAACAAACAGAGTAAGTGAAACATTTATAAGTTTTCCACTTATCCCTCATTATGTAGAAACATTAATAAGAAACAATAAAAAAACTTTTTTTGCCTCACGCTATCTCCCGCATATCAGAGAAACCAGAAGGAACCTAATATTAAAACAATCCGTTCTCTACATTACATATTATATGCAATTCGAAAATATCATTCAAATTGCATGTTGAGTGACGGAACTCAGCGCCGCAGTTTGCCTTGTTACCAGAGCGAAAAAAAAAATATCCCTCCGAGTGGGAATTGATGAACCCATAGTTTTTGCGTTTAAAGTCAGACGCTGTATAATATATAAAACAGTAATCTACTAAGGTACTATAAAAACACAACAACTTCTAGGCAACGCCTCACATATACTGGTAATTATAACGTAAGAAACAATGGCATTGATAACAGAAAAAAAATAAAGTCATCTTTTACAATGTGACATGTCTATTGACACTTTTACATATAGCTCTATAGAAAATATGTTTTGCAAAACCGCAATGTATCTATTGAGACAGACAAGTAATTTAGAGTTTTGTTACTCTGGTAGAGGCAGTTTTGCATAACATTAGCAATGAAATCTACTCGCAATAAAGTGAGTGTACTTATTTTTTTAATTATGACGTAAAGTTTAAGGCAGAAGCGGTCGTTGTGGTACAGTGAAACCAGAGGCGTAAAAATAGGGGAGGCCAGGTAGTCCTTGCTCACCCTAGAATAGTATTGTGCCCATTCCTAATGAATATATTCAATTTCTATTTATTTCTATGTTCTAATAAACGTCGTTGAGTTCCGCCGCTAAGCACGTAATAGTTTTAAAATTCATGAAAAGTGGGTAACGGAGTGTCTCAACACTAGATCTCCGAACTTCCTCTACAACGCGACATTTCCTCTACATATCCGAAATAAAGACGTTATGAAAGAGCGTGATGCTGCTTTAAAATATGGGAAAAGAATCAAACTTGCTTTAACCGGTTAACTACACGCCAATGCCTAGAATTCATCGAGTTGGAAAAAATCTATGTTATTATATTTTTTATTCGTTTTCCTGTGTCAAATTGAGCGAAAATTAATGATTTATATCATAAAATTGTGTCTGTATAATATTATACAAGAATTGCATATAAGAAAATATTTGAATAAAAAAAAGATACTACAACATTACATAGAGTTATAAAAAAATTAAAAAAATACAATAAAGGATAAAACAATAATTACATTATATAATAATAATTATGCAACTCACCACAATGTTCATTAAAAGGGGTAACCACTTGAGACAATTTGCGAAAATAACAAATCCGTTCAAGGGTAAAGCCACAAGATGATTGCCAAAAGTTTATTTTCAGTACCACGACGATCAATGGACAGAATAACTATATAAAACGCACTACACAAAAAAAATTACACGTCCGTCCAGCTAGAGACTCTAGTATCAACTGATTGAAAACCAACTGTTACGGAGTTATAGTGGAATTTGATTGGTTACACACACATATATAGATGTTAGTGTGCGTAAACGTCTCTACGTGTCATTATAACAACGCGGTGTATTGCGTCCGCTGATTAAGTGGCTTTCAGAAAGAAACAAGGACGTATGTTGTTTTAATTGGCGAAATATTTTTTTTATTTAGATTAAAATATAAGCGGAAAGAACTTAGTGTTAAGAGTTTAAACACTCCATTCCCCAAACACCGCCACCCAATTTTATGTAGGATATTGAATGGCAGAATTCAACGCCACGTCTATCATTTTATATTTTTAGCTTATGATTTAAATTTACACTTCTTGATACAATCAAGATATGCAGCGATGTAAGCTTTTTTAATGATACTAACGTATCATTACAGTGTTCTTTGGAATTAATTGTAAAAGTAAATTTAGTGACTTTTGTCTTCCTTATAATTCTTTATCTGCCTTCCTGATATCAAAGTTAATCCTGAGGATCTTCTCTCATATTAAAACATGAAATGGTCTCTGCCATATTCCTGTTAGATAAACCTATCCCCTGGGAAAAACAGGTAAAATATCTACCACTTTTAGACTCCAGACTTCAGAGCCAGAAAATGGGATAAATTCTCCTTTAGACCTCAAATCAAGAAAACTTGTCAAAGAGCTCTATTCATACTCAGTACTAGTAATACTAGTTAATAAACAGTAAAATGTCACTTAGATATAAACTTGTGCGATACTTTACAAAACTTGTATTAGACCCATTCTTCTACGCTTGTGTAACGTTCGCGCTCACCAAGCTAGATGCCCTTTTAAAGGTACAAAATAAATTCTGACATATCGCATCCGGTGCCCCTGGTGTGTACCTATGTAATGTCGATTTTTTACGAATTTGTTCGTAATGTCGATCGTCATAGAGACTTTGAACTGGAATAGATTCACGAGTACTGCAAAGGTTTATTCAAGCGCTACTTTGAGAGCGCAGGCTTACACGCGAATTTTCCTTACCTTAAAGACACATAATTACATTCCTTGCTCGAAATCCTAACTCTCAGATCCCCAAGAGGCGTCTTATTAGACCCAGAAGACGCCAACAATCGCTAATACTCCGTATGTATGTAGCGAATAATCTGCACATCCACGACACAAGCACAGTGGCCGACGGAATAGACCACACGTTGCCGGATCCAGCGATTAGGAACCGTTAGCTCCCTTGGAATAATGTTATTTATTCCCAATCCCGTTCTGGGCGTTGCGGCTGGTTTGCCTTGAATAGGCAAACTTGCATCCCGATCGACGGCCGCAAGCCTCCTAGATCAATGCCACTGACGACATCATCTCAAACAGCCACGTCGTTCTTGAAATTTCTCAGGGATAGAGTGCAGAATCTACAAAATTAACTTTGAAAAAAAAAAGAGAAACTTCATGTTAAGACACTGCCAATTTTCTTGACTTGTGGTGTAGTGGCGAAACTCAATGCCACTCAATGTTCTGAGCGAGGAACCCACAACCGACGCGTTTACATCAAGACTTAACTAATATGTCAACGTTCCTTTACCTTAAACTTCATTCAAATAAAATAAACGACACGGAGATAAAGAATATTAAGAATAACTTTACTTTACATAGGAAAATTTAATTATAAAATTTAAAAAGATACAGTAAATGAAATTAAGATTAGATAAAATTATTATCGATCTAAAAAAACTCCATAGTATAACTAAAACGTTTTAAATCGTACACGTTTCTTAGGAAAGTTTTGGATAAACTTCTTGTACGTGCCCAGTTGTTATCTAGCTATCGTGTGTAGAATATTCTTAGTTGTAAACTCTACATATTCTTGGCATATTCAGTTATTATAATTCACACTATATCTCAAATTTGCGTACTCAGTAGACTAGAGTAGACTAGTAGAGCTAGAGTACGCATAGGGGTCTCAATTTTCGAGATCTCATGTGTTGACCTCATGTGTTGAGTGGCGGAACTTAATGCCGCGCCTTGTCTTGTTACCAGAGCCAGGAAATGAGAATAATTCAGTTCCCTAAGTGGGTGTCGAACAAGTAACCATCCCGTTTACAGTAAAATGTCATTGTATGTGCATTACTCCTCAGCCTATAATACCGTGTAATTGTTGACACATCGTTTTTATAAACAAATAATTTGAAAAAGTAAATCGCGACAGCGACACAGCTTCTAACTGCTTTACAACTGTGCAAGGTACAAAAGTGCCTTTTTAATAACAAAATTGTGAACGTAATCAAATTTACGAATATTATACTATGAAAAGTTTTTAGTTTAAAAGTAAACATTATTTACTTAAAGTGGGGAACGGAGAGTTTTAACATCACAACAAAAATAATAGTAAGGTAAGTAAAGTAAGCTTGCACTTGTACACAAATCTCATATTATTAATTGAAATATATAAAACGAAATTTTTTTGCTCAAATTTGACGTTTTCTTAGAATATAAAATGAAAAAATCTATATAAAACCATAAAATAAAATATGATAATGATTTAAAAGAACTAATAAAATGCAAATAAATTATTCATAATGAATTCTAATAACATTTGAATGTTATATGACGTCACTACTCAGTATCTTTGACGCATTTTGCGTATATTCAAATTTTCACTATATTTTAGTTAATAGAAAAAAAGAGTAATAATTAAAAAATACCACTTTGTGCTTTCCTCAATAATGCCACATCAATCTTATAGAAAATCCACTTGGGTGAATTATTTTCATTTTCTTTCTTTGATAAGACAAAATGCGGAGTTGAGCTCCGCCCCTCAACACACAATATCCCGAAATAGGGGGTAAAGTGGTAAACGGAACATCTTTACATTAGGTCCTCTCAGCCTACCTTGTTATTTGAACGATGAAGCGTAGGCGGAAAAATATCTTGGAAGACAAAGATTGAAAGACCTTCTGAAGTAACTCCATTTTCTTCTTTTCATATTTAGACACGTTGTATGTAGATGGCAACAGGATAAGGATTTAGTTTAAATATGATTATGTCATACTGTTTTTAAATTTCCATAATAACTCATACTATATGTAAAGTTGTTTTCTACTTTCCATACAATTTTAAATGTAACGCCTGTACAAATTTCGAGGAATTTTACTAATCAATAAAGAAAAAATACGATTATAATCAGTAAGCATCTGATCAATAAAAAAATAAATAAGATTTACGCTGTATCTCGCACACAGCAGAGTAGGCAGAGGAAACCTAGTGTTAAGTCACTCCGTTCTCCACTTTCCGCCGAGTTCTGGAGGCAATGCGTGTTAAGTGGCGGAACTCAACGCCGCACTTTGTATCGACACCAGAACAAAGGAATGTAAATATAAATAAATATTTCTTTTCCTCGAGTGGGGATCGAACCCACAACCAGTCGATTTTACAATCACACTTTGTGCCCCAACGCCACGACTCGCCTCTAAAATTATTAGCCGGAATTTTATTTATATACGATATAGACGTATACGATAAACCTACAACCATCGTGTTCATTGAAAAAATCATTACTGCGCCTCGATGGCATCTACAACAGCTCGTTCATTCTACGAAGGTGCGTCCGCGTTCTCGCCTCTCATTGGTTGACCGTATCGTATGATGTAGGTAGTTGTAACTTGGACTTTAGAGAGCTAATTACTTTATATTTTACTTAAACTTGCAAATTTTTATATTATATTTTTTATAATACGTATAAGTTTTATGTTCTTACTGATTGGTCTTTTTATAATGAAATATTTTGTTGATTTAAAATTCACCAGCGTAAAATTCACTCACAGTTACGAAGAGTCACTCAGTAATTATAGAGATTTATTAAAATTGGGCAGTGCTTGGGGAACGTAGTGTTTTAACACTAAGTTCTTTCTGCCTACACTATTATATAAAAGCGTTTAAATGCTAAAAAAACATAAGAAAGAAGCCCTACCTAAGTAATTGTTCACTTTGCTCCAACACGTGTATTAAAAATGAGACGCTACTTATTTAGCTCCGATCCAAAGTAATCATCTTGACAATATTATGAGGTTTTCTTCCACTGAGCTGCAGTAAAGTGGGTAATGTACTGTCAGTCAGATATGTTGTTTATGTACTGCCATATCTGACCTTGCTGGTATAAATTTGTAAGCATTAGATAGTTATTTTACAACTCAATTTGCATATATGATGTATGTTTTGTGTCTCACAATGATTTAAGTTGATGTTTGGAATGTGTTTATAAAACATATGTTTACGTACTTATTTAGAAAACGTATAAAAATTTTAACGTAGCGAGACTCGAACCCGCGCCTCCTGGAAACCATCCAGGCGCTCTGATCACTAAGCCATACGTCACATGCTAACAACATAAATAAGTTGTAACAAGCGTATAAAAATTTCGACGTAGCTTGATGAGAACGTATGGCTTAGTGGTCAGAGCACCTTGTCGGTTTACAGGAGGCGCGGGTTCGAGTCCAGCTACGTTCAAATTTTTATACGTTTTCTATTATAAATAAATATTTTTCTTTCCCAAGTGTAGAATAACACTTTAAAAATGTTAAAAATACGTTTACATATTTATAAAATTATTATGTCATATAAGTAATCTCTATATATAATAAGACAGTAAAAATATTTTGTCTGTACATTTAGTAATTTTGACTGAAATGGATAGAGGAACACTTAAAAAGAATAATAGAAAGCAAAAAGATTTTTTTTTTTTTTTCTGTCTGTCTGTCTGTCTGTCTGTCTGTCTGTCTGTCGACATATTTTTGTCCGCATTTTTCTCTGAAAGTACTGAACCGATTTACTTGAAAATTTCACCAATTGCTTTGTTTTAACTCAACTTGAGTACTAAAGTTTAGTTCATCAAAATCGGTTCATTAAAAAAAAAGTTATCGTCATTTGGATGAAGTCGTAATTAATTCAACACAGAGATAAAGAACGATCTTGAAAGAAATATCAACTAAATACAAAGATTTTTTGGTTGGTTCGTTCATATAATATATGTAACTAATTTAAAAACTGTACAGGAGTTAATATGCAATTATTACAGTTATTTTACAAAGAATATTATGAATCCTTCAAATCAATAATTTAACATTTAAGGCTGTTTCTGAATGAGTAAATTAAATTATTCACTGACATCAGCACATTTAACAGAGTATATTATATAGGTAAAAAGAACATAAAGTTACAAAAATATATACGTGTAATAAATAATAAGCTTTATGTATATTTTATAAATATCAAATATCAACAATGGTCGTATTTTTTATTTAAAACAATCAAAAATTCTTTGACGATAATGTCGTAAAAAAATCATATTAGAAGTCATTATAGTTGTCAATCAATTCTGCTTATTAAATCAATAATCATGTATTTTAAGCGGGCGAAGCCGTGGGCGAGCCGCTAGTCGAACATAAAATATAAAATTCCATTTCTTTTGTTTACGTAGTAACTTAATCCTGTTTTAGTGCCTTCCTACACTTCTTAACCTACCCGCATACCTAATTTCAACAATATATGACTAGTAGTTTCATATGTGCGTTGTCTGTCAATCCCTCGGTAACGGCAGAGTTTAATATCTTTATATAAATAAAGATATAAAGTTCTAGGACTCAATTTCAAAGCCACTCTTATAGTTGCATTGCAGAGACTGCATGCTACAAGACGCAGGATGCAGGTGAAGAACATTTAATGTAGAGCTGAGACAGTCATAATGCAGAGGAAAAGCGTCTGACTGTAAGCGTGAAGTTATGGATTGGATCCTCACACGGGAGATCAATCATTACCATTACATTCGTTTCATGTAATCATGTACAAATATATATCCATATAATATTTTTTTTTACTTATCGCTGATATGGCATGAAAGATTTTTTGTAAATTACTACTTTGAAATTCAATAATTATTAATATTATAAAGATATGAGATATAAAATTTTCAATTTAAATTTTTTTTTTAATATATACTTATATATATTTTTTGTCATCGACGGGAAATGTACGTGCTAGTTCGCACGCAAAACGCAAACATTGCTCACCTTACTAAATTGGGAACACACTACATGATTTCATTCACGTATCTTCTGAATCTTAAAAAAAATCTAAATAAAACATAATGCGGCGTTAAGTTTCACAAGTCACCACCGGAAGCGAAAACCGGACTATTTTTTGACAATTTTTTTGCTATTTTTTTGGGTTATATCTACCCACCAGACAGAGAGGAAAAATAATTAATTATTGTGTTTACTACTTTAGTGGCTAGATTTTTTTTTATGGAAATGTAGGTAAAAATTATCTAGTGTTAAGATATGCTTCGCTATCTATCTAACTTTCTCCAAGTTCGATAAATAGTATAAAATGTGATCAATTTCGAGTTAAAAATCTATACAGTGTCATAGTTTGACCATTGGGTAGCACCATTTGAACGTGTTCCTTTGAATGTCAAGTGCTTAAATAAAATTATTTACTTCTGGTATTAATTAGCTGTGTTTTTAAATAAAATATAGTAAAAATTTGCAAAATTACAAAAATAAGTTATTATTTTTTATTAAATGACCGAGCTACATAATAAAGATAGAGGTGACTGTCAAAGTCTCAAAGTCGTCTATCCTATAAAGTAAAACAAGAAATTGTTATGTAAAATATTTTTATAAATACAAATGTTTAACTGTTGAATTTTCCTCATATTCTTTAGAAACGGTTTATACATACTTAAGTAATAGGCTAATGCAAGAACATAGCTTTTTATCGCGAAGGTCCTACTGTAGATTAAAATTTTAAGTGAGTTTTACTTCTCAAATAATTTAATATCTATAACTGATTACTACTGAGTTTTATTCTATTATATTTTTATTTACTACTAAGCCCGTTTGTTCCATCTCAATAAAAGTCTTTAGTACACGAAAACAGTGTAAAATAATCCTTATTCATGCTTAGAACAACATCGGCCATGTTTAACGGCGAGCCTCTGGAATACTTGCTCGTGATTGGTCGATAACACCGTGCCTCCGTGACGTCATCCACTCAGGCGCACGATAACGTGTGACATTGCACGGAAAATAGCGATTTCATATAAAATGTATAAGAAATAGAAAATATTTTTAACTGTTAGTCGCCTATTTTTATGTTAATAAGTATAAAAAATGATAATAAGTATAATAAATGAAATGATGAGATGATCAATGTATGATATAAAACATGAATGATTTATGAATATTTGATTTAAGTCAATTATTAAATTACTATTAGCCATAACAAACATTTGTACGAATATATACGCAGAGGGGACGTAGTGATAATAAACCTTGTTTTCCACTTTTCATCTATTTAGATTGAGGAGTTTTTGGGGGACCAAAAAAACCATCCGTTACCGTGATCGGAAAATTTTGTATATTTTCTGATACTTGTTGTCATGTTTTTAGTTTATCTGATCTAGATTAGTGCGTGGTAACGACCGAAAGTACAAAGAACCTTTCTTACTAGAAAAAGTAAACAACAAATATCACATTGTCAATTCTGTCAAAATAAAAACTTAGAAATCTTATATTTCTAATATTCCTAACCGAAATTTAAAAAAAGCTCTTCTTTTCTTTAGCTGAAATTATCCAAAACTAACGGATAATCCGGATTACCTTTATATCGATACGTAATCGAAATTGTCGTAGTATTCTTCTTATATATATATATATATATATATATATATATATATAAAATACTTTAAAAGTTATATATATGTGTGTATATATATAAGGTAATCATTGATAACACATATTTTATCATCATGTACAAATATAGAGACGGACGGAGAGTACATAGTATCAAGACACTTTGTTCCCAACTTTTCTCCCAATTTTCTAAACATTTTGTTGAGTGGCGGCAATCAATGCCATTTTTTGTCCACCAGATGACGATACCCACTATCATCATTGTGGGTATTGCAGGTTTAGAGCACTTGGACGGTTTCCAAGAAGCGCGGGTTCAAATCCCGCTACGTTCATATTTTTATACGTTTTATAAATACGTGAAACACTAAAATTTTTACTACAGATAATTATAGATAAATAGTTGGTACTCCATTTTATAATTCTTGGTTATCAATGTTACGCAAGTGTTTTGCACTCAATATGAAACATTGCATAATATTATATTTCACTTTTCTTAAATTTTGGGAAAGTTTTAGGTGCCATACTTTGAAGTATAAATCTTTTTAGGGTTCCGTACCTTGCCCCGGCCCCATGATTTCCTGAAAAAAATGTATTCCTACAATTGTTATGGACGTTTATATAAAGGGAATCAAAATTACTTCCGGTTAACCTAGATTATGAAATTCGGCACTTAGTTCAGGAAAAAACCCGAAAACTATACATTTGTGGTTAAATCCTAAAAAATGATAGCAAAAAATGCGCATTTCGACACTATAAAGGGTAAGTTAATGAGGTATAAATATAACATTTGGCGGCTAGCATAGCAGAAAACAGTACAGTAACAGAATAGTAAAAAATAATAACCTATTAATTTGGTATTATAGCCGCTAGTTCAAATGGGGTATCAGATGAAACGGCTCTGGCTAAGCCAAGCTTGAACTTCAGAAAAAGCTCGAGACCTCCAATTTAGGTACAGAATCTCAATGTTTTTTTTTTATTTCAAGTTGCAATCTAGTTTAGTTTGTTAGCTGATGTTGAACAATCAATTTGAATCCAGAACCCTGTTTACATAGAACTGACCTTTAAAACTTTCTACCAGTATCATCTTAGCTTGGATCTTAAACAGCACAATGGATTTTAATAGACAGAGTGATTCAATAGGAAGTGTGTAATCTATGCGGACGAAACCACGAACGTATTTTATTTGATTATAAACCTATTATATCTGCTCCATGATAAATAGTATACGTAGTATTATGACACTGCGCTCCCCACTTTCCGCTGAATTATGGAGGCCAAGTGCTTCGGTCCCTATCTAACTTTTCGCCTCGCCCACTCCTCACACTTGTCCTAATAATTTTCACGTAAATTTCCAATATCATCGTGACTCTGTTCTCGAAGGTTAACTGAGGACTTAAAGAATATATCCAAAATAAAACAAATATTCAACTAATTAATATTCAAACTCTTACATTCGTGTTCAAATTTTTTCCTATTCACTTTATAAACAAAATAATATCTCTATGATAACTAACTCTGAAGGACATAGTGTTTCCGCATTGCGATAAAATGAATATTTAAGGTATATAAAGAAAACTGGTTTTCACACACTAATGTCAGAACTTATATTACCAATAATTTATTTAGATTTATTTAATTTTAGATTTGTTAGTATAAATATTTAAATCAACGAAAATGCCCCTGTTAGCATTTAACATAGATATTAAATTTTTGAAGTTATCGTATAGCAGGGGCACAACGAAAGCATTATTTTACTAATTGCCTTGCTCTGGTAACAAAACAAAGTTTGGCGTTGAGTTCCGCTTCTCAAGACGCAATGTTTCAAAAATTGGACGGGCTAAAAAAAAATAACCAACTTCAAATATCTATCAATTATTTAGGTGACTATATTGTACATCTTCAAAACTAGTAAACAGATGTTGATAAAACTTGGACTGTTCTCTAAATTCAATACATGTCTGAATCAAAAAGGATCATTTAATGGCATATATTAAATTAAGACATACATTTCATACTCCTCTAACCTCCGACTTCCTTTTTTTAAGTCCATTTAAATAAAGCAGGACGTACCAGAAACAACACAAGTACCTTTTAATTATTTAAGATTAGTATGAAAAGGCCAGTGATGGCGCAGTGGCATAAGGGTGCGACTGGAAATGCACAGGTTGTGGGTTCGATTCTCACTCAAAGAAATGAAATATTAAATATTTCCATTTCCTCGCACTGGTAACAGGTCAAAGCGCGGCGTTGAGGCAACACGCAATGCCTCCAAAATTTGGCAAGATATAGGTAACGGAGTGTCTGAACACTCGATTCCCTTTGCCGGCCATGCCATGAGCGAGATACAGAGTAAAGCTAATAAAAAATTGTGCTAATAAAAAAATGTATAAAAACGTCAGCTAAAATATTTATTTGACTACAACAAGATTCCTACAACGCTTGCGCTTTACTACTATAGACTTATTACTTTAGAAAGTAGAATACCTTGAAGCAACTATAGTTGTTTAACAACTAGACTTAATAGTTTATAAGGAATATGTTTTTGTCTTACAGGTCAAATTATATTTTTAACAAGCTTCTTTTATATTCACTTTAAGGAAATGCAAAGGCAATCGATCGAAGGCGCAGGGGCGCAACCGTGACCCACTCGAAGAAATGAAATATTTAATATTTTCATTTCCTCGCTAGGGTAACGCAAAAAGCGGCGTTTAGTTACGCCGCTCAATACGCAATGCATCCAGTATTCGGCGGTAAGTGGACGGAACGTGAAACGGAATGTATCTTAGTGAGGAGCGTTTTAACATTAGGGTCCCAGTTTACCTATCCAGTCTATCTATCCTAATGCACGGGATACAGCTTGAAGCTAAAAAATGTTATACAATGGTAGAGAACGTGTATTTATTTCAACATAAGCACGTGCAATTATAAACAAATATGCAGAAGTCTACATAAAGAATATTTATGTTAGCTGGACCTTAAATAATAAGATCATTTTTGTTACATACACTTGAATTTGTGTCAAGTAATATATTGGCCAGCAGCTGTACTATTAAAACTTATTTAAAATTAAAACTATAATACAACCATTGTGACATTCAGAAGCACCGAATCTATACCACGCTGATGTCATAGGGTCTTTTAAATAATTTATTTCTCTAAAATTTAAATCCTCAATTATCCTCATTTTACATGTAAAGGCTGTAGCTTCACATTTGTTATTTTTAAAGAAACACGTGGGACCGGTTACACGAGACATGTGACCTATAGTATAGAATAGACGAAAAGTTTATTGTAGCTTTATAAGTGTCATATACATCAAGATTTATTTTAATTTTCAAGTATCTCATTAATTTCTCAGTATGAAAAGAATATTCCTCTTATTACTACAAGTTTTTGGGTAACATTTCGTTCTGGCTATTTGAAGGACCTCGCCTTGGATTTTTAATTTTGTTGGAAAAAATCCTTACCTAACGTCGTGTATTTGAGAACCGTCTACCTTTATATGATAATGAACAAAGTAATAAAAAAGAAGTTTCTGAGAGCTGAAGTTTCGGGTCAGTTTGAATTTAAATAACATTTTCACCTTCTAAATACGTCCAGACATAGAAATTGTTATAAGAGTCTATTGCGGTTTTCTAATCAACACTCTTCAGTCCTATCATTATTATATCCACGTGAGCGAAGTTTTATTATAAAAATCTAAAGATGGAAAACTTTTTACTGATAAAGTACTAACAATCAGCTCATTACTAAATTTGCTTTTAGATCGTCTATTAGCCGTTGTTTATACACCTATGTATGCTGTACACGTTGAATATGTTTACTTTTGTAAGCGGAATGTGCCACTGTTACATCGATCGCATCTGCTTGTTCAACAAACATTTTGACCATCTCTTTTTTCTCATCCATTGTTATCAACCCGCACGTACATACACTCCGGAGAATCCTCATTCTTTTTACATAAATTTCCATCAGTATCATCGATACTGAGTTCGAAGATCAACGAAGGTCTGGTCTACCCGAGGTGCCTCTCTTACCTCTCATTCTTGCTTCACAAATATTTTTACCATTCTTTTGTTACTCATTTATTAGACCACGTACTTAACTCTTTATTTCTTAAGTTATTTTAATAATAAATAGCTACTTACTCATATGTATAATATTGTTTAACCGAAGTTAGAGAAATAAGAATATTACAGATTTTTTTATGTTTATTATAATTATATTCTTTGTTTCGGGTAAATGCATTACTTTTTAAAGTCATCTAATTGTTAAGAAAAATCCAGTTAAATAAATGGTATTGACAGACGGTCTACAAAATGATATTTAAAGGTTCCTTTTTTTCTTTTCAGCTACGGAACCCTAAAAAAGAGAAAGTACAAAAATTAGACGATTAACTCAATTTAACTTAAAAACATTCTGTTTTTTTTTTGCAACAACTATAAGTCATTTTAAATCAACGTAATAGCTGACCTTGAAATGTAATTGATGCGTTTTTGTTTTGTACGCAGGGGACTATATTGTGATTTCTTTTCACGCCAAAATAATCTTTAACTAAACGAAAGAGAGACTATTTTAGTATTTAAAATTGCGATAAACATCCTGACGCAAAACAGATCGTGCTAATTTTATTGTGTTCAGTGTCATTAAAGATTTGAATGATGATATATTCAAATAAAATTGACAGTGTCACAAATTTTCGTTTCAGAGGTGAAGGCTGCTACGCAATAGAGGTGAATTGAACCAAGTATTGTCTACGCATTGGAACTAACAAAACAATTTTTATATGTGTATTTATATAATGTCATTTTAATTTTTAACCAACTTTAAAAAATAATGTTGTTAGCTTTACATGTAAGTATGTATGTGATATTCTTGGAATTGGATGATATTTAACTATCAGGATCTATTTAGAATTTCAAGCACGTAAGTTACATTTCGTAAATGAATACACCACAAGTTACTACAAATTTCTCGGAAAATTAAAGTGATATCGAGATAATCCTATTTTATTCTAGTTTGAGATAATTTAACTTCGGTAACTTAGGAAACAGAACAACAAAAGGCAATACATATATTTTTTTCAGAATGAAATTGACAGGTAAATAATATATTAAAAAAAGATACCCGGATATTAATGACATTTGAATAACTTATTATACATTTTTCAACAACAGCCTACCATGCTGGCTATCCTTTCCGTATAATTTATTATTTATTCACATCCAAAATACTTCAGAGATGTGCCACAGCTGATTCTTTATCTATAGATTTCATAACGATAATATCAAATGTTATTTTATTAGTTACTTTGAAATTATACAATAAAATATTTCTTGAAGGCAACAATAATTTAGCGAATACGTAAGAAACATACAATATGATATCTGCAATAACAAAGCAATTTAGCCTTATTATTGTACATACAAAAAGTAGATATATCTATAAAATACCTAATTGTTTCTAAGAAATTTTATGTTTTACTGTTTACGTACCTTCCGTATTTTTTTGGTTAAGAGTTAAGACATCCGATGTTTACATCCATTTTTGTCTTTGTTTTAAGATACTTAATGACTGGTTCATACCGAAGGCTCTACCTGACTCACGGAGATATCGAGTGACCAGAAAACAACATGAAACAACGTGTAACAAGTTAGTAATTAGACACTTGTAACATGATACTTTACTTATTAGTTACTTCTAACGTATTACAATATCCTACATTGTATACTACAATGTTTTAAATACTTATTTTTAGGACCCAAATTCAAGTGCGTCCGATAAGTTCGAAAATGGTACTAGTTACATAATTCTGTTCTCCTAATATTGATTATAACAACATATATATTTGGTGGCAGTCCCAGGACAAGAAAATATTACATACATATGTAATATTTTCATATAACATTGCCTGTGATTTTAGGTCTCAGCTATCGCCCACTAGCATTTCTACTGCCCAGGAAGGCATCTTTTTAATATACAACAAATTTTCTGTAATATACTTTCTTTATAAAGTGAAATTATTAGTTTTGCAATATCAGCAAAACGATAGGAGTCAAGTCGAGGCCAGTCGTGGCGCAGCGGCACAAAGTGTGACTGTAAAACCGAGTGGTTGTAGGTTCGATCCCCACTCGAGGAGATGAAATATTTACTTAAATTTATATTTCCATTCCTTCGCTCTGGTGTCTAGGCAAAGCGCGGCGTTGAGTTCTGCCACTTAACACGCAATACCTCCAGAATTCGGCAGAAAGTGGGGAACGGAGTGTCTTAGACTAGGTAGGTAGGTAGGCACACTCTGCCTACCCTGCTGTGTGCGGGATACAGCGTGAAGCTGATAGGAGTCAAACTCTAAGAATAATTGTTCAGTCATATTACTGTTCACCCGACCACAAATGAAGTGTTCTAAATGTAAGTACGTTAATACATATTATATGTATGTATGTATATTGGCGGGGTGGCAACAAAGTAACAATATGCAATACAATATACTTGTAAATTTTAGTACCATCAATAAAACAATATATTTATTGTCATCAGAGAAGAACTATCTGAAGATTTAAAAAAAATAACTTTTATTTTTTTAAGGAATAACAATTACAGCTGTTATTTTCACTTCATATATTAACTCCTTTCCTAATGCGGCTAAGGCAGAGAATGAGTGTTGCATACTGCAACCCACTTCTAGGTATATTTGTTTAGTCAACTAAGGGTCTTATAAGAAAAAGAATAGCATCAAGTTCAGTTTAAATAATGAAAGTAAATAAAGTAGACTACACGGTGTTTGGACTCAACACAACTGTCTACGTGATGAAGGCCGCGTGCGACCAATCAAAACCGAGCGTGTGGAGGCGCGGCGCTGACGCATGTCTGACGCAATGAAACGGAACATTACAACACCTTATATGGCACGACATGATCTATAGATCCTCTACTGTTTTAGATTTATTTAACTTTAGTTGGACTATTAATGATTTCTTACATTATACATATGAACGTTATTCGTACCTCTTAAAATACTGTCGATTTTATTAGAGCCAGGTGACGTAAAAATATGCAATTTTAAATGATACAGGTGACCTTTGTTCGTAATTATTTACGAAAGAAGTTTACGTTGGCCATTAATTCTACATTACTCTCCATAATGAAAATATTATTACTTAAAGTTTTGAACTTGGGATCGAGACATCGAGAAAAGATAGTATTAAGAGTTTTGTAGACAATATTTAGATCTTTATAAATCGTACTCTCCGTTGGATTTGGAAACATAAGAAATCTATTTTTTTAGCTTCACGCTGTATCTTTACTTCCGTCCCCTACTATCGAGGCACACCGTGTTTAGTGACTTTTCAACAGCGCTCAGTCTCGTTATAAAAGCCAGAAAATTAAAATATTACTTACTAAACACACTACCCCGAGCGGTAATCAAACCCACAACTGTCGCACGTAGCGAACACACTAAACAGTCACACGACTGCGCCACGACAGCCACAAAATCCAAATACCTTCTTACTAAACCAGTATCTTGGTTTTTTTGTTAACAGTACACATTGATGGCGTAACTTTTGTGCAAACTTACTAATATTCTATTTAAATTTACATAGCAGTTCAATTTATTATTTATCGTTAAAACGCCGCGCAACGACTTTGATATTGATATTAAATATGATTCATTGCCAGGTGATGCAAGGTAGTGAGTGTACAGTAATAATATGTGTATAGTAATAATCAGATAAAGAAAGGTATAACAAAAAAAATCAGCTTCACACTGTATCCCGCACACTGCAGGGTAGGCAGAGGGAACCTAGTGTTAAGACACTTCGTTCCCCACTTTC
Organism: Heliconius hermathena; assembly: GCA_013403705.1. Classification (NCBI taxonomy): domain Eukaryota; kingdom Metazoa; phylum Arthropoda; class Insecta; order Lepidoptera; family Nymphalidae; genus Heliconius; species Heliconius hermathena. Next base: position 50,359 of record JAAIXJ010001816.1, read on the forward strand.
TGCCGAATTCTGGAGGCGCGCGCTTGTCCTCGATACCAGAGCGAAGAAATGGAAATATAAATTTAAGTAAATATTTCATCTCCTCGAGTGGGGATCGAACCCACTACCAGTCGGTTTTACAGTCACAGTTTGTGCCCCTGCGCCACGACTAATAAAGAAAGGTAAATCCCAACTTTAGTTTACTTGAGGAAAGGCAAAATTATAGATAATTTTCGAAATCGTTTAAAATTTGTTGACTACATATTTTTTGTGGTCATCATTTAAAGAATCGTCTAAATATCTAGGTTTTGGTCAAAAACTTCTAATTAAATTGAGCTAAAAAAATATCTAATTAAATCTAAATATTGTCACAGTAAGTTTTAATTTTTTATAGCTGGCCGAACATTAAAAAATAAATCAATATTTATCATTTAGCAGTGGGCGTGTACTACCGGGATATACGCAGTCATTCTTAATAATGCCAATTGAAATCCCCTAATAATAAAATAATGGAACATACCCACAAACGAATGACGTCAATAGACAATTAAAGTTATAAAAAGTAATTTTGATCTAGATTTTACAGTCTAGACTAATAAAACGTAAATGAACGTAGAACATTGTAGTTATATAGCATTTTTGTAAGCGGGAGATATATGAAGCCTAAAAAAGGCTTCTGTATCGTAGAAGAATGAAAGAAAGACGAATACCGTGGAGATGCGATCTCCTCGTGAGTTATGCGGAGTCAGCAATTCGCAATGAAGAAATACACAGAATGGTAGGTACCAGCGAGGATGTCACGGTGAGAATGAAAAAGAACGTGCTCAGTTGATTTAGGCGCGTCGATCGAATTCGAATGGTAAAAAAGATTTAAGATGGAAAAGTGAGCGGCAGGGGGAGACTTGAGTTGACTTTCGAAAACACAGTATCAAAGATACTCGAGGAAGGTCATGTAAAAAACACGAGGACCCCCCGAAGGGCAAGTATGTAATTATCGTAGAGTATACAGAGGAAACCTAGTGTCTTAACACTAGGTTTCCTCTGTATACTCTACGGGGAACATGTGTGTGTCTTAACACACACATGTTCCCCCGCTCTTTGTAGGTAATTTCTTATCAAAATGTTTTATTCAAAATAAATGAATTAAGAAATTATTTTATAGTAATGCGCCTGTAGTAATAGTGTTTTCTCATGAATTAGAGCGAAGGACAAAGTAATGAAATGGAATGAAAGAAAGATGAATGCTGTGGAGATACTATCTATTCATTGGATATGCAGAGTCAGCTTAGCGAATCGAATCCGCAAAAGTGAGCGGTAAGAGGTAGCAGGAGAACTCGGTTGACCTTGGAAAACATAGTATCAAAGATACTGGAGAAACGGTGACTTAAAAAGCTTGAGGACCCCCTGAAGGGCATGTATGAATAGATTGACAGTGGACGAGGCGAAAGAGGCATGCAGAAACCGTAGCGTTTGGCGCTCCGGTGCCTCTGGCTACTCCGCTAGGGATACAGCTTCACATATTTTCCGCATACCAGGGTAGATAGGGCATAGTGCGTGTTTATATTGTCAAAGACACTCCGTTTTTACACACCGCCTAATTTTCGAGACATTGCATATTGAGTGACGATACTTAACGCCGCGCTTGGTTTTATTACTAAAGTGAGGAAATAATTCATTCCTCCGAGTGGGAATTGAATCACATCCGTTTACAGTAACAAAAACAATGTGATATAGTACCAATATTGATAAAAATAAAAAAAGAGTAAATAAGTAGCAGCTCATCGTTTGTCTGTAAACGCGACGATCGTGAGTTCGTTTCCAATTCAGAATTATTTTCATTTAGTAGAGTTCCGATGTTCTTGATAAACATGCAATGACTCGAAAATTGGACTGAAAATAAGAAACAGAGTCTCTAGGTTCCCTCTGCTTGCCCTACTGAAATTAATAAATAGAAATAATAAATAGAAGAGAATACTTTGCACTCGCAAAATTCTGCAATTGTACATTTTAAGTATAATAAATTGTGCCATGCTCAATAAAATAGACCAGCAAACAGACGTATTGTGTAATGAGCTCAGCATCTCTTCATATTTTTTGTTAGTTCGTTTTAATACTATTATTTGAGTTTCTTATACAAAAAAAAACATTTACTAAATAGTTTTTAATTTTTTCCTGATTATTTTAACGACATTATCACATAGAAAGTATTGCTATCAAAATATATCAGGCACTAATACTTTTGCATACATCTATCTACACATAAAGTACTTTTTTAAAAGTGATCTATCCATACCTATATTATAAATTCGAAAGTAACTCTGTCTGTCTGTCTGTCTGTCTGTCTTTTACGCAATCAGGGCCAAACCGCTAATTCAATTGTGATAAAATACTCATATAGAGATACTTGAGGGTCTTCGGATGAACATAGGTTACTTTTTTTTCTCATATTTGTAATATTGTCGATATATATTAATATATTAAAATACTATTTAATTTGACAGGCAATTTTTTCCGCCATGTTAATAACAACCGACCGTTGCTAAGCAACAGTTGGCAAAGTTTATTTGTTGTTATAAGAAAACGTCACCCAAGATGAGCTTGCTTAACGCATACATGGCGTGCGCCGGAGTCGGCGCACGCCATGTTCACGCAAGGTTGAGTAACCTTATGAGACACATAAAAATAATGTTTTCCAAAAATATTGTTCTTTAAATAATGTTTAAAAAAGTCCGCGATACACATACCATGTTTATCTCTGAAGGTTGAGCAAAATAACACAGTAACAACAAGTAACCATTTTAATTAATTTACTTTATATTTATCGGGTTTGTGTTGTATGTATTTTCTATAATTTGATATTGATCCTTATGAAAATGAATATAATAGGCACTAACAGGTATTTTATCTAGATTGAAATTATAGTTTACTGTACAATATTCTAATAAATAATTAAGGAGATGTTACTGATTCGAAATGACCTAGCCTTCGGACGGCATAGTATGACCGACGCAAACGGGCAGTGACTTTGACGGTTTTGTAAATTTTCATACATTTTCGAACTACTGTTAATTTTTATGTAATTATTTGGTGTTTATAATTAATTTATACTTTTCTTTGGTTCTTCGCTTATTCGAGTATTAGTTAGATTTTCATTAATTTCTTGGTGTGGTGTAAGTTGCGGCCCTGCGCGGCATCGGCATAATATTATTTAAGTATTAAGGATTGGTTATTTCATCTCGGTTGGATGGCTGTCTATACCGTTGTTATACACTTAATAAATTGTGGTTTTAGTTTTTTGGGATTTTCTTTGATATTCCTCGCAAAACTTATCATATGAGGCCGGTCGTGGCGCAGCGGCACGAGGTGTGACTGCAAAACCGACTGGTTGTGGGTTCGATCCCCACTCGAGGAGATGAAATATTTACTTAAATTTATATTTCCATTTCTTCGCTCTGGTGTCGAG
>JAAIXJ010001816.1:54047-310781 GCA_013403705.1 Heliconius hermathena
TTATTGTATTTGAGTATTATGTAAATAACCACATGTACTTGCAAAAACATAGCACAACACATTTAATTTTAATTCTATTAAATATTTATTTTACTTTGATAATATTAATAATGTAGCTGGTTTTGTTTAATTTTTTTATTAATATTTTACTTTGGTTACGTTTACTTATATTTTTTTTTCATTTAAATTAGTTAGATATTTTCAAAAACAATTTCCTAAATATATCTAATAAGCATTAGTAAAGTTTAAGCGGGCGAAGCCGCGTCCGGGTCTGCTAGTATTATAATAAAACAGTAACAAAGGAATGTCAGTTGATACAATTAATATTAATTATAAATTGTGATAATTATGATGTAATATTATAAATGTGACAATGGATGTTTGTTCCACTTTCAAGCAAAGACAGCTGAAAAACTACATTTTATGAGAAGATTTGTATAATTTAGCTATAAGTAATACAATAATAAATCTAAAATTTGTTGAGCTTTATAGGTATTCTCCTCTGACATATAAAAATTAAAGATTCTGATCATTTAATGAATCCATATTAATTACAAGACCAAAGAAATGAAATGCTGTTTTAGTGAAAATTTGTATCAGTGTGCTGGATAATCATTGTCAACTAAAAGTCATAGAAAATTGAAGCTTTAGTGTCGCAGGGTGAGTGCAATTATTATATAACTTTTTTTATTATCCACATTAAATAAGACAAAGCACAGCATTGAGGTTAACAAACTAGCACATAATGTCACAAAATTGTCCATGACAATAGTCGTGTGTATAGTATAGCAAAAGCCATGATGTCCACGGCAACAATGCTGCAAATGGCAAGTACATATAAACTGATGGTATTACACAAAAAATATAAAGTAATTTTAACCTATAATATATTAGATTAATACTCTAAAAAAATTCTACTAATCAATAGAAAATATTTTTAAAAAACATGCATAAAACTGAACTGAAATTTTATGAATTAAGTCGTTTGAAAATACAGTTCTTTGAAAATTATAATAAATTTTATCTAACAGTTTACATTCTGTTCTCTTCTTTGTTTATGGTGTTCTGAATGTGCCAGTCATGCTAATCACTCTGCCAATATCACATTGTGTGAACAACACATAAAGGTTAAGAATAAAATGAAATTATGATCTAAACATGTTAGAAATTTATGAATGCAAAAATATAAGACATTACAAATAGTTTTTTTTTATTTGTCACTAACTAAATCTGAACACAGACATATGGGCCATTTTATATACATATTTACATATCAAAGATTGTTTATTGTAATAAATTGTAGATAAAAAATTAAAAATAATCAATTTTTGTTACTAATACATTTTTTGTTGTGTTTTTTTTACTTACATATTTTGTTTAATTTATTTTATCTTTTAAGAAATAAATAAATTTTCGTACTTACTTAATACAGCCATTCGCAAATCAAAATGAATCTTAACAAGTCACAAATCACAACATTCGATTTTCAAAACTGTCACAGACAAGAGAAATACGTGATATTGTTATTTTATAAATAGCTTATTATACAATAGTTTATACAAGTAATAAAAATATACAGCCAAAGTAATATCCTTACACTGATTTTGCAAAATGTGATTAAAGTTAATCTCCGGCGAATTGAAAAATTACAAACTCAAACAGCTGATTTGGAGACGCGATGCGGTATTCTGACGTTTTAGGGTTTAACTGAGTTCGTTTGACGCAGTAATTAATAGTAATAAATAGATATAAAAAAATGTTTTTGGCAATATTTTAATTAATGTTAATTTGATGAGGAATATACTAAAATAAATATAAAATAATATTCAGTAATAACAGTATATTCTAGGAATTTGATTTAAAGGATGTTTCCTACCAAAAAAAATTGTACTAATATATTTTCGATCGATCTAGATTCGATCTTTTGTGGTAAGTAATCTCGTTATTTCTTTTAAAATATTTATTAATATTTTTTGATAGGTTTACAGATTGTTTTTGTCAGAACCACTTTAGATGAAATCACAGTTTTAACTAATCTTTAAAAGCTTAATACAATAAAAAAAATCCCAAAAATAAAAAAGTGATTTTTTCAAACAAAATAAATAATAAAAATATCGTTATAAATAAAACGCCATTAGTCAAGAATGACGCAAGCAGACATAAACCTATCAAAGGGAAACAGCTGCATCGCCTCATTCCGAAATCGAATCGTAGGTTGAAAGTTCAAAGTTGTTTAACTTTTAGTAGTAGTATTTTTGTAGTACTCGTAGTATGTGTTTTCGTTATTGATATCTATCTATGCGTAACTGCGTCATACGACGTACAGGTATGGATAAACATCGTGAAATGAAAAACAAATCCTACGTCTAAAAAATCCTACGTCTGTTAAGGTATCTTAATCAATTTCTTTAGGTGTGGGTTTAAAATATTTTACTCTATATCCTTTTACCGTAAAAGGAGCGCTGACGCTTCCAACCTGTATAAATTACTTGTTGTTAACGAACACTCCGAAATTTCTATGGTTTTTTTTTAGTTTAGGCTGTATCCTGTCCTGCACATATCGGCAAAGAGAACCTAGGAACCTAGTGTTAGGACACTTTGTTCCATTATGACACATTCGTTCCCCACTTTCCGCCGAATTCTGGAGGCATTGCATGTTTAATAACGGAAATCAATGCAGCGTTTGACGTTGATACCAGAACAAGGAAATGAACATATTAGGTTCTTCACACGCTTGTGGTGTTACACCACCATAAGAAAGATCCTTAAACATTTTTTTTAGAGATAGATCTCGGCGCAAACAAAAAAAAATCGAGCGGACTGGCAGATGTAAGCCGTCTGAATACCCACTAAAACCTCACGATGCTCCTCCTCGACTCCTATTGGCCGCGAGACACGAGGACAAGAATCGACGACCTGCTCAGACTAGCGTGCGGGAGCAACCTACGCGCGCCTACTCGGGGCAGGTTATTAGGCAATCAGCTTCCCCAAGCTGACTCGGAGATCGTGTGCCGCCCATCGGTGATCCGGTCTCTTGCGGCGGATGGCGAATTCAGCAGAAGCCTCCCTCGCCCGTTCCGCTTACTCCTTCTCGAGCACCAATGGCTCGCAGAAGATGAAGGATGAGACCGTTTCCCACAACATCTCGCTACCGGCTATGGCCTTGGCGACGCCAGAAAAAGCGCGTCCAGGTTCCACGGCAGGACTCCAGCCAGCACGCATTATCCACGCACGCACTCACCGGAGATGGTCCGATATCTCTATATCGCCCTGATGGCCATCACCCTCTCCGCATGTCGCAGCAGAGTGACGTTGTGCCGATCGAGGGCGTCCGCCCATACGGGAGCACCGTAGAGGGTCATCGACCCTAAAACTGCCGTGTACAGCCGATTATAGTAGATATCTAGTGTAACAATCGACCTTATATTACATATAAGTTCAGTCCAGTTCTTCGGCAATGTCGTAGCTACTAATATGTCGATCTTGCTCCAGTTTCTCAAAGATGATTTTAACTGTGACAGGGCGTCCAGTGCGAACGTTATCTTTCACACTAAAATTTTCAGACTTGAAACGCTTGAACCACATTTGTGCTATCATTATTGATACCGCATTAGGTCCGTAAACCGCACAAATTTTATTCACGGCACTCGTCGCATTTTTACTTTTTTTGTATAATAATAAAACTTTAAAATGTACCGAATTTCTTCGGCACACATCATGCTTGAAAAACAATTGAAAATTAGGTTTTTTTTATTCACAAACATTCGCACAGTCACATTTAATGGTATTAAAGTTACATTTAGTACAGCCAAAGAGGTTTGATTACCAATAATACATACAAAATACGAAAATACTCTTGCTCCGATTTATTATTTTTACCCGTTTTTTTTTCAAACAGGAGAAAGTTCTATATTCGACAATTTTAATGTGTCTCTTGATTTCTTCGGAGACCATTTATTTGTTAATTTTTAGGGTTCCGTACCTCTTAAGGAAAAAAGGAACCCTTATAAGATCACTTTGTTGTCCGTCCAGAGCTCCTAGCATTTACGGATATTACTAATTAATGAAAAACATTTGAAACTATACATTTGTGGTTATTCTAAGTAATAATAGCCCCAAAAGCGAAAAAACACAAAATTTCACATAAAAGCCGCTAGTTCAAGTGAGGAATCAGATAAAAAAAAGATAAAAGGTCTCTAGCTAAGCTAATCTTGAGTTTCAGAAAAAGTTCGAGAATTAAATTTTTTGTACGGAACCCTCGGTGGACTCGAGGGTCCACCGCGACTCGCGCTTGTCCGGTTTTTTTTAATTTCAAAAAGCGTATTTCCGCACTTGTCCCATTTACTAAAGGCAGGACCTGATGATGAATTCCCAGGGAATCCTGAAAAACTATAGGCACGTTCTATTATACATTTTAAATTATCGACCCAAAAAAAAGGTATACATAATTTCATTTCTTATTTTTAAATTTTCTTTAAAGTAATAATTAAAATATTATTTTCTAGATTTTAGTTATTGTTTATAAATATTTAATATTACATTAAAACTTATAAAATAAAAATATGTAAGTTGTATAAAATAAAGAATTAAACAAAAAAACATAAATTGACACACAAGCATTTTATTCCTTTTTTTGTGTTTTTACATTGCTTTCTATTACTATTCTAATTATATAATAATACTATAAGTAATGAAAAAAACAAGAAATACATATAATTATAAATATTGGTACACTCGATTATATATTTTTATAAATATATATATAATATATTGCCAAATTTCATAAATGCAATATAATAAAGTATGATACTTTTTCAGAGTCCATTAATAATGCCAAGTTGTTAACTTAAATCTAGTGGGTGGTTTACGCTTTACAAGACGCTGGTATTCTGTATTGTGCGTTCTGAGAAGGTCCAGCCACCTTCGGGTTCTGTCCAAGTCGAATTTGGTCACGGATTGCACGGAATTCTACATCAAATTTCGATTTGCAAACGACTTCAGCGGGCTGAATCTTGTAATCTACGCCGCTGCAGTGAGATTGACAAGATGGTAAGGGCGCTGTAGATATACAAATGTCTTCCTGATTCTCATAATACTGGACTTGTGGTCTTAATTCACAGGGCTTCTTCTCTTTAAGGTAGTTCCTCGCTCTGTATATAATTTGAGATCCCAATTCCTCTTTAGATGATAATTGCATTTGAGTTTTCCAGTCTTCATCTGATCGCAAAATTGTTGTATATCTTCTCTGGGGCTGATATGCCACCCTTTTAGCTTTTTCTTGCCTTTCTTTTTCCTGGGGTTCACTATTTTCAGAAATAAGAACGTAGGACGCGCCATAATATTCAGGATTATCAACTAAACCATTTGGAGTTAAATAATCATCACGAGGTTCTCCGCTCATGTAGCCACAGATTCCTCTTGTATTTTTGCGTTTTTCATTTGCAAGAACAACTGATCTCGTTCCGTCGTACATTATTCTAAGTCGACTATCACGAATTTTCAGCACTAAAGCACCATTTCCTTCAATATGATATTCAAGTATAGGAGCTTCTTCCTCGTCATCCCAGTAGGTGGTAAGATCACCTTCGGAAACTTTTTTAGCTTTTGTATTTACTTTTACTGCTTGATTTTTTTGTCCTGCAGGTGCTGGGGTCAATTCAATTTCTACGTCTGTACCAGTGTAAGATCTGTTAAGTAATATTAATTGTATAAATATTTATACATAATGAAATAAAAGTTTTAGTACGTAATTTAAAAACAGTAATACCTGTATGAAATATACATCTCTTGTTGTTTTTCATTTGGCCGTCTGGCAAGAACAGCCAATGTGTCTGAATTAGAAGCCCTATCGTCGAGCAATGCGACATGCCAAGAGCTAGTCAACTTATAATTATAACTACGGCCACTGAAGGATCTTGCCATGTCATAGTCAACACTGCAATAAGCTGTTAGAGAAAATTATTTAAAAGATAAGTTTACTTAATTAAATAATTACTTTATATTTTTTTTGTTTCTTTTTTAAGCTTCACGCTGTATCCTACAGATAGCAAGATAGACAAAGGCAACATGGGAACCTACTGTTACGACATTCTGCTCCCATTAAGACACTTCCGGACTCCGGTCCCCACTTTCCGCCTGGAGGCATCGCGCGTGTTAAATGGATTGAAGAAATGAAAATATTAAATATTTCATTTCTTCGAATTGGAATCAAACCTACAATCTGTCGAGTTTGCAGTCGCACGCTTGTGTTCCCGCGTGACAACTGGCGTCAGTATATAAAATATATATTTTGATATTGTACTATACAGTATTAGGTATCAATTCATTCTATATACAATAAATATTTTTTGTTAATATATACTCACGTTGATATTGATGGCTGCTGTAATGGTTCAATACTCGTTCAAGTGTATTTATTGGCCAGTACGTGGCTAAAGCTATAGCCGCAGCTTCAGGAATACGGACATTTTTCCAACGCATTTCACTAGAAGGAGACTTTACTCCGATGTTCAATGTATGACTTAAATAAGAGGCGTCTAAATTTATATCAATTTTTCCTGCAGGATTTGACTTTTGGTCATTACTCTCCAACTGCCATATTCCCAGACTTTGAGCTATTTGATATAATTGATGTAGATGGTTTTTTACCGTTGGGCTTACATCTTTGTAATTAACAATAAATTTGAAGCTATCAGGAGCGTGTGCCATAATAATTGCTTTGTGACAAGCTTTTTGGTAATTATTACCATTTTCTGTTTCTTGGGCGCATTGCTTTCCTAATGGACTTTTCTGAAGTTCATCAACATATTTGGCTGTTTTTTGTGCGTTACCTTGAATATGAACATTTTCTTTCTGGTTATAACGAATGTCTGCCTCGAAATCCATTTTCAATTCTTGTTGAATTGCTTCTTTGTAATTCATAGGGCTATAAGATTCTGGCTTTGTTACTCTTCCAATAGAGTTGATTTGATATGAACCTTGTGCTGAATTTTTGCTAGCGAAAAATGCATATTGAACTTTACGATCTACTTGACTGTGACCAACAGCGACTGTTACCGCATATTCTAATTTTTCAGGTGCATTAAATTGGACGCTGACATCTAAGACTTTGCTTCTTGCTGCCTTAATTCCAGCCGTGACCCGCTTTACTAACTCTTGGCGTCTTGCTGGACTGTTAGGGGTTGTATCGCTCAAATCTGATGCAATTAGAGACATTTCTCCTTCATTCTTTTGATTATATAGAGTATCTGTAACATTGTAAAGAAGGTTGAAACATTTAATTAAAATAGCTCCTATAAAAAAACTCCGCTATAAAAAAACATAATAAAGAAAATAATAATGTATTACCGTATACGGTGGTGATGGTTATTTCCTTATTTTTGTATTGTTTTCCAAGATACCTTAAGTTAAAGTGCGTTTGCGCTGTATCCTTTTGGTTGAAGGCAGAAATAATACTTGAAGGTAAATCATTGTATTGTACGAAGCTCCCTAAGTTTCTGTAATCCTTGGAATAAGAATATCCTTGTAGTTGCAATGGCAGTCCTATCTGTTGACCAAATTTATAGTCAGCTGAAAATACTTTGTTGGGCCTTGTGATAACCTTTGTGCTCGGATCTTGAGAGAAAGCAAGTAAAGTGTCCTTCTTTTGATTACTGCTATATGGCCAAACGCTGTAATGAACTAAAGTAGAGTCTTGTTCAGGTTCTTTTGGAGCTACTCTTAATTTAATCTCCTTATGTTTTGCATCAACATTTATTCTTAGAGGAATATGTAATTGGAATTTGCTAACAAGACCGACAGCTGGATATTGGTTTGATAAAGTATCCAGATAACCAATACGTCCATCACGGTTAGAAGCATAAGTAAGTTCAAGTTCACTTTCAAGGGCAACGTCAGTTTCATAATTTTCTCTATTTTTGAAATCAATGTTACCCTTTGAACGAGCTTGCAAATGAATTACTGTTGGTTCTTTGTATTTGTATATAAAAGGCATACCAGAAGCAATTGGGAACATCACTGAAACTTGATTTCTATTCACCGTTTTCGTATAGTGCCTGTTAACTCCTTTAATAAGATCTGAAAGATGCTCGCCGAATTTAACGCTCAAAGCTTTAATGTCCTGTTCATTGAAAGCCAAAAATCTCTGTTGATTCATAAAGTCTATATAGAAGGAAGCTTCCAAAGGTTCTTCATCATGTTTGATATTCAAAATTTGTGAAATTTTTCTAGCAGAATATTTATGACTTAAGTCTTCATAGTTGTGTTCCTTGTCTTCAAATAATTGATCAAAGAAGTGATTAACAACCTTTTGTGTATTCGACGTTGTAAACCAAAGCTGTATAAATAAAAAAATATTGAATTACTATTCTTTATACTAAAATATAAATGGTAGGTAGTATCATAAAAACAACATTTTAATAAATATATTTTTACATTTGTTTGATACTTTGTTATAAGATATTTGAGAATAATTTTATTAATCTAATTTATCTCTATCTATTTATCCATAGTATACGATAAAACGATTTATAAAAACCAACAGTACATGCATATTGTATTAGTGTTTAGTTCAAGCGGACGAAGCCGCTAGTCGAACAACTCGAACAACTAAAAAAACGAATCGCTATTAAAATAACTATTGTTTAATTTAAATTAGTAAAATTAATAACTAAATATAATAATAAAATAATATAAAGTATCTATTATTACATTTACCATTGCTTGGTCGTCCCAGCCAGAAGCCCTATTTTTCCATGAATATTTTAAAGACTTGGGGAAGAAGCTGTCTTTACTTCCTATTGTCGATAAAATAGACACTATACCGTGATGATTTTCTCTATCAAAGAACTCCATTTTTTTCTTTCTAGAATATTGTAGACCAAAATCTTCCTTCGTAAGCATATCTTTTACCGCTTGAGCAGCCCTTGCACTAAAATTAAGTAAAATATTATTATGTTTATTTTTTTTATTATTCTATATATCTCATATAAAATAAAAAATATATATTTTTAATTTATTAATTAACTTACGTTTCATGGAAACGAGGATGTTTAAGTTGAGCAGCCGATTCGATAGCTGATTTAAGAGCTGATCGCACATTTTTGTTTGGGTCTTCTTTGGTCATATAGGCCATAGCTTGCATCATAGCATTAGTAGGACGACCCATGAAAATATTCTGTATTGCGGCAACTCTTACTTCATAGGGTTCAGCTGTATTTTTCAAGATACTATATAATACAGCACGAACACGGCTATCTCTCTGGTAAGCTAAGACACTGAGACATTGGACTATTCTCATTCTGAGGTATGTTGAAACAGGAATTTTCCCTTCAAGTAATGGCGCAAAAACATCTAAAACAGAACTATGACCCAGGTTACCAATGGCCCTCATATACACTTGTGCCTTATGAGTATCACCTTGTTCGATAGCGACTCTGAACTCTGCATTCAATCGGGGCAAAATTTCTTGATCTACGAAGTGATCATGTTTTTTGGATAGACGGCCATACATGTGGGTAGGATAGTAACGATGAGAAGTTTCATTGTTTACTTGACCCATGTTTATGTACCTAGTGGCAGCAATTAGGGCACTGCTATTAAGGTGCATTTGATTGCTTACCTCTGGACTCATTGCAAGCTCAAAAAATTGTATCATACATTCTTTCGTTGGGTATCGTAAAGTTTTAGCTAACGAAGCAACAACTTCTGCTGCTTCCTCTGCTTCTAATTTTTTGGTTTGAATCCATGATTTTATTTGTTGGAATGCCGGGAAGGTACCAGCTTGAGTTACGGCATCTCGATATATCATCCACATATCAGACTTTACATTGTCGCTACTTGATTTTGCAATTTCAATGCTACGACTGGTTTGACTCAGTTGTCCATAGCTCATGGAAGCGATAACTCGGACTAATATATTAAATTTGGACAGGAAGTCTGCTTTAGGCATGTTGTTTGGATTTTGAAGTTGTTGTGCAATTTCCTGCACAAGTTTCTGAGCATTCATAGGATTTTGCTTTTTATCGCTGTGAGGTTGAGGGTCCATATACAATGCAGCATATGCTGGTTCATTATTTTTAGGTATATCATCGTTTACATAAGCCGAAGCAGACTCACTGGAACTTGATGAACTATCCTCTTGACTTCTCTTCTTGAAAATTACTTTATTGATTGCTACAACTGACTTTGGGCGTGTTGAACGCCGTTCACGGTTATTTTTTTGAATGTTTATATTTTTTTCTACTGATTCTGATGAAGATGATGAAGATGAACTATCTTCATCGATTGTTACTTGCTTTGGTGTCAAAGAATACAAAAGATTTTGAATTTCACGGGAACCTTCAGGGAGTGACCATTCAGACTCAGTATCTTGACCTTGTGATACTAGGTGGAAACTAACTTTACTATGTACTTCTGCTTTTTGTTTGCCATATAAATGAGGGTGTACATTAACTGTACTGGTAGATTCCGATTTATAAATTGGACCATTTTTACCAACGAGTATTCTTGATACCATAGCCCTTTGAATAAACATTTCTTTTTCTAATTTATGAGCAGTTCCACTCCACTCAGCACCTTGAGGTACACCAAAATGATAGTCAACTCTATGGTGGCAATGACCGTAATTCTTACTTTTTGTGACTTCCATGGGGTCCTCCTCAGAGGCAAAATTTGGTAGTTCTCGTCTCCATTCAGCAGCAGCCGGTGACACCGAGTACAGAGTTTCACAATCACCAGTGACATCAGTTTCCATTTTTCTAAATAATCCTTGGTGACTTTCCTTGTCATATGTATCATGTGAGCTTTGTACATTGCGCTTAGTAGATAAATCCACTTGCAGTGCTCCAATGAGACCCTTAAGTAAATTTTCTTGTGCTAGTGTTACAGATGGAGGCAAATTCAAAGAAAGTACTCTGCCACCATCATAGTATATTTCGAATGGAACATCTAACTTTGCGACTGGTTGGTATTTTAGGTCATCTGGCAATGGCTCGTGACGTTCAAGCTCTTGATGGATTTGAGCATTTTGTGGATTTTCTAGCTTAGCTTGAAGATGACCAGGAGCTATACTGCGGACCGTAAATCGTGCTCTAAAGGAATTGCCGGTACTAGCGCCCTCTGGAAGATAGGCCAAGTTGTGGCTTTCCACTTCATATCGATACAGCTTTCCGACTTGCCATGGCCATTGGGATGTTTCTTGTTGGGGTTGTTCTCCTTTAGGGTGTTTGCTGCCACTGAGGCGGCCTGATGATACGGCCACTGTATGAAAAAAGAATACTAAGCTTTTATTTTTTACTTTTATTACTAAACTTTTATGAGTATTAATGAAAGTCGATTGGGTTTTTAACAAGCTTTTCGTCTAATTTGTTACATTTTCATTACAAAAATAAATAAAGATTTATAGACATAATATTATGAATACAGAGCAAAACGTTAAGAATATTACTAAAAAATATGTATGGAATCAAAGCCCTTAAAATTTCATAAATAAGTACATCCGATAAATTAAAACATAAATTCTCATCTACGCGATACGCACATAGGTTGGCGGACTTAACACTAGGTTCCCAGGTTTCCATTAAGACGGTTCACTACTTTCCAGCGAATTCTGCAAATATTACGTGTTGAGTGTTGAACTTAATGCCGCGCTTTGCTTCGTTACCAGGGCAAGAAAATAAAAATATTATATTATATGTATTATTTCCTTGAGTAGGAATCGAACGCACTGCCCCTGCGTCATGACTGGCGTACAATATTTTTATTCTATATTTAAACTAAAATTGTTATATCCCTCGGTAAAAGTAGTAAGCTCCAGTTTATGTGGCAGTAGTTTATCATATAATAAAAAACCGTTCCATATTCATTTTATATTTTAAACTACAATTATAGGTTTTGTAATATTTGTTTTCAATGAAATATCTATAAATTTTCACCTTTAAGTGTTTCCTGTAGTCATATTATAAGTTGTCATTTGGTGTCACATTTCGTAACTGTGGTTCCACGGGAAGGACCACCTACCTTATAGGTTTTAATGACGCGGCGAATTTCATACAAAATGCATCAAAGGCGACGCATCTATATTCATATATTTTTATTATGTTAACTTAGGAGCTTGAATTTTTTTTGTACCGTAAGGGACCGTAGCCCTGAATATTTGATAAATATTAATTCAGCTTCATATATCAACGTAATCTAGAGATAAATGGTCTTGACAGACGGACAATAAAGTGGTTCCCTAAGGGTTCCCGTCTTTTTTTCTTTTAAAGTACAAAACCCAAAAAAATGTTAAAGCACAAAAAACTAAATAATACGGTAAAAACTTACCAATAACGGCCGCTAGGACCAGGATCTTCATGCTTACAGCCTATCCAATCCGTTTCACCACAATTGGAGAAGATCACTTCTGGTTACTTCCACAGATAACAGCCCTTATATATACTTTATATACGCACGTGTAATATTTGACCCTATACAGCGATAGTTACATTGTAAGCTTCGATAAAGATGACCTTAACTTTGACGCTGTTAGATCATGTTTTTCAGAGGTCATGCTTAGGTAGAATATTTTATGTATTTGTATGATTTTTCGTGGCGATCGCGGCGTTGAGTTCTGCCACTTAACAGGCAATGCCTCCAGAATTCGGCAGAAAGTGGGTAACGGACTGTCTTAACACTAGGTTCCCTCTGCCTACCCTGCTGTGTGCGGGATACAGCGTGAAGCTGATTTTTTTTATGTGTTTGTATGATTGCACGCATTTCCTATTTCTGGTGTTTAGAAATACATTTATTATGTAATTTGTTAATTTGTAAACACTCAGTGTTAAGACGCGAAACCTCTTGTTGCTTTTTGTAAGGAAGGTATACTCGTAGTTACATATATAAATATGTGTGTGTTATACAAGAATACATTTTGTTTGAGTAATTTATTTGAATACAAAATAGTTGTTTATAGTCGTATTTGAAGCTATTTGAAATTTTTCTATTTTTTATATTTATTTATGTTAAAAGTTATATTTTGAAAAATAATATTATTTTGAAAAATTATACCTTTTACATCTATGTACTTAGTTATTATTTTTTGACGTAAGTCAACGCTGTAATATTTTAATTATTATAGACTGCGATCCCAGGGCCCCCAGACCTACGTCATTTAAACAATGCTGAAATTTTCAGGATGAATAGTCTAATATTGAGGCCAATCGTGGCGCAGGGGCACAAAGTGTGACTGTAAAATCGACTGGTTGTGGGTTCGATCCCCACTCGAAGAAATAAAATATTTTTTTACATATATATTTTCATTTCTTCGCTCTGGTGTAGAGGCAAAGCGCGGCGTTGAGTTTCGCCACTCAACACGCAATGCCTCCAGAACTCGGCGGAAAGTGGGGGACGGAGTGTCTTAATAATAGGTTCCCTCTGCCTACCCAACGGTGTGCGGGATACAGCGTGAAGCTGATTTAATTTTAATAGTCTAATATGTAGTTAAGACTGTATGTGTACTTACTAACTTGAAAGTAGGGCTCTTTCAAGAGGTAGCGCCAATTTACGATACATGCTCACCTACGTTAAAGTAGAAACGTTTGTATTTAAATATGTTTTTAAATACTAGCTATATAAGAATAATAACGTGCCCATTTACTCCCGACAGCAAACTACGTTATACTAGCAATTTGTAATTTTAAATATGTAAAATACGGCTATTTTAAGACCCGTTATAAGCATCCAGACCAATCCGATGGCTCAATCATCCTCCCAGACAGAGATGTGACTTTATTTGGCGCTATCTCTTAAAGGGTCATTCATATTAGTTAGTACCCTTACTATCTTAACTAAGTACATATTAGACTAATAGATAGTTCTCAAAATTTCAGCTTGGCTAAAGTGACGTAGGTCTGGTGGCCCTGGGATCATTTTTGGGGAACGGAGTGTCTTAACACTCGGTTCCATCTGCCTACCCTGCTGTGTGCGGGATATAGCGTGAAGCTGATTTATTTTTACATTATTGAGATTAACTACTTGAACTTAGAATAATGTGATTAGTGATTTTAATTAATAAGTGGCGCGAATGTTCACAATCCACTAAGAAGCATGTAGCTACTTGAATTTATCATAAGTTAATCATTACGTCTTTTTTGCCTATACAAGAGAAAAATATAGGGTAAAATAAGATTTTTTTTCCAGCTTCACTTTTATGTTGCATACAACATGGAAGTCAGAGGGAACCTAATGCTAGGACACTCCGCCTACTTTCCGGTCAATTTACAGGATATTGTATGTTTATTGGCGCTGTGAATTATGGAAACATTTGTTACTAGAGCGAGAGAAAGAAAACAATTCATTCCCACTAGTACACTGCGCCACGACTGCCTTCATACAGATAAAAAATAAAAACAACAAAATTTTCTAAAAAGTTTTTATTATATAAGTTTTTATTAAAAAAATGAGCAATTTTCGACAGCACCTGTCTTAAGCTTACCTTAACATAGAATAGAAAAAAACTTAATCAATAAAAAAAGAGATCTTAAATGGAAATGATCTTACAAAATATACTAACAAAGGAGATTCTTTGGAAAGCATCCAACTTTTGTACATTACCGACGTTCATTTTAAACGCCGCGCCGTTATAGTAA
Source organism: Heliconius hermathena (assembly GCA_013403705.1). Classification (NCBI taxonomy): domain Eukaryota; kingdom Metazoa; phylum Arthropoda; class Insecta; order Lepidoptera; family Nymphalidae; genus Heliconius; species Heliconius hermathena. The sequence continues at coordinate 68,675 of JAAIXJ010001816.1, forward strand.
TTTCTACTTAAGACTAACACTTTGCTAGAATCATTAAAAATATGATAAATTATAAAACCATAATATTTTCAAGTTAAATTTGAAAACAAAAAGTTACGTATTAAAGTATTTTGTTTTCCCTTCCTTTGTTCATCTTTCTATCATCTTTCTATTAGTATCCCTGAATAAGTTATCCTAGGATCCTTTAATAGTGTCACATTACGAGATTCAATTAGGCCGCGGTATATATAGCGCTGTGTACTGTGTAGCCAGTTGATGCCGGCTACATTCATAAGTCTATAAATACGCGTTACCGTCTTGATTAATGGTTTACTACACTTATTTCTTTTGTTTTAATTAATTATCCTGTTTGATGGTAGTTAAACACAGAAATTATATATTTGTTAATCGCTCTTCACTTTCTTACAAAAAATATTTTATTATAATATCATCTTTAACCTTATTATGCTTAAAGTCCTGGAAATTCCTGAAACTCTGCTTATACCATATTCATAGCGTTCCAATAAATACCAATTGTTGTAAAAAAAGTACACTCTTTAAAAAATTAATATTTTTTGTACATAAGTATAGTTATCGTAGCTAATTTGTAATATGGCAAAAGACTAAGCAAAAAGATGTGATTTACGTATTTAATAAAATAACTTATGATTTAAAAAATTAAAATTAAAAATATCTTTTAAAATTGAGCAATATTAATAAAAAATAACGTGTACAGTAGCAACAAAAACAAATGCTGCGTGCGAGTTTCTTAACATAGTATCAATAATTGAGCAAAAATAGGTGTAGGAAGAACGTCACTTAACGAATATAAAGTCAAAAATAAAATTACAGTGACTGAAAGTAAGTTAAGTTTTTCAACCCTTTTTTAGGGCCTATAGTGTATGCGTTTATAAACAAATTTTTCATTCATTCGCTTATTTCATTCAGTCATTCATTCATAGGTCATACACACCTTCACTAATAAATAATTGTGATCACACCGCGACCCGGTGGTCATGGTGATCAGTGCCCACCCCAGAATAGTCCTTTGCCCACTCTTGGAATTTCAGTATCAAAAAAAATATGTTCAAAGCTATAGTCGCAGGCCCTCTGAGAGGATGAACTTATACCATGGGACATATGTACATATTTAAAGTAAAGGACTTATATTTGACTGTATTATATTTTGAATATTTATATTTTTGTAGATACAAACGCCACATCCGACAAGAAACGTAAATGTAAGCACTAGCCAGCAGCCTATTCTGTTCGTTTCATTGATTTACATGAAAATATTTTGTTTTCTCGTTATTGTCTTAACTTACTTTCAACACCGGTCATTTCCAATAGTTTAAAACTATAAAATTATCATTAAGAAGTGTCTTTTAAACGTGTCTGACACAAAAAATTACATTAAAAAATCCTTAAACTAGTTTACGAACAATTGTATTTTGATAGCAAATACTAGTAATAAATTTGTGTTAATATAAATACCGCCCAAGACTTGACTGTTTTTGTTCTTATGGGAACATCTTTTTAATATAAAGAAAAATAAACCGCATATTGCGTGGTCTTTAAGAGGTAATATGGAGAGTCCATATTTTTTCCTGTTCTCGTGGAGTGGAGTGCGTAAGTACTTCCCTGCACTCCCTAACCTACCTTCGTACCAAACAATTTTTAAGTCTATTCGCCTGTACGAGATATGTCTTTCATTCAATAACGGAAGAGTTTTATATGTATATATTATAATTTGTTACTAGCATTTGCTTTTTGATTTCAAAAATACAGTCTAAGTCATTGGTCCCGTAACCTAAATATCAGAGATATGTCAAACATATCTCTATATAATTATTTTAGTAATATATTCTATTTATTATAATATGTTACTAAAAAGCTATTTGAGCACTAACCCAGTCTTTAATTGAGCTTGATTTTATTTACATTAAAAAATACGAAGTAAAAGATATATAAGTAAAATTAATAGAGAACAAGAAAATATCTTTGGGTTATGTCATTAACGAAACTAAAAAAATATATAATAAAACTACCCTTTTCCAAATAACTCACAAAATAATTTTTCATTCAAATCTTAACTTTGGTCCATATGTTTCTTAGTATAGATGACATTTTAAAAATCAAGTCCTCAAAAAGATAGTGATTTAAATAAACAATTCGCATCTTTGGCCGTTTTTTCATAAAATTTGAGATAGGCCATTTTTATTTTAAAATAGCAATAATAATAAGAAAAATTATAACTTTTGTAATCTAGGTACAGTCAGTTTATCTCTAATACATCTCAAAGTGGCTAGCTTTGCTGGTGAACTAGGTACCAATTGCTCAGTGCGTCTTATCGGTCGCGATGGAGGTATACAGGTTCGAGGAACTTGCGTTATGTGGGGATGTGATTTTACGTGCTTTCGTAGAGAGGATGGGTCGGTGTAGCGTTTGCCGCAACCTGCCGCTCCACAGGCGTAGGGTCTCTGCAATAGAAAGGAACCTTTTAATTTTTACAATTATTAACATGCAATACATAATTTTACTTTTGAATAAATAATATAAAAAATATCTTTTTCTAGATACATATGTTCATGTAAATGTAGTTTTTTTTTAATTTATCGGGGCAAAATTTATTGTAAATAAAATTTCTGGCCGACCCACTCCAATTTAGAACAGGCTTTTTTGGCCTATATCCGATAGGTAAAAATCATTTGATAGTAGCATTTGACTAAATGCGAGTCAAACATTCCGAAGGTTACTTAGCATTTTCAGAATGTCAAAAGGAAGTACAATTTATAAAAGTCGACAAACTTAAATTTGCTGACGTATTTACTCTTTTTGTATGAAATGGACTACAAATATAAGTTTGTAATGATGTTTTTTTAAGAAATATCTATAAATTTTCACTTTTCAGATTTTTTTTCTTAATTTGCACGGCAAATGTTCACTTCTTGCCAAATTTCATAATTAGGTCCACGGAAAGTACCCGTAGATATTGGTTATGCGACGAATTTCATACAAAATTCAACAAAATAGATGCATAAACGCTCGTATCTTTTGATTGCGTTGACTTAAAAGACTTCATATCAACACATCCACTCGATCTTGAGATAAATGCTCTTGTCCGACAGACAGGGTCAAAAAAGTGATCCTACAAGGGTTCCGTTTTTCCTTTTGAGGTATAAAACCCTATAAATAGTTAGAAATCTATTTTAAGATAACGTACCGCATTAAAATGAGTTCGTTGATGTTTCGCCCGGTCAGATGAATTAGAGAAGGCTTTTCTGCAGTGCGGTGCGGGACACGCGTACGGACGCTCTCCCGTATGAGATCTGACGTGGATTTTAAGATTTTCTAGGCGAGAAAAAGCTTTACCGCAGCCGGGATGCTGTAAAAAGAGCATACTAAAGTTAGATATAAGAAAAAGCTGTTGAAATATAACTTGCGAAAAGATAATAGTTGAATGGCGACTACACTGGAAAGTCTCATTATTGCAATATAAGAAAAAGAAAAAAAAATAACATAAAAAAAGTTTGAAAAAACTGATAAGGTTATCTTTCAGATGCTATTAGTATATATGTTTTTGTTATTCTGCCAGAAGTAGCGATACGTAAAACGTTTTTAAGATGCTTAGATCGTTTCTTTTAAATTAATTTCTAATTATTTCCAAAATCATGTGTAACTGGACTACTATATCATATCAAAACAATAATACATAGGCCGAATGACGGCGCAGGGGCACAAGAGTGCGACTGTAAAAGCGATGGTTGTGGGTTCGATTCCCACTCCAGGAAATGAAATATTTCCATTTCTACGCTCTAGCGCAAAGCAAAATGAGGAAAAGAGTGTCTGGGCTGGGCTCTGAGCGTGAAGCTGAAAAAAAACAATGAAACATTACCATTAATATAATAATACTAACATGACATCTATTAGGTTTGTGTCCGGAATGTACGCGCATGTGTATGAGAAGCTTGTAACGGGCGTTGAACGGTCGTCGTGCGCGCGCGCAGTCCCGCCATAAGCAACTGAATTCGTCACCTGAAACAAATTATAAGTATACTGTAAAAACTTTTTTTGATATACTAATTTATATTAATATTGTCTAAGTAACATTAAATAAATGTTTTTAAAAATTTCCAAACAATATTTCAATTTTCCCGATAGCTAGTGAAAATTACATGAAGCTCCGGCACCTGTAATGTCGCTAAAATTCTGGTAAAGGTGGGAACTAAGTATTATAATTCTAAACAAAATCTCTTTATTACGGTATACAAAGGAGCTAATATCAATTAGAATATTTTAACTAGACTACTGCTATTTAAATATTGTAGTAGTCTATTATTATATGAGTTTATGTTTTTAAACATTGATTCATCATATTTTTAAAAATTTTAAAGTGTTATTCCACACTTAGGAAAAAAATACTTTTTAGAAAAAGTATTGATTCATCATTTTTAAAAACTGCATCCATAACCGAATGATTCATAGTTAGCAGAATAATAACTTGTGTCTAACACATGACTTTAGTACGATCCAGGGCAGAGACAATTGAATTATTTGTCAACATCCCTAAACAGAGTTATTAGTATAATACAGCTTCACGCTGTATCCCGCATTTCAGTCCGCCCCTTTCCACCGCCTGTGGAATTGCGTGTTGAATGGTGAAACTCAATGCCACGCTTTGCCTCGCTACCAGAGCGAAATAATAAAAATATTAAACATTGAGGCCAGTCGTGGTGTAGAGGCACAAAGTGTGACTGTAAAACCGACTGGTTGTGTGTTCGACCCTACTCGAGAAGATGAAATATTTATTTAAATTTCCATCTCTTCGCTCTGGTGTCGAGGCAAATTGCGGCGTTGAGCTGTGCCACTCAACACGCAATGCCTCCAGAATTCAGCAGAAAGTAGGGAACGGAGTGTCTTAACACTAGGTTTCCTCTGCCTACCCTACTGTGTGCGGGATACAGCATGAAGCTGATTTTTATTAAATATTGTCCCCGAGGGCTAATCTAGTGCTAAGTATCTTAGTGGAAATACAGTGTCACACCCTATGTATCCATGCTCCTTTTGTCTACTCGACTTTGTGCGGGATGCTAAAAGAAATAGATTTAAAAATTCCAGTAGTTACGTTTGTGCGTTGTCTGCCAGTCATTTAATAACGGAAGAGTTGTATATAGAGGTAACGATTATTTAACAAAGTCATTGAATAGTATGTAAAACTTATATTATTGCAAGAAAATTAAAAAAAAAGAAATTGTCTTCAAGCAAAAAAGTATTTGACCACAAGTTGTCCTAAGCGGTACGTTAAAAGTCTAAAATATAAACATTTTTATCATCTACCTTTATAAGTGTTGACGTGCGCCCTCTCGATGTGCTCCACCAGGGTGTTCTGATTTGGATATCTTTCGAAGCAATGCTCCCATAGGCACACCCTTTCACCTAAAATATAAACAAATGTGATTTATAAGTTACTTTACTTTGACGTTTGAAAGATATGATTGCTATGGTGTTTTTAAACATGCGGATGACCGGTGGCAGTCGCAACGAGAAACGTTAATTGACAAACTTAAGAAATTCAATATTTACCTTGTGTTTTTTCTTTATCAGATCGTTTTTCATTTTGTTCATGTTTGCCATCAGCTTTTGCGGCTTCGTCTTTTTCAAATATTAATCCAAATTCATCTAAATTTATGAAAAGCTCATCTTCGTCAAAGTTTTCAGAATTTTCATCATAATAACCCGCACTTTGCACGTCACTCTCTATTGAATCAGATATGGATGCTTTTCGACAAGACCTATCAAAATTAAATTCCGTACAGCTAGTCGGCGTGTCTGGTAGACTATATTTTTTTTCATTATCCAAATTGTACAATATGTTATTTGGATAGCTAAAATGTTCTAAACTACTTATGATTGGCGTATTCGGTGTTTGAACTGGATTTGTATTGTATACATTCTCTTGTATATTAAAGTCTTCCGTGTTAAAATTACAATACCGTTTAGAAAACGCCGTTTCTATCGAAGGCAATAAATTTTCATTAGAGACAGTTTTTAAATAGTCTTCGTTAAATGCATCCGGTGTCAAACGACATGATTCACTATCTTCTCTACAAAGTTCGTCGATCAGAGATTCGTCATCTATATAATCATGGTTTGTTTCAAAATTAGAATTCTTATTACTGTCATCGTATGAGTCGGATTTGAAGCTGTTATCGTCGAATTCTATACTATCTAAGTCTAGCAGAACTTCTTTTATGTTCTGATCGCTTATGTTGCTATCTATAACTTCATCTATAATCTCAAAATCAGTTTTATTATTTTCAGTGTTATTAAAATTATCTAACACTTCAAAATCAAAACTTTCCTCGACACCATATTTAAAATTATCGTTCTTTGGTTTAGTTTTCCCATTTTCTAATTCTAAATTGAATTGTGACATGTAATAAGCGTGTAGGTCTGTAACATTTTCTGTCCTGTCTTGAAACAGTTCGTCGTCGTCATAAGATATGAGGTCATAATCTGCCATGATTATAAGTTCATTCGCCTAAAGTTCACTAATCCCGATACAGAGGTGAATAAATTGACATGTGGTATATATGTCCGCATATGGTTTGCTATTATTGTAAAAATAAACTTTCTCCTGACAACGTCTCGCGTGGCCTGTACATCTGTGAATTATAAATTTAATTACTATTGTTATTACACATTTTGCAACACGTGTTGGTTTCATCACCTTACATATAGCAAAGGATGTGTCGCTATCTACATAATCAATAATTTTTGTATCTATGTTTAGCAAATTTATTTCTAAGAGGATAAATAGATAATTTTAATAGCCTAAGTTTTAAATTGCCTGATTGATATGATTTATTTGATCATATTTATATATAAGATTTTAGAAATAATTAAAGTTTTCATATTAAAAAGTATTACTTAAAAACTTATTTAAACTGTGTTTACTATTAATTGAAAATTTCAATTCAAGTAAAAAGTAGAGAAAATTTTGTAAATAATTTATTAATTATGAAAGTACTTACGGGTTAAAAATTTATTTTTTATTCACAATTTAAAAAAAATCACGCGCTGTCAAGTTGACACTCGTATATATTATCTGTGCACTCGCGAACACGTCCGCACTGATTGGGATTTCAATCGGGAATAACAGGAGCTGTTGGGATAGCGAAAAAAATCTACTTGAAGCTACACATGTGTTTTAAGCCAGTATCACAATAAAACATTAAACCATAGCTTATATTCTCTTTTCAACAAGGAATAAAGCACAAATTCGTTCAGCCAAAAATTTGACAGATGCAAATATACTTTGTTATAATCTTTACTGTCTTTTGGCGCCATAATATAGTTTTAGAGTATGGTTAATCCATTTTTCACTTAATTGGCTGTTAATATTTTTTTGCGTATTTCACGCTTTTGTTTTTAGTGTTTTTGGGAATGCCTCGTTTTAAAAGCATTAGTGTTATTCAAATATTTGAAAATTATAAAAATTTTGTCATACAAAAAATATTACATGTTTCACGGTTGCTATGTCGTTTAAAATATCTGTATATATATTATATTTAAAAACAACATTTAAAAACATAAAAGCCCTTATTTTGAATAGCCGTAAAGTATAGATAATATGCTTGTCTGAACTTTTGAAAGTAGCTTGAGAAATATTATTTTATTTTACTTGAGATTGATATATACATATATTATTGCGATGCCTGGACAACTTAATGACTACTATTTTTACCTTCCTCCATGAATGGACTATTCCACCTAAACAGATATATATTTTTTGATATAATATTTTTCTATTGATACTTTCTGAAATTAGTGCATTTAACCAAAGAGTTGCTAAAGCTGTATCACAATACAGATATAAAAAAAATAAATCAGCTTCACGCTGTATCCCACACACAGCAGGGTAGGCAGAGGGAACCTAGTGTTAAGACACTCTATTCTCCAATTTTCGGCGAGTTTTGGAGGCATTGCGTGTTGAATGGCAGGACTAAACGCCGCGCTTTGCCTCGACATCACAGCGATGAAATGGAAATATAAATTTAAGTAAATATTTCATCTCCTCGAGTGGGTATCGAATCCACAACCAATCGATTTTACAGTCACACTTTGTGCCACTGCGCCACGACTGGCCTCAATTTTTTTAAAATTTAATATTACAAAATCCTGATGAAATGTTCATCGTGTCCCAGGGTAGGGGCAGTATGAGCTATCCAATAGGGCTATCAAATCTGGTTAATAGTACTAAGTAGTAATAGATTTAGACAAGCTATATAGCTTGCTATGTGAACGCTGCGGCTGGGAACATATGTTCCCAGCCGCAGCGTTCACATACATGACAAAATACCAAATGCTCCGAAGATTTAAAATATGTATTATTTTATATCTATATAACTATATTTTATACTTACAAGATAACGTGCTCTTATAATATGGTAACATATACACTTATTTAGTCAGTTTATCCATAAAAGCCTTTCCTAATTTCTCAACATATCAAAATAAGTCTTAAAACGTGAAATAAAACAAAATCCCGATATATATAGGTCACGATAAACACGCCCGATGATACAATGGCGGTAAATCTTGATGTACTTTGAGGTGTCGGCGATATTTTAAATATTCACCCCAAAGCTATACGGAGACAAAGAGCGCGTTTTTGGTTCGTTCTGACTTTGTGTTCGTGTATGATTTATATTTTAAATAATAGAACATTTAATTATTTTTTACTACCGCTGCTATCTTGTGACTGTTGATTTATAATTCCTTTTGATGTAATTGTTATAAATTATTAATTAGACAAAACGTGGTATTGAGTTTCGCTACTCAACGTGCAAATATGGTGGAAGCGAAGAATGAAGAGCCTAATCAGAGAAAGAACCTAATGTCAAATTAGGTTCTTTCTGCCTACTTTGCGGGAAAAGGTATGAAGCTAACAACGGTTTCTTTTTTCTGAGTTTCGTATCACAAAATAATAAGTCCTTATAGGATTTGGTTATTATTCATCTGTCTGTATCTATTTCTGTCCGTTTGTCCAGAAAATTAAGCTTTTAAGTCGACGTAATCAAAAGATGCTCGTAACGTCTATGCATCGATTTTGTCACATTTTAAAAACATTGAAAATAATTCTTGTGGACCTACATTTAGTAAATTTGTCAAACAATAAAAAAGGTGCATCACAGAAAATATCTAAGACGCCCGCTAACTGAACTCTGTCAACTTTTATAAGTTGCGTTTAAATTACATTTGTTGTGCTTTTGACGCCGCGCCTTATCTCACCTGAGCAATTTCTCCGAATGAGGGTCGAATCTAAAACCGTCGTGTTTTCTAATATGTATTAGAAATATAATAGAATGATAACTTAAACTTAAGTCCGTCGTAGCAAAACGGCACAGTCTCTGATTGTAAACGCAACAGTTGTGAGTTCGATTTGATACAGCGTTTGCACCGCTAAAAAACATTTTCTTTAATTTTCTCAGAAATGAGTAAAGTGAAAGGTTTTTTTGCCTTCAACTTTACAACAACTCAACAAATATAACATGTACTTTCATTATAATCGATGTCGAAATTGTTTTTTATGAATATTTATATTTTAATATGTATGCAGCAAAATGAAACCCATTCCACGATTCAATACAGAGCTGAGTTCCGAACATTTATTTATGACTTAAGTTAGCAAACAGCGCCCTATTGATCCGCGAAATCAAATATTAANGCGTATGGACTCCTCAATGTTGCCAAAGTCAGTCTTTTATTCAGAGCTTAGCTCAGGAAAGCGCAAACCCGGAGGACAATATCTACGCTACAAAGATGTTCTGAAACGCCACCTAACATCCTGTGGAATATCTTGCGATTCTTGGGAGGAGCTTGCTACTCAGAGACCGGAGTGGCGAAATGCTGTCAAAACGGGCATTAAAAATTTTGAGCGCGCTCGCATAGAACATCTTGACGCCAAACGCTAGCTTCTGAAAACTCGATCCAAGCCTTCCTATAATTACACATATAACGATAGCGGGCAGCTTGATTGCGCTATCTGTGACCTAATCTTTAAAACTAAATTCGGTTTTGCGAGTCATATTCGCGCTCACGAACGTCGAACTAATTATTAATGTAACAGTGTGTCGCCGTCGATAGATACGTCTGGGAGGACATCATCATATCGTGTCAAATAAAGACAATAAGTGATTTTATCTCTTTATTTTTTGATAGATTTTATACAGACTTTATTTTTAACTTGACTGACTTTGCTTTTCTTTAAGAAATACAATACACTTAATATAGAGGGCCTAATAATAATCATTTTTGGGGCTAATTATTTTTTAAAACAGTATGTAAACGCGACTTTTTTCTATTAATTAAAGGATCTAACTGAAAACTGAGTTATCATGTTACCAAATCGTATAACGTATAAATCTCTATGTGACATAGTTACCACAATACCTAACTTACTATCATTCGTAATAATCAGTTGTTATTTAAGTCTCATTATTAATCAATTTTATAACTAAAATATGAAAAAAATATTATATATTGTTATTTAGCATAATACGCGTAAAACAGCCAATGTGGTACATTGGCCTTTTTAGAGCGTTTTTAGAGAAGAATAAATATAACAAAAACTAACGTATAAGGGCCATTGTGCAGTAAAAAAAATACTAGGATAAATATAAATAAAATACTACTGTATATATATAGAGGATAGTTGTCTTAGCTGATAAGCAAAGTTTCATTTTCTTCGGATGTACCAACATAAAATTATAGCAAATTTAAACTTTGGAAGCCCCTCCTGTAAAGTTGTGGTTTCGCACTTTGGCCATTATATATATATATATATATATATATATATATATATATATATATATATATACACACACATTGTGTACAATTTGAGGCCAGTCGTGGCGCAGTGGCACAAGGTGTGACTGTAAAACCGACTGCTTGCTGCAATCGAGGAGATGAAATATTTACTTAAATTTATATTTTCATTTCTTCGCTCTGGTGTCGAGGCAAAGCGCGGCGTTGAGTTCCGTCACTCAACACGCAATGCCTCCAAACTCACCGGTAAGTGGGAAATGGAGTGTCTTAACACTAGGTTCTCTCCGCCTACCTTGCTGTGTGCGGGTACAGCACGAAGCTGATTTTGTTTTTTTTTTTAATGTAGTACAACCGATAATGCTGTTCATCGATAACGGACTATCCGAAACAATAATATTTTTTCAATTCAAAGTACCTCCTAAGATTAATGCGATAAGCCCAACAAACTCTTCAATTTATAATATTAGTATAGAAATATATATAAGTAAATGTGGTATCATGTCCCATTGGAAGAAGTAAGTATTTTTTTGTTTGTTGTTGTTTTGACGAATTATTTTGTAATATGAAGAGGAGGAATTAATTATAGTATGCAGTGGCCAGAGAGGCTCAGGGTTCTGCTATCGATAAGTTTTGTTATAGGCAAGAATTTTGCATTAGGCACAGATATTAAGCATATTGCGTGACAAAATGTTATTGTCATTCCACTTTGCATTTCTTGTTTTATTTATGAAATATAGTGAGGCCAGTCGTGGCGCGGGGTACAAATTGTGACTGTAAACGCGACTGGTTGTGGATTCGATCCCTATTCGAGGAAATTAGATATTTATTTAAATTTATATTTTCATCAATTTATATCTTCGCTCTAGGGTCGAGCCAAAGCGCGGCGTTGAGTTCCATCTCTCAACACGCAATGCCTCCCGAATTCGGCGGAAAGTAGGGAACGGAGTGTCTTAATACTAGGTTTCCTTTGCCTACTCCGCTGTGTGAAACAGCTTGAAACTGATTTAATATTTTATTTTTTTAAAATATCAATATCTACATATACTTATATGGATTTATTACATATATTTATGTGTATATAGATATTTTATTTAGATTAAGATATAGAATATATACATATAGTATCTACGAATATAGAACATTTAGTTTTTTGCACACCTACACATTTTATTCTCCCATATGACTTATATTGGTTGGTAGAAAATGCTTTTCAGCGATAAGCCCGCCTATTGTACATTTTTTTATATATTAAATTTTGTGCAATAAAGAATTAAAAAAAAGAAAAATCTAAACATGAATGAATCAAAATATAATATTTATTTATTATTTATAATTGTTGTTTTCAATCTAATTGCTTAAGCAGATAGAAGCCTGCTAAACCAACCTTATTTCCTTTTTTTTAGCTTCACGCTGTGTCGTGCACATAGGAGGGTAGGTTGAGGGAACCTGGGAATGATAAGGCACTGCGTTCCCATTAAAACACATCCGTTTTCCCCTTTCCACCGAATTCTCTTGCTTTTGCTTTGTTTAACTAAATATATAAAGTAAATATGCCCTTATAATGCTAGTTCCAATAAAACAAAGTTTTTGTAACACTAATTTTAACGAGGCCCTTTAAAATCATTACTACTAGAAATATGAAAACACGTGTCGAAGAAAAAACTTGATGCTATTAAAAGTTTTTAAGTTATTTTTTTTTCGCTTCTGTTGACGTTACGATTTCATCCCGATGTCATTTTAACACCGTACTTCGTTTTTTTTTAATTTTAAGTGCTTTTGTGTTTAAAATATGAATACTAGCAAATTGGGTATTTAAAAAAAAGAATATAAGCAGCTCCACGCATTTTTAAGGGGGCAGAGTGAATCTAGTGTCAAAACACTTCGTTTATCATTTTTTCGAGATATTACGTATTGAATGGCGGAAATCAACGGTCATTACATACTAGAGCGGGAAAATTGAAGTACACTTTAAACAGGTACATGAAAAGTTACCACGTGAAGTCTGGTCTTTTCAGAACCGGTCCTGTTCCTTTCGAATGCTAATTTCACTTACTTCGGCCATTATAATAATAAAAATAAAAAAAAAACTTATTAGGAACCTTGAATAAGATGGCGTTGCGGCACTCTGTGCATAGAATTTCGTACGGTAACGAATCACCAAAGTAGTACTATATGTAACCTCAAATTATAGTATTATATATAATTTCTTTAGTGCTTTATTCATCTCATAGGTATATGAAATGCCTGATTCCTCGCTTATAATCTCTTATAAATGTAATTTAATATATATAATAGAAAGATAAATGAGGCCAGACGTAGGACAAACGGCAAGGCCACAAGCGTGTTAACGCGACAGGTTCGACTCCCACTCGAGGAAATAAAATATGTAATATTTTATTTTCTTTACTCCGGAGAAAAAGCGCAGCATTGCGTTCCGCCACTCAACGTGCATTTCCTCCAGAATTCGGGGCAAGGTGGGTAGCGGAGTGTCTTAACACTAGCCTCTCTCTGCCTACCCTGCTTCATGCAGGATGCAGCGTCTGGTTGAAAAACAAAAGAAAAATATTGAAATCCTTTGAAAAATAGTAATAAATAGTAATTAATATTTTTTTAGCTTCACGCGGTGCACAAATAAATAAATAAAGCACAAAGTCGAATAGGTAAGACACTCCGTTTCCATTTGTGTTCTCCACTTTCTGACGAACTCCTGAGGCATTGCGTGTTGAGTAGTGGAACTCAACACTGTACTTTGTCTCGTGACCAGAGCCAAGAAATAAAAATATTAAATATATCATTCCTCGTGGGAGTGAGAATCAAACCTACAGCCGTCACCTCTACAGTCGCACCCTTGTGTCCCTACGCCACGACGGCCTCAGTAATAATAATCAGCACAGATGTACATACTTGAGAAAAAAAAAACAAGTATGAAAGTAAAATAGCTTACAAATATTTTATTTATATTATTATATATTTTTCTTTTAGTTTCGTATCTTAACACGACTCGTGTCGCAACTACTACTACTAAGGTAGACAGTGAGAACCTAATGTTAACATTGTGTGTTTAGTGGCAGAACTCAATGCCGTCTATATTATACATATTAGTGTAGGCAGAGGGAACCTAGGAACCTAGTGTTGAGACACTCCGTGTGCATAAAAACACTTTCATTCCCCACTTTCCGCCGAATACCGGAGGCATTCCGTGTTAAATGGCAAGATCAACACCGCACTTTACCTCGTTACCAGAGCGAGCTAAAAAAATAAAAAAAATAAATATTTAATTTCACCGAGTAGAAATCGAACCCACAACCAGTCGGGTTTACCCTCACACTTGGTGCTTCTGCGCCACTGTCCCCATACATGTAATAGGTATATAAAAAAATCTGCATCACGCTGTATCCCGCACACAGCAGGGTAGGCAGAGGGAACTTAATGTTAAGATACTCCGTTTCCCACTTTCTGCCGAATTCTGGAGGCATTGCGTGTTGAGTGGCAGAATTCAACGTCTCGCTTAATCTCGACACCAGAGCGAAGAAATGGAAATATACATTTAAGTAAATATTTCATCTCCTCGAGTAGGGATCGAACCCACAACCAGTCGGTTTTACAGTCACACCTCGTGCCGCTCCGCCACGACTGGCCTCAATAGGTATATATTCCCTCAAATATATAATATTTTCAAAGTCAACGCATATATTATTTTCCATATCGCATAATAGATGCTAGATACTTGGTTATATGACATGTAGGTGACCTGCGGTCCAAGCCATCCATACTTTGTTGCAATCAGAGGTTGTTAACCGAATAATGAGTAAACAACTAACAACACGTGTACTTTAACGTAATGGATCAAAGATCTTAATCGGAATTGTTTATACAAGATTCTCTAGCGTTCTTCTTGTTTTGTATTTATTTAAAATAAACCTACACACAGCACTTGGTACTTGAGCCGAAAAAAATCGAATCTAAATGTTATTATAGATAAATATATTTTTTTCTAAATCTTCATAGTTTACGTAATTTTTTATTTATGTTTACTTTTCATACCATTATTTTAATATTTAAAATAACTTCAAGTCAAATTTTCTAAGAGCTGGTTGAAATTATGATTTACACCAACTAGAAATCAAATTCACAACTATTTTGTTACGTTAGTTGTCACCAAAAGCACTACGATAACGTCAAAAATAATATAGTTTCAACAGAGAATGATTGAGTTCCTGTACTCTTATAAAAAAAAATGAAATGTTAAAACTTAAATTATATTTTTTACAGGAAAATAGACCCTTTCCAAGTGCTATGACCTCAGTTTACTACCAAAAGTTCAAAGTGTTAAATTAAAAACAAACCGTCATACGTTAATGATGATCTATCGAACAGATTTCTGTTTAGTTATTGAAGTCATATGAGAAGGATAATGTTATTTTAATATAAATAATATAACGTCGATAAAATGAAACACAAATAAAAATATGAAAGTTAGTAGCGTCAGAAACTGAGACGTGGACGTTTCACATTAACTGAATAATGTATGAATTTACATTTTTAAAAACTTATAAAAATATAAATGTAGAGGGATTTGAAACCTGTGTCCTTTGAAAACCAAGTAAGCGCTCTCACCACTATGTCATACTATCAAATTCCAAAAAATAATATTATAATGTTAGCAAATTCGTGTAAAAGAGGATAGATGTAGGTGAAAAAGACTATAAAAGCAATGGAATTGTGTCGATCGGTGGAGTTTCCCGCCCGGTGACGCCGTCAAGACCATCCCAGGTCAACAGCAATAACGTACATTCGAAAAAAAAAATGTCGATCGTTTCGAGAAAAAAGTCAATCGGGGCAGTTGCTTGTAGGCAACGGCACTTGCCGAAAGGAAACTCATGTGAAGTATTGTTATTGAGTGATACATATCACTTATCGCAATTACGTTGAATTTCTTTCCAAATGATTTCAAAACATTTAAATGATATGTGTTTTTATTTTGTTTATAAAAACGTTAACCGCTTCCGATTACTAATAATAGTATAATTTTTCACTTAAAATGTTAACAATTAGTAATGTATAATTGTTTTAAATATTGGACTATGCAGATTAGATTAGAGTAGAGTAGAGTAGAGAGTAGAGAAACATTGAGCCAAATTATTCCTCTCTAAACTGAATTTGATATAACTCTCTCTATCTACATTTTAATAGTTATAGGTTGATAGTTTATAGTTTTTTTTTGCAAACAGAGTGGCTATTCATAATTAGAAGATAATGTCAATATACAGACGCCGTGATTCAACATGATTCAACTAAATTATACAAAAAAATCATATAATAAATAGAGATAATGATTAAATGCAGCAGTAAGCTAACGCTACTGTGAACCTAAAATATGAAAAAAAAAGTTAGCTTATGGTTTTTTTTTATATTAAATAAAGGATATCCTGAGAAGAAAATATTTTCCATCTCTTGTGAAACGTGGAAGGACATCGTCGCTGCACTTTACGATCATGTTGCACTTATGCGTGACACGTGTGTATTGCATAGATATTATGATTTAACCGTTGCGTCGCGTCGCAGGATAAATATACATTATATCGATATAAATATAATACATATATGTTCAATATTCATATATTAAGTTTAAAGAATAACAATTTCACGCTTTTTCCCGCACAACATAGTAGACATAGGAAACCAACACTCCGCTCCACCCTCTTCTCCTCCATTTTTCAGGACATTCCATGTAGAATGGTGATATCTAATGCCGTGATTTATCTTTTTGCCATGGCAAGAAAATAAAAATAATTGATTTTCCAAAGTGGAAATAGGACTCACAGTCGTCTCGTTTACAGACAGACGCTATACAGCTGCGTCACGATGGCCTGTATAAGTTTTACATTATTTTATTAAAGTAAAAATGGTGGTAGCTTCCTGTAGGACTGATACTACTGACATTTTTATGTAACATACAATTGTTGTATGAACTTAATTCATTCACCGGAGCGGAAATCGAACCCACAACCGTCACGCTTACAATCAGAAATATAGACATGATAAATATAACGTAATGGAATATCGCATGTAATAAAACAAAATGATATCAAACGTCACTTGCTATGATTGACGCTGTACAGACACGATAGCTGAAAAGAAAAAAGAAATAAATACTAATACTAGATTATGATCAATATTCTTTTATTTTATTTTATAGTATTTATTTCATATTATTTCAGTACCTACTCCCGCGATGTAATGTATACTGAGTTTAGTTTTATTTTTTCCTCATGATTTTGGAGAAAAAACAAATCAGCATCGTTGAGATCTGCCACTCAACAGAATGGCAGAATTCAACCCTTGTTACCTATTGCTCTTTATCTTGTTACCAAAACAAGGAAATGAAAAAAGTCATTCTCCTGAATTGGAATCGCACCTACAACCGTCGTATTTACAGTCAGACGCTGTGACTCTGCGTTACGACTGCCTCGAAACGACCATGGCACGAAATTCTGCTTTAAAATTTGAATAAATACCTGAAATCTGAATGAGTGTACCCACATCTCAAAATAATCTAGACAAGTAAACTTAACTTTTACATCTTTCTATAGCAATTTAACATTAATCTAAAGTTAATAGCCAAAATATATAAAAAAAACAACACAAAAATTATAAATTTGACATCAAAAATAGGAAACATTATTAGTAAAAAAAAACCTTCTTTTTTTTTAATTTTTACCGAACTCAAGGCTAAGGCAGATGATTAATGGACATATTAAATTAACTATTGTTGTTATCTAGGACACGCTACGAGAAATGCTTACACTTGCCGTTGGGAGAGATCTTCAAACTTTTTAAAAATATATTTTAATTTATTTTTTTAAAGTAGATATACTTTTTTTTTTGTAATAGCAATATTAGTAGGTATACTTTTTTTTAGTAATAGCATTTAGGTAGAATTAGGAAATTGAATACTTAATATTTGTGACGTATCTCATATCTTATTACAGTCATATGTACATAATATATTTCAAATTTAAAAATAGTATCGCCTTCCTATTTTTTTTATCACATTTGATATAAAAAAACAGTTAAGATTTTCATTGTTTTTTATTATTTTTATCTACTTATATATTATGTAATATTATAACTTAAATAATGCTAAATATAACCACAATATTTGGATATTATTTTAAATGTAAATAAAAGATATATTACATATGAGAAACAATAGTTATTTCTTAGTAATAATAGTAAGTGAAAGGGTTAAGTTTGAGAGTCTCTGATCGTCGCGGTGGTACACCAAATTAACACACTCGCGCTGCAACCGCTGGTCAACTTTAGGCCCGCTTTCTAAATTATGACTAGAAATAGAAAATCTTCAATATTATTGAATACCGAGACCAACGTTGGCCCAGCGTCGGTGTTTACAAAAACGCAACGGTTATGGATTCAATTTTCACTTGGTAAAATTTATTATTCTTATTTATTCAACCTGTATGATGTTAAGACATAACACGGAATTAATCCGCCAATCAACACAAAATATCTCGAATGTTGGGGAAGAATTTGCCAAATGAAGTGTCTCCTTACATTAGGTTCCCTAAGTCTATCCTGGTATGCGCGGGACACAGCGTAAAGCTATAATAATGTAAATTGATTAGCCACTAACTTCCTAACACTAATTTCGGGAAATTCTAGAATAAAACAAATCTAAGAACATCGAAAGTTGCTTTAGAAGAAATAGTCTATTATTTAGAAGAAGTTAATTCTCTAAATAACTATCATTTAAAGAATTAACCTAAAAAGTGTTTTGGTATCCCTATCCTACTGTATATTGTATGTACCTATGTGTCCACAAATACTACTAGAATATCCTAAGCAAACGAACTCTATGTATGAATCTGTGCTTTTTCTGTATTCATGCATTCATTTTTGGAACAATTTTTAAAATATTACATATTAAGTGAAGAAATTTTACGCTGACTTGTTCTAAATAAATAGTGAAATAAATAGTGAAAAAATTATATTTCTTTTCCAAATTAAAAAGCGGCCCTCGCTCCTAATATTTAGGACTAGAACCATACACAGATGTTAAAGAACAGAAATAAATACAATATAGAGACGCGTAATTGCGCCACACGCCCGCGCCCGGCATATGGAAAAATTTTATAAATAAACTTTCTTTGAAACTCTTTTACTAACTTACTTACTTATTTATGTATGTATCATACATACATACAGGTCTTTGTTTTTTTCAATTGCGCTTTTTATAAGCATCTTACTGCAGTTATTTTAGTAAGAGTTATTTATTATGAATATGAAAGTGATTCGATTTGGTGTGATTTTTTTTGGTTATCTTGCTAGATTTAAACAAAAAAAGTGAAAAAATATAGATTTTTAGGAAAATATTGCGGAAAATTTTTAGGAAATATTTAGATAAATATTTTATATAACAAATGGAAATGAGTACAGTATTATTATTGGAAGGATGTTTGTTAAATGTAATAAATATTCTATAAGTTTTTTTTTATGGTTACATAAAACATGGTGGTTGGTGGTAGTTGGTTTATCAAAAGATAACTCCTAAAAGTATCATGGTATTATAAACCTTAGTGACTCATTTCTGTGTTCTCCCTCTAAACAGCCAGTAAGGGACGTACCATTAATTATTATTAAAAATATTATTATAAGGAAATCCTAATTGAGGATATCGTAGCACAGTGGCACAGCGCGTAAGCGTGACACTTGTGGATTCCATTCCCACTTAGGGAAAAGGACTATTTTTATTTTGCCACTCTGGTACCTGGACAAAGTCCGACCGGGATCGGTTCGCACGGGGTGGGTGCGGCGGCGAGAGGAGAGAACGGTGTCTCTTAACACTAGTTTCCCTCTATATACACTGCTTTATGCGGAATACAGCGTGAAACTAAAACAGTTATAAGGAAAACATAAAAATCACACCACATCTTTAAGTTATGAAAATTATGTAAACAAACTTCTTTTGAAATCGGGAACTTGGCTTATTTGATTTTGTTTATTTATATTAAAATTTTGTTTTTATTTTAAGCTTTTATTGGATTTTGCCTCGTGGCTATCTTTTTGTTTGTACATCACTTAAGCTCTATTTTTGGCCAGTTAAAATTTAGAGAAATTGATTCTTTTCCAATTGTAGAACAAAAAAATATTTGTCCGCCGTGGGGTAGTCAGCTTAGTTGAGATAGCCAAATTTAACTATAAACACGGTGGTCGTGGGTTCGATTCTCACTTGAAAAATTATTGTATTCATATAATTTTTATTCCTGCTCTGGCAGATTAAAGTTGGCGTTATGTTCCGCGACCAATGACATAAGCTGCAAAAAAAACAATTTTAGTTAGTTTGTTGATAATTTGGTGGAAAATACTTAAAGATATAGGTATATAAGGTAGGTTAATATTTCGAAATTATAAAAAATGTAGAGTGCAAATAATCTTCTATTTATTAAGAAAAACTAGTTAAGCAATAAGTTCCTATTATAAATTTAA
The DNA here is from genome assembly GCA_013403705.1 of Heliconius hermathena. NCBI lineage: Eukaryota > Metazoa > Arthropoda > Insecta > Lepidoptera > Nymphalidae > Heliconius > Heliconius hermathena. Next base: position 88,991 of record JAAIXJ010001816.1, read on the forward strand.
CATTTACACCGTTTTGTACGTTGCTATTCTACAATTATTAGTAGATTTTTTTAGTAAACCATTTATGTATGATAAAACAAATCGTTTTCCACTTCCTTCATACATTAGTTACGGAGCTTAACTTCGAAATTTGTCTGCCAGTGTGGGGAAATGTAAATAAAGAATTCTTAGGGAAGGGACCCGGAACCCATTATTTTGTGTGCAGTCAAAAGCTATCCCACCGCACCACGGTCGCCTCATTATATTATATAATAGGTAGATAATATTAACTAATGAGCTGATCGTGGGCTCATTAAATTGTATTGCAGAATGCTTTAAAGGATGTTCTTTGCTTCTAAAAAGCCTTAAAATCAGCTTTATGCTGAATGCCGCAGGGAAGGGGCCCGGGTAGGCAGAGAGACCTAGTGTTAAGACGCTCCGTTCCCCGCTTCCCGCCGAGTTCTGGAGGCATTGCATGTTGAGTGGCGGAACTCAACACCGCGCTTTGCCTCAACACCAGAGCGAAGAAGAAAAACACATATCAGTGCTACAGTAGGTCTATCTCTGTATATCTGTATTTCCATTATCCTGGATGTCCTAGAACTGATTCTCTGCCTACCATGCGTGGAGTACATGAAGTAGCTACAATGTAAAACTGAAAAAAAAAAACAAATTAATTATATTTGCATCAAAACTTTACAATCAAAACAGAATATTTCCAACTTAAACCTAAACGATTTAAGAAAAAAAGTTCTCACGTGTGTCGCATGACAAAACATAATCACTGCCACATGTCCCAGCACTAGTTTGAACAAAAAAAATACATACATACATCACTAAAGCGCGTTTGGGAATACTAAATTAACCCCTAACTTTCCATTTCGAATCGAAATGACACTTTTGTGAAAAAATGTTAACCCATTCTAGACATGTGGTTGAAAAAATGATATATTTTTTTAGTTGTTCAGAGTTCAGTAACCAGGTTGGTATTAAAAATACAGTTATTTTAGAGTTTTTTGTCGGTTCAGCGGTTTTGTACGATCGATATGATTAAGAGCCACATGTCAGTAGATCGTGGACGCTAGTGATGAGGGCGTGTCGATATAAAAATATTCTACTAATATTTTTCATATTATATATTGATCTGATATAGTTAGAAAAGTTTATTATTATTAATATATCATCATGTCATTAATTATGTAATTAACATAATTAGTATTCTATTTTTAATTCAGTGCAGTTCTTCACTTATGCCATTTCGAGTTTGTTTGATCTATGGATAAAACATATTTCGGTAAAAAAAGATAAGCTTACAAAAGTAAATAATAACGTGATAAATACTTTTTCAGAAAACGTATTAAAAATTAAACGTAGCGGGACTCGAACCCGCGCCTCCTGGAAACCAATCGCACCTAAGTGTGGAATAACACTTTAAAAATGTTTAAAACATGATAAAAGTTTAATTGGAACTCCTATTATATAAGCCTTACCACCTTTTACATTAATATATTATTATAATATATATATAATAAGCCTATTAGTAGGTAGCAACCTACTGATAAGTTTAATAAGTAACAACCTATTGATGGGTTTGCAGTCGTTGCCAAGTCCTAATCAAAATTTAATTTAGTTTTAGCAGTTAGTGACAGATTCGATAAGCAGCTTCATATGCACATGGTTACAAGCAAGCTGCACATAAAGTATCGTAAAATCACATTTTCAAATTGAAATATTTTTTTACTGGATCAAATAATAAGTGGCTGCCATCAAAAAAAAAAAATTAACACGCAATTCGGATAAGTGATTTTTAAGTAATTCTGTTTACAGGCAGCGTGAAGTTAAAAAAATGTTAAATAAATAATAGTGTTAAGTAATTCTGTTTACATATAAATAAAATATCGTAAAACATTCAACGAATCAGTAAATATTATAAAAACTACTGAACCAAACTACTGAATAAAAAAAGAAAACTAATTTTTCGTTATTCACTTTCCGCTCCCTTTACTGGGACTGCTTAATCAGCATTATATAAATAAAAAAAATAATATCGACACAGTCAATCTCTCGTATGCACTTGTTCACCGTATAAATCAAGCTAGCGCGAGTTGACGGCGTATATGTAGATGATAATACAGTACGTTAGTATATATTGTTTATAATTTTAACTACTTTAGCATGCTTTTGAAGATTTTTTTAATCTTATTTTTATATACTGAGGTTATTGAGATTTGTAATTTGGTCTATCATATTTGACACAATGTATGATTATATAATATACGTACTGTGTAGATGAAATTTGAACGTCCATGCTCGGAATTGTATGTAATATCGTAGGATGTCCTTAGATAAATGCCAATTACATTTTAAAAGAACAGCTTCATGCCTTTTCACGTATAGCAAGGTAGATAAAGGAAAGCTAGTGTTACAACACTCCGTTCCATATTTTCTGCCTAATTTTTGAGATATTCCGTGGTGAATGGCGGAACTCAACTATGGGAATCGAGTCCACAATCATTGCGTTCACAGTAACACATGTTTACGGTCACAGTCAACGGCCTCGTAACTATAAATTTCGCAAAAAAGGTATAATTTTAGAATAATTGACCGAATAAGTTAGCGGATACAACAATTACGCTACCTTTTATTGTATAAATAAAACTTAAAAAAAAAATGAATGAATGTTTACTGTTTCCAGTTTAAGATCAAATAATTTAAAACATTTTGAAAAGATAAGTCAATATTTAACAGCTGTATCAATATTCAGTTTTGGCGAAATTTTACCACGTGTAGTCTTTTCAAAGCCAAAAATATACACGGATACGGATACATATGCAGATTTTTATTTAACATTTTTTTAACTTCACGCTGCGTGGAACGCACTTGCCACTCTAGGCAGAGGGAACGTAGTGTTAAGACAGTCCGTTGTCATTAAGACCCTTTCGTTTTCCAATTTCTGCGGAATACTGGAGACATTTTAATATTGAGGGGCGGAATTCGTTCGAGGTTCGCGCGAAGAAATAAACTATTAAATATTTCATTTCCTCGAGTGGAAATCGAACCCATAACCCGTCGCCTTTACAGTCGCGTCGGGTAGGTTCTGCCGACCCTGGTAGATGTGGCATACAGTTAAAGTCAATGTGTACCGAATATTTAATTAAGACAGCTATCACCAACAATTAAATTATGTAATAGTATAACTATTCCACTAACAACACTGTCACGATGCGATGATTCAATGTTCTCAACATTTGTTGCGCATGCGTTTCCGACATGTATTAATTATACTATGAATTTATATTAAATTTTATATGAAATAATATTAATGGCCATTTCCGTTGTGCATTTATGACAGTCCTGTCATAGCTCAAACTACTGATACTTTGGTCGGTGTTCACTATATGTACATATGTCATATAAGTTTTTCGTTAAATTATTTTAAGAAGCCCTAGTTCATTTTGTATTTAACTTGAACTAGACAAAGTGCGGCGTTAAGTTCCCCCACTCAATACGCAATGTCTCAATGTCAAATGTAGATTGCGTTGTGTAATTGATAGGTGTCTTCTGTTCGTGATGCTAAGAAAAAACCGGACAACCGCGAGTACTAGCATACCAAATTTTGTCCCCTTTTAAGGCTATTATTTTTTAGAATTTAAACACAAATGTCTAGTTATTAGATTTTTTCTAAATTTTTTATTTTTTTTTAAACTAACTACCAAGTTTTATAATTTTAGGTCAACCTCAAATTCCTTTCCTTTTATAGTGTCGCAATACGAGTTTCTTGCGATATAAACGGCCATATCTTTTGTTTACATGAATATAGAAATATATGTTTTTTCAGGAAATCAAGGGACTGTAGACCTGAGTACATGATTTGAATTTCAAATTGACATCTAAAAGCGCACCTGAGATAAAGGCTCTTGACAGACAGACAGAAGGACGGACGGACAGACGGACGGACAACAAAGTGATTTTATATAAGGGTTCCCTTTTTCCTTAAGGGGTACAGAACTCTAATAATTAATTGGTTTCCAATATGTTGTTTTGTGTTTAGTGTTTTAAAATAATATTTTTACACGACCAATGCGTTATTGATATAACTACTGTTTATTGATGGTCATATTAATTAACTTAAGATAATTTATTTCAGTTATAACGATCTAGCGATAACTGACAACGTGCTCTTTTCTTTTATGTAAATAGAAATATGTGCGATTTTTGGTTTTGTAATGAATGTAAAATTGAAAAAAAAAATACTAATTTTTTAGACCATATCTCAACTTTTTACATTTGGGCTCACGATTTTAAGCACTACATTCACTACTAGATTTGTACTATAATAAATAAGGTAATAAATAAAACAAAAACATTATTTGTAATGATTTGGTTTAATACAACACTAATTAAGTATAATTTACAATGTTCAAAGTGTATGGAGATAAAGTCCCACTTCGGGTGCCACTATTACTATTTGAACTGAAATTTGTATAGAAAATCCGTTTAAATAATATTTAAGTAATTTTGACATAGATTATTATAGTGAAATTGATGTGAATATAAGAAAATATCTTTAATTTAGAAAAAGAAACAGTAATATAAATTTTAATTGGGAATTTTAACCTCAATTATCAAAAATCCAATGTCAAATAACATGTTAAGTACTTATAAAATAATTTTAGATGTCTATGGAAAGGAAAATCTAACAGAATAACTAGATATTACTGTTTTATGTAAAAATGCAGTGCAACTACACTATGTTATTTTAAATGCGAATTCGAATATATAATAAAGTCCAATAACCATGAAGTTACAGTTACTATACATAGTTGTGATATGATTATTTCCACCCTTTCACATATATTACTGGAATAACACGATCTATTGAATACTTTAATAAATGCTTATAATATAATAATCATAATCATAATAATCATCGCAATAATAACATTGTTATTACGAACCACTAAAAAAAATTCCGAGCGAACCGCTCGAATTTCATAAAAAATAATTCTCAGAAAGTTTTTTTTATTTTCATTACACCATTATATTATATTTATTAGTGTGAAAATTTTACTACTAACCAATGTAATTTTTTTCATCTAAATTTCCTACAACATGAACGATAATATGCATTTATACGATTTATGTATATATAAGCCTAGATATTAATTCAAACAATTTACAATGTAAAGTGGAAATATAATAGTAATATTTACAAACTATATAATATAAACAAAAATCAATCCCATACAATCACAACCTAAACAGGTTATGGCACGGTGGAACATAAAACACGAAAAACATAAAATAAAAAAATATATCAGATCAAAAAAATCAATTCCGTATACGTTGAGTACTTAATTATAAAAGCTTTCTGGTTGTTTTTTTTTAACTGTTGAGATCGAATTGTCCTTGTCAGTTAAAACGTGTGCTAAAAGTATTAATATGTTAAAAAAATAGAATAATATTTAAAAGACTAAATTTGTTTTATTAGTATTTTTTTCTAAACAATTGTATACGTAATATATAAGACTTAAATCAACAGGTTTTTTAAAATTCTAATTAATAACTATTTTCCAATTAAAAGTGTGATCATACCCTTTAACACTTTCAGCACACGGTATTTTTAAGTAGAGTGTAAATTGATTATAATCAAAAATAATAATTTAAATTAATAATTTTGGAACCAAAACGCTATGCGCACATTTACACTACGACAGACAAATACAACTACTTATTGTTCTTATTTGTTGTTACAAATAATGATTATACAATTTTGATATGGACCTTTTAAGGTAAACTATCGTTGACTGACCGATTAATTAACTTAACTAACACTTAAACTAACTATAACCACTAACAATTCGAAATATTTAACTTTAACTAACCTTAGTCATAGTCATAATAATCGTAATCATAATAAAATAAAAATTATTATTACAAAAAAATAATAATAAGTAAAACGTAAGCCTATAATACTTGAAAGATCCCGTTAAAACCGGGCAAAAAATGTTGACACAAAAAAAATATTTGGTTACTCCTAATTTATATGTAATTTAATTATAAAAATTCAACAGTGAACACATTAAAACACCGTCTGCTAACTTGAAATAGATCTAAACCCGTAAATATAATCGTATTATATACTGTGACTACACTACACTACGTTCCATAATATAATATAATAACCACAAATCACTTTATATTGCTATAATATATAAATTCAGTTCATAATTTCACTGTTACGTCCAGAATATAATCACAGACCGATCGATTCTTACATTGATCGTAAATCCACTCTGAGATCGATTATTTTAAAATTTTTTCAAGTTTCTATAATCATTCAATTGATTCTGATCGAGTTTATGATTCGGGAAGTAATCATAATACACTTGATTATGATTACGTTCAGCCTCTTTATATAATTTCTAAGGCTTTTTTAGTTTTTGTATTTATTTATCAGATCTCTGTTCGTTTAAGGATAAATTTTCGGCTTCATCCTTGATATGTGACATGGAAGGACGATATCTTTCCTCAGGCCTAGGATAATCATCATAAGGACTAATCTCGCTTGAACGATTGCTAGACGATTCCTTACTAGAATTTTGATAATCTCCTGAAATTTGTAAAGTAATAAAATGAAATAACAGCAAATATTTTGTTTATTTTTGGTAAAATTAATTTTATTACACTCTTACTTTTGTAAATTAATAATTTTAAATAATATATCTTTTTATATTTTAAAAATAAATTAATGTCAAAATACTTGATTTTAATAATCTTATAAAATAGCTATAAGTTCATAGACAACAAAACTCACCTTTATTAGAATAATCAGAAGCTTGCATCTCATTTTTCAATGCATACAAGTTAGGTTTGACGTCCTGCGCGTCGCCGGCGCTTAGATCTTCAGCCTTCACTTCGTGAGAGGAACTGCTGCCGTAGCCATTCATTATTGGAGGGCGGCTGAGGAATTTTACGTTAACGAAAATGGTAAATTTTAGGAAATTTGGAAATTTGGTGGCGGTTATATATATAAATATGTAAAGTAAATTAATAAGTCGCCATTTTTTGCAAATATAGAGATATTGCTAGTTAACTAATGAAACACAATACCATCACGCGTGTTGTCATCTCATCTACAAAATAGCTTTACAATGACATCATGTTCTGTTATAATTATCTAATTAATAATCAGAAATACTTTATGAAACATCAAACAAAGTATTCGTATTATCAATTATGCATAAATATAGGGGAGTTGTGCTTAAGATGACATACGAAGATAAGATGACACACTACCAATATTGGTTTAAATAATTACGCTAAGTACGATCTTATGATGTTTTAGAGAGTGTCTGTAGATATCGCTAGTATTCAAATTCATTATGACGGAAAGTAAACGCTCATTGGCAAGTAATTTATGTTTTAGTCATTTTGAATAACAGAAAATTTTGCTTTCGCTTTGGCTTGGTGGTGAAAATACACGTAAGGTAAGGGTTTTCTATTTAAAGTTATTTTAAATGTAAAGTAGGCTTATTATATGACACAAATAACGCTAAAAGCGCATTCTTACCTATAAACTTTTGTCACAACTGTTACAATTAAATACACATATCTATTAGGTAAGATGACATACAAAACGTGAGTTTAAGATGGCATACTATGTCATCTTACCCTTATGAATAGAATCGATTGATTGACCAATAAAAATGTTTAAAAAAGAAGAAACTATTTTTTTGTGAACTATGCTCATAAAATAATGATGGTATAAGACGTTTAAAATCTAAGATGACATACTATGTCATCTTACCCTATAGGTATGTTGTCTTACACCTGTCGACCGAAGTGCGATTTATGTATGTTTTTTAATTGTATGTTGCTTTGATTGTTCTGAAACTAAAATATTTTCATTGATTATGATATATATGATAATATGCGCAATATGCTAATCTCACATGACTTCATTTATTTCAAATATTTGTCTTGAAAGAAAAAGTATGTCATCTTAAGCACAATTCCCCTATTAGCCAAGCCAATGCACAGCTATATTTTTTTACCTGTAATCTTCATGAGAAGAAGGATATTCCTCAGACTGCATCATGTGGTCGTCACCAGACATATACGATAAGTTACAGTCTTCCATCATACCCTGAAAATTTATATAAATTAAGTAAAACATATATTTTTTTAACGGTTTAGTTTTATTATTTAAAAGGATTATTCGCACGTAGAATTTATTAAGTAACATTGAATGAGTTTAAGCATGATATGATTTAGAAATCTAATCTGCAGAATAGATTTCACAGTTCCAAAAGAGGTTTACTTTAGTTACAATTTACCTGAAGGTTTCGTTTCAGTGCTTCACTATAACTGTGAGGGCTCGTCATCATTGGTGGGCTCTGTGCTCCCATGAACCTATTGGAAATTAAGTTCAGGTATAATAATACTGCAAATATTAACATTCTAAAAAATGTAATAAAATATATTTTTCAGCGTCTATTTTTATTTCCTCTATTATTTTAAATCGAAATATAAAGTATATGTAACTTTTATCTTATTTAAAATGAAAAACAAATAAAATAAAACTCATACCCCGGCCATCACAGACCTCTTCATTTTTATCAAATCATAAGTGTTATTAAAAGTGTTATCTGTCAAGTGTAAAACTTGTGAAGTGTCGAATTTGGAAATTGTGAAACCAATTAGTTTGTTCGAGTAGTTCATGTTAGAGTTAATAATTGGTGAATGTGTGTAAAAAGTTAAAGATAATAAAAATAATAAAATAGACAAAAAAGGCAAGCGTATAGAAAAATTGAGGAAAAAATGTCTTAAACAAACATGCGACAAAGATGCTCATGCAAAGCTTCAAGCCACTTACCCAAATTAGGAAACATGCAAACAAAGGGAATTTTCATTTTCACATCTCGGATATCCAACGACGATCTTCTTTACAATATTTTTTTAAAATAATACATGCATATTATAATTATCGAAATAAATAAGATTTTTAACGTTTCTCGTGAAGTTCGCGAAAAAATGTACCTATCAGTGGTACTTAGCAACATATGATTAAAGCTAATTAATTGGTTTCGAATTTTGATGTTAAATTCTATTGCAAAACAATTATGTTATAGCTTCGCAATCTAATTCTAGTGATACTAGTGTGTGATTATATGCAGTGTGTGATTATATATCTCTAAATTTATTTAAATAGACACTTTAATGTTGCTGTAAATAGAGATTTTAAACTAATATCTCAAGATATCATCAATAAATTCAAAGGTATTCTCTTCTTTTTCATATAAGCACACACATTTTTTCTATCATTATATTTTAATAAACATATGGCTCTAGTTTCAAACTAACATGACATATTGAATATATATCTAAGCTTACACATTGACACCATACATTATGGTCAGAACAACTATTTGACACTAAAAATCATCATTCAAGATTTTTAGATCATTCACATACAATACGCTATGGACACGATCGTCCAACGATTTTTGCTTAGTTTCGATATATAAAACGTGTTTTATTTGGAACAGCTGCTTCTAAAACGTCGTGTTGATACTACATTGCTCATGTGTGATATCTATTTTAAGCATATTTGAATTCTTTGATTCAGCTATCGTTATGTATTTGTGATTCAGCATTTTTTATATTTAAAATTTTGTTTTAAATTAAATCCAATTTAAATAATACTTCACAGTTTACTTTTTTGCATTAAATAACTCTGTCTTATATACAGCACGCCATCTATAATAATTATATTTTTGTTATTTTACATAGAATTTTTCGCTATTGGTATTGATTAGTAAAACATTTTTAAGAACGTAGAGACGTCTTGTTCACCACTGTAAAATAATTATTGGTAGCTTGTAAAATAATTCAAGATCAATGCTGAATAACATATACAAACATATATGCACTAAGGAATACGAGTAACTGACAACGTCGCGTTAGCCGTGTCGTTGGACGTTCGCAGCTTACTGTGGGGCGGCGGCGGGCTCGTACTTGCGCGGGCGGCCGCGGCTGAGGTGGCGGCGCTTCACGAACTCCGCGTCGTCTACCATCCAGAATGAGCCGAAGTCGTCCTCGTACCGCACGAAACATTTGTGCAGTGACAGGTTCGTCCGGATCGCGTTCTATAATTTGGCCCGATTTATCATATCTTGACAGGAGAGAGAGTTAGTAGTTCCGAGGATTATTTTGATTGTCATAGAAAGCACAGATCGTCGTCAGTTTATCATGCAAGGAACCGGGATAGGGATGGGCGAGGCAAGCCTGTTATTTAATCCTTGCGCCGAAATCCACGAACACACACAATTTTACCTAAATACAAAATATACGATTACAATGTGACGACGTAACGATTGTTACAACGTCACTTACAAATTTAAAATCAACTACACAAATAATAATATAATAATATAAAAACTTTAAATCTGAAACGAGAAAATGTTTATTTACACGATAAGAATTAATAACTAAGTTAGATAGAAAATATTTAAGAAGAAATTTGATTAATATGTGAAGTGTGCTTTTTGTATTAAGTGTAAAGTTATTGTATTGGTAAAGTTATTGTAGTGTCTGACAAGTATTGTTAAGTTTTGTATTAAAGTAAGTGTAGATAGTACTCTTTAAAAATCAACAGTTTACTTAATATATTATAATAATAATATGTTATAAATTAGTAAGTTTTTGACTGATTTTTTTTTATAATTATCATGTTTTTTAAATAATATTTCATGATTAATTCTTATATATTTTTAAAGATCATCGTCAATATTGTATTAGTATACAAAATATTATAAGTAAACTGTATAGCAGTGTTAGTTGAGTGACAGCAGAAGTGTAAATATTTTGTATAATAAAAATGCAAGACAGTGTGTAATAGATTGCATAAGAATTCAGTAACGTAATTAGCATTTATGAAGTTTTATTTGTTGTCAGAAGTGTCACTGTTGAGTGATAGAACTGTGATGATGATGACGTTGATGATAGTATTAATGATCATGCATGTTGTCAAACAGTGTAATATGCATAAATGCAAAATATCATAATGTTTTCACGCGAAATTGTGTCATTGCATAAAGGATTATACTAATAAAACAAAGTATAGTCTGCAATGATTGTGTATGTATGTAAGTACTGTGGTACATATGTACGATTGTACATATGTAACTATAAATGTACTCGTGAAGTCGTCTTCTGGAGATTAATAACCAACATACCATCTCAACATTGTATATAAAGTGTGCAAGTGTAAACGTCAAGTGGTCTGGGTGTCACCAAAGTTTGATCTGTATTTAAGTTTGTGATTATAAATGTGAAAATGGGCAGTGTGCTATTGTAAACTATAAGCGAAAATATGTCACGTGTATTAATTGTAGGTGCCCAACCGAATAAACTTTCTTATGTACTGTACTGTCTTTGTAATGGTACTTTATGTAAAAATGTTAAAAAAAAGTAATTTTGGACGAAGGATAGTCTCCGATAGAGATAGCTCTAAGAAAAATCCCAGTATGTCAAGTGTACAAGTGTACTGTGTGCATACCATAAAATGTGTAAGATGTACAAGTGTAACTCTAAGTAAGTGTAAAATGCTTGTAGTGCTCTGATGAATGCGGTGTTGTACTTTTATTTTCATTAAATTAAATATTCTATTATCGACTTAGTACTCAATAATAATACAGTAGTACATTTAAACGTGAAGTGATCTGCTTGCATTTTGTTCGGCATATAACCAAGAGTCTTATGTAAAGTTTGCAAGTATAAACATGAAGTGATGTTCACGTATAATCAGAACGTAAGTGTAAACGTGTAAGTTGTAATGTGTGGATGCTGTACCCAGTGTATAATAGCAAAAGCTATAATTAATTATTTCATGTAAAGTGCTTAACTAAAATGTAAACAGACCCTGTTTTCACGTAATACCGAGCATATAATCAAGTTTGTAATATAAAGTGTGCAACTGTATCTGAAATGATAACGTGAAGTGGTCTGATCAGTGTGGTATACCCAGCGTGTAATGCAACAAAAGCTTTAATTGAGTATCTTATGTTGAGTCTGCTCCTAGATTGTACAGTAAATAACCAAATGTTTTATGTAAAGTGTGAAAGTGTGTCTGAAGTGTAAATATATGATGATTTATTCGTAAGTTGTACCCAGTATACAACCAAGTGTAGTATGTGCAGTGTGCAAGTGTATCTGAAGTGTAAACGTGAAGTGGTCTGGTGGGTGCGGGGCAGTACCCGGCGTGCACGGGCGCGTGCGCGGCGCGCTGCGGCCGGCGCTTGTAGAACTCCACCTCGTCGACCGTCCACACGGCGCCCTTCACGTTCTCGACGCGCATGAAGCATTTGTGTAGCGACAGGTTGTGGCGTACCGCGTTCTGTTTTTTGTACACTTTTTTGGTTTATTTTTTCTTGTTTTTCTTTTACGTGATTTTTGTATGGTTGGTTGGTTGGTTGGTCTTGGTTTTTTTATTTATTAAAGAATATAAACCTCATTAAAATTAAATTAATTTAGTTAAGATATACCTGTAACTTATTTCAATGTCTCAACGCCAATATTATTCCTTTTTTATATTATAATAATTAAACAGATATCTTTACTGATTAATGTAGCCTTCTTTTCATTTTGTACATGTTTTATAACATATTTTAACAAAAATATATTTGTGCTACTATTATTTTAAAAATGTGATACATAGGTTCAGGTGTTTTTTAAAAAAAGTTCCTTTCATATTTATTATCAAATAAAACTGTAATAATATATACAGAAAATATCATAAAGAAAATTTTTTTCTTATTTGATTTATATACTTTTTTTAATACCAACATCCATTTTGTACCACTTTCAATACAAGAAAATGATTGAAAATAGTAAATATATATACCTACTTAAAGTTTATATCATAGATAATACAAGCTAATTACTCTAACTACAGTTTACCTTATAATTCTGCAGCGATGTACAATTAACGTTTCAAAAATGTATTAATATATTAATGTATAAACATATTTCCAAATTTACCTCAAAAAGTCTATTGCATAATATAACTTTAAGTTTAAAAATTTGAAAATTAATCTCATTTAATATTTATTAAAATAAATCCGATAAATATAATAATGTATTCTGGAATATTCTAATTATTTTATAAAAATCACTATTGTTTCATTAACTTAACCCACATGAATAATAATTTCGTTATCGTAATAATAATCATAGTTATAAGTGATTCTAGTCATAATCACGAGTGAGTAAATACTATAATTTCCAAAATCACTTTTAGTAAACTTTAGAATTCTTACCTTCCAAGTAGCAGCATTGCGTCTAAAGTAGCAGAACGTAGATTGGAACCAGTTGTATATCTCGTTTAGAGTTAGTTGTTTGTCTGGTGATTCTATTATAGCCTGAAAATATACATTTATTTTCATACATTTTCAGATTTTTGTAACAGCGTCTAACTATATATATATAAAACATATAATAGATGTAAATAAAAGAGACTAAAAAAACAATGAAATTACGTAAATTGGGGCAATTGCTGGCTACGGTTCCTATTGAACTATTCTAAACAAAAAAAAGTAACAAGAAGCCTTCCTTGCTTAATAGGTAGGCAAAGGGAACGTATAGTGGTGGTAGTCACTCCGTTCCCACTTTCCGACGAATTTTCGATACATAGCGCGTTGAGTGGTTTAACTTAATGAAGTGCGAAAGGAAAATAAAATTAGTATAATCATTCCCTCATTTATTTCTAATAATATTGCAGTATTAAAATAATTATAAATAACCTGTCGTATAAGCGATGCGTATGTAAATGGCGGACGCACATCAGCTGTCTTGTAGAACTCACGATTGCGTTGTATTTCTGAAATATATTATTTAATAATAACGTACAATAACATTAAAACCTTACATCGAATGAAAATGACAATTGAAAATGAATTTAATACAACAAAAAGTAAAAAGGCGACCGTATCCAAGAAATAAAATTAATAATCAATTTAAAAAAAAAAACACTTAATTTTTGAGTTTTTTAAGAAACGGAATATAATAATATTGTAATAATTATAATAAATATTATTATACATCATTTTCTGTTGTAAAATTTGTTGTATTGCTTAATATATTATTGTGGTAAATAATAAAATATTATATTTATAATGCTTTTACCTTGTTGAACATCTAATCCAGCTCTTTCGAGCATATAAGGCAGACCTTAATATAAGAGAATACTTTTCTATAAATGAATATTAATAATAATGTATGAGCTACTAATTTAAAATATATTCACTATAGCGTTGTTATATAAATAAAATTCGGACCAGCGGACCAGCGAGTCGAAATAAAAAATTGGAGGCCTTGACCTTTTTCTGAAATTCAAGCTTGGCTTAGCCAAAGCTCTTTCATCTGATACCTCACTTGAAATAGCGGCTTTAACACTAAATAACTTTTGCGCGGCTTTAACAACAGAGAACTACCTGTAGATGTTAGCTGAAAAGTTTTATAATTCTAGGTAAAACGGAAGAATTTTATTAGTCTTGATACCCTATAAAGGGTTCGAAATATGCATTTTTTGCGATTTAAACAGCCATGCATTTTTTTTAAGTAAACGTAGATATATGCTTTTTTTCAGGAAATCACATGGCCGCAGATTGTAGGAAAAAGAAAGTATATGGTTTGAATTTCAACTTGATGTCTCCAAGCGTTCCTGAGATAAAGACCCTCGACAGACAGACAGAGGGACGGATAACTAAGTGATCTTATAGGAGTTCCTTTTTTCCCTAAAAGATACGGAACACTAAAAATATTTAAGTAGCGATAATATGAATATTTTTTTTTCTAAATTAGCATTTTGTTTATTTATATGAAATTTTTAGCTTACAATAGTTGTTATATTTTATTTGTTCATGCACAGAATTTTTACGAAAAAGAAATAAAATAAATGCACATTTTAAAGTGAAAACTTTGGTGATACATTGACTTCTTTTATTTTCCTAGCATTATCTATCATTTTCCAAATTAGCAATGATAGCGAAATGGAGTCTTTTTCAAAAAATTGAATTAATTAACTAATTTTACAACTAGAGTGAAAAGCGTAATTGAAAATTTTTAATAATATAGTTTTGTTTCTTTTCCTTTCACTTATATAAAACGGAAAAAGAACTTTTCTCTTTATAAACAAATTATGTTAAAAGTAAAAAAAAATTACCTCCAGCAATGGCGACCCCAGATTTATCAGAAACGCGACGTCGCACTGGGCCCGGTGAAGCTCCTTCACTTGCCGGACCTGTTGATGGTAAATATTTTTTATTACAATATCATAAGCTAAATATTTTTTGTTCATTTGGACATTTTTATAATTATTTTTTTTCAGCTTCACGCTTAATCCCGCACACAGCAGGGTAGGCAGAGGGAACCTAGTGTTAAGACACTCCGTTCCCCACTTTTATAAACAAATCAGTAGTGCACGAAGCTACCACCGGTTCGGTAGGAAGTTCTGTTGAGAAAAACCACTGAGAAACCGAACAGTTGATCTTTTTAAAATATAATTTTATATAAACATTTTAGCTTCCCGTATTAGCTAACCGTATGTTATATTAATAAATTTTGCAGTATCTGTTCTTGAGTGTTATCGTATTTTTTTATTATTGTATCTGCATTTTAAATATGTAAATAGTGCTTTAGTTTTTTGTATACCATTGTAGTCTTGGATTGAATTTGGAGGACTTTTACTTAGGTGATGTTTTATTTATTAAATTTTTAACCGACTTCCGTAAGGAGGAGGTTAACAATTCAACTGTTATTTTTACGTATGTTACCTTAAAACTTTTGACTGGGTGAACAGATTTTGATGATATTTTTTTTATTTGAACCCTTGTGATTCCAGTGTGGTCCCATTTAGTGATATTACTAGATTATTTCTTTATTGGAAAAGATACACTTCAAGGATAGTTTGTTGAGTTTGCTAAGGTTCTCGTTATGGGATCATGTGGAAGTCGGTTTTTTATCGTTAAAAATTGTAATTAACTCAACTCAAAGCCGAGTTTAATCTACTTTATAGGGCGAAGAAATTAAAATAATACATTTCCTTTTATGATAATTGAACCCACAACTGTCGACTTTACAGTCAAATGCCATGTCGCTATGCCACAAAATAAAAAGAAAATAACATGAGAGTACAGTACAATCGAAGCGTGGCCGTTTCAAAGTTAGGTCTTCTGAAGTTTTGCGCATTGTTCACGCTAGAATAAAATAATCTAAAGTAAGAAAAATCCTTAAATCAAAACATGCGCAGCAATCTACAGCTAACTTCGGAGGCCACTACTCGTCGACCATATTGTAATGTAAGTTAAATCTCACCATGTGGTAGCTTAGCGTGATGGTCGCGTGCAGCGTGCAAGTGGCGCATCATGGCCGCCAGGCGGTCCCTCTCCCTCCGCAACTGCAGTTCTAGTTGTGCCACCACCTGCATCTGCACTCGCGCTTGTGCCGCTGATCTGTCGTCGAGAGTGTGAGCTCCTTCTAGATGCCTTAAATGGCAAAATAATTATAGATTTATGTTTCTTTTTTAGTTTCACGCTGTATCCCGCATATAACGGGATAGGCAGAGGGAACCTGGTGTTTAGACACTCCGTTCCCCACGCTCTGCACAAATTTTTGTTTTCAGTTGCGGAACTCAACGCCGCTTTGCCTTGTTACCAGAGATTACAAATCAAAATATTAAATAATTCATTCCTCCGACTGGAAATCAAACCCACAGTCGTCACGTTTACAGTCACACCTGCGCCACGACAGCCTAACCAACAACGACGGCTATAGAGAATTTCGTAATTTTGTAGTATTTATAAAACATATTATACTGATAGGAAACGCACAATGGGCAGAATGGGTGGGCGGTACCTTAAATTTATATTAATATATTAATTTAGAAAATAGAGATATATGCATATGTTTCAAATTAGAAATATATGTATATTTTTAAGTACTTTCAAAACTAAGCAAGATAACAACCGAATATATCAAATTCAACAACAACTTCTAATCAATACGTCATTAATAATGATTATTTCGAAAACACACAATATAAATAATAAAATACAACATAACATAACATTTTCATTTAAAACATAATACTTTGATTTAACTTTTCAATACTTACTTGAGAAATGCTTGAAAATCCTCAGCGAGTGCATCACAGCCGGGCCATTTGCAAACACCGCGTCCGAACAGCGGGTGCTCCTCTAATTCATTGCTCCATAGCATTAGACCTGGATAAATTAGTAAAAACCTTATGGAGGATTTGAACTCACACGTTTTGTCCACCAGAGCGGGAAAATTAAAATATATAATACGAATATAATAATACCCCTGAGTGAGCATAGAACCCACAATCATCGTCTCACGCTCATAGTCACACGCTGCCCCACTGTGCTACGACAGTCTAAAAGTGTTTAATATGTTTATGTCTCATATTCAAGAGAAACGTGTACATATTAAATTAATTCTATTATAGAAAGTTGTTATATTAATATGAAAAAAATATATTATATACGTAATAATAATTAACTTGTCAAATACAACCTACTGAGTATAACCCTATTTACCATATAAAAATAGCATTTGACAGATCAATTAAATATTTTCTATTCCCATAACCGAGAATTGAACTGGTAACTCTAACTCACCCGGCGGAGCATTAGGCGGTACTGACAGAGGCGCGTGCATCAGGTACTGGCGCTGCACGGCCTGCAGTTGTTGCACTAATTGTTGTTGTTGTGCATTTAGTTGTTGTTGTAGAGAGCCTGTTGTAGATGGAAAAGTGTTTGTTTTATTAGAATGATTTCTTTAAGTCTAACATTTAATTTGATACTTTTCAATCCTCTAGAAGAGCTAGTTTATATAAAAATATATACATATATATATATATATATATATATATACTTAAGATATTAACAAAATAGGTTTAGTGATAAATATAGATATCTTATTTTATTATTATTTAATAAAATAAGTTTTATCGTATTACAGTAGGTTGAAATAATTTGTGTGTGAAGAGACTGTTCTTTACTTTTTGCCTTTATCAAGCGGGAAGTCAAAAATATTAATAAATCGTCGGCCGTTTAGTCGAATAGGAATCGAGATCAGGACCATTTTATTTGAAGTATTAGTTGGAAACTATCCTAGTGTCTGCCGATGGCATCCTAATGGTATTTAAAAATATCTTACTCGGAGAACTATCTGGTTGCTGGAGATGAGACTGTGATAGCAGATTCAAATTGATCTGATCTTGTATCCGAGATTGCTCCAGCTGCCGCTTAGCCGCTTCCGTTGTCATGTGCTGTTCAAAATTGTTTCAATTCTTTAATTTAGTAATTTATTAAATACATAACATATTCAGTAAGTATTACCCAACTTTACTGTCATGAATTGAAATTATTTTTTAAAAATTGAGAACCAGTTTTTAACTCACACCTCTTTCCGCTATTAAGTAATTTTCATACTATTAAGTAAATATAAAGATATCGTTTTACCAGTTAAAAGTTAAAAACTAACAAATAATGCTAAAAAATCCATATTGAAACTATATAAATTCAATCTATTTCAAATCATATCTCTTACAGTTATAATTTTTACTTTAAAATTTAACCTGTTTCTGCATATGATGCTGATGAAACATTCTCTGCTTCATCAGGGCCTGCAGATGCGTGTGCTGATCCAATATCTGCATCGCTAGCAAGTCCTGTGCTACCAATGGTAGAGGAGATCGGGCCGCGTTGCTACCGGCGGGGGAGACCGGGGCCGGGCTGGACTGTGTTGAACCACCCGTTGGGGAGGTTGGTGCACTTGCCTTAAGGATGATATTAAGATATTTATTCCATTACTTTTTTTTATTAATTCATAGCAGTGTAGGCAGAGAACATAGTGTCAAATATAATAATTTTCTCTTTAGTTGTACAACTAATGCGTTTACATGAGCTTTCAAAATTGGATTGTTTCTTAAATAAGTAGGAAGTGACGAGAAATGAAGAAAATGTTTCATTATCAGCTTCACGCTGTATCCCGCACACTGTAGGGTAGGCAGAGGGAACCTAGTATTTGGACACTCCGTTCCCCACTTTCTCCCAAATTCTGGAGGCATTGCATGTTGAGTGGCAGAACTCAACGCCGCGCTTTGCCTCGACACCAGAGCGAAGAAATGGAAATATAAATTTAAGTAAATATTTCATCTCCTCGAGTGGGGATCGAACCCACAACCAGTCGGTTTTACAGTCACACTTTGTGCTGCTGTGCCACGACTGGCCACAAAAATGTTTCATTCATATTTCGATTTGCGGTATACCAATGAACAATATTCAAATCTCAATATACTTACAATATTGAAATCTTTAGTTTTTTTCAACCCATCACACTATATTCAAATATATTTATGTATACTTACATTTATATTGGAATTAAATTTACACATCTGCCATTCGTGCAATAATTATGTATTTGCACTTTTTTTAAATATTGCGGGAGATATTATTAATAATATATTTAACTAATTAAAAAAAAATTAATTACGTTATTGCATAAAACGAGCTACGATATACTATATTAATATTATTTCAGCCGAATTTTTGAGACATTGTATATTGTATGTTGGTGAGACTCAACGCCACGATTTGTCTTTTACCAGAGCGATGAAAATATTTAACAATTAATTTCTCCAAATGGAAATCGAACCCACAATGTCGCATTTACAGTTACACTCTTGTGCCACTGCCCTACGACAGCCTTGTATTAATATTTATAATAATAAACTTTTTATCTAATGTACATACCCTTGCAAGTGACAAAGGCTCATTGTTGGGTGGCGGTGTGCGTCGCGGCGGTGAGCTGCGTCTGCGACGCCGCGCGTCACCGCCCCACCGGGTCTCGTCTCTAAAACATTTTATTAATATTTTTATCTAAACATATTGCTATCAATAAAATAATAATGGGTCAGACTTGCCCACCGAGGGTTCCATAGGTACCAATTTCAGGATTATAGGTCACCGGCAAGTACAACTTATAAAAGTTGATCTAAGTTTGCGGGCGTATGCTTTCATTTTATATTAAATTAATTATAATTAGCTATAAGTTTGTAACAGTTTGTATAAACATGAATTTCCATTTTTCGGAATTTTACCTTTATTTCGTATCGTAAATATCAGCTTCAAAGAAAAAACTCTACTTGATACTTTTTAGAAAAGGTATAAAAATTTGAACGTAGCGAGATTTGAACCCACTTGAACCCTCTTGGAAACCGTCCAAGCGCTCTGACCGCTAAGCCATACGTTCAAGCGAACGGTTTCCAAGAGGGTTCGAATCTAGCCACGTCCAAATTTTTATACGTTTTCTAAAAAGCATTTTTCTTTCCTTCGTGTGGAATAACACTTTAAATTATAAAAAACACTCTAGTTGATTTGTCTATTGCTTCCAGGGACCGAAGACTATTTGGTAGTATTTTAAACTTGATACCTCCACATGATTTCCAAGCAAACAAAAATACTTATGGTAACGGAAATAATCAGTTGTTACCAGAGCAAGGAAATTATTTTTTTTAATTCATTCCCTGAATGGGAAACGAACTCATAACCATTGTGTTTACAGACACACGTTAAGCCACTGCGCCACGACATCCTCTAGCAATGTAATATAATTATAGCTTTGTATATACGCATGTGTTACCTATCCAAACAGCGGTCCAGCTCGAATGCGTTGAGAGGCGGCGGCTTGGCTGCTCCACCCGGGCTAGAATTCAATGCTGGCTCCGGACCCTGAAGCAAAAAACAAATTTAATCAACATATAATAAAAGTAAGTAATACAAAGTAAATTAAATTATCCATTTTGAGCGAAGGGAAAATGTACGGTCATAATAATATTTTGTATTGTAAAAATAATATTATGTGCTTCATTTCTTTTCCAGTCGTTAGTACAGAAATCTGTAACAAATGCAAAGTTCATTTTAGGCTTCGCGGACTGTACCTAATTATTTTTAGGGATGCCTACCTCAAAACTAACAAAGTGACCACCTGTAAACATAATTCGTATGGAACTCTCGGTGGGCGATTTGTACTTGACCAGTTTTTAGTGCGAGATTATTTTCTAATTTGTTTATAGGTACAAATATTATTAGTAGGTTAGTTAGATAGTATGGTTAAAAATTGACATTAAACATTTACGAACCTATTTGCTAATGATATATTTCTACATATTTACTTATCTTATCACTGAAAAATCAATATTACTCTGTGACAGTAAATAACATACCTTGAAAATACATGGTCTAATTTATTATTGATTAGCTTCACGCTATATCCCGCATATGACAGAATGTAGAGGGATTCACTTTCTTACCACTACGCTTCGGCTCATGACCAGAGCGAGGAAATTAAAAAAATCACTTATAAATTGATTTCCCAGAGCGGGAATCGAATCCACAACTTGTCGAGCTAACAACCACACGCTTGTCGCCTTGCGCCACGTCTGGCTTCATTGGCCTTTATAACCGAATAATAAAAATAATAATAAAATAGAATAAGGTACAGAATATTAAAATTAATAATGCCATGCAAATAATGGATCACTTTAAAATGGTTTAGGTACAGTCAACAATGACTTCGCAAAATATTTTTTGTTTAAACAGATTTTTATGTTTTTTTTTATTATCTTATACCGGACTAACGTATTAGACAAAATTAACTATGTTTACTTATGTTTATAGCAGCATATGCATATTCATGACATACCAAATGTTGCCTACTTCGTTAAAATTATATTAAATATATAGATAGACCAATGCGAGGCCGTCGGGGCGCTGGGGCACAAACAACTACAGCTGTAAACGCGACGGTTGTGGATTCAATTTCAAACAGGGGGAATGAAATAATCAATACTTTCATTTCCTTGCTCTGTTACGAGGCAACATATGGCGTTAAATTCAACCACTTAACTCGCAATGCCTAGAGAATTCAGGGAGAAAGTAGGGAACGTAAGTGTCCTAATGTTAACGCAGTGAGTTAATACTAGTAATACTAGGTTCCCATGTTCCCTCTGCTATATGTAAATGAGGGATACAACAAATGGCTATTACTGCATAGCAATGTTGACATAGAGCATAGCAGTGTTGACATAGAGCAGAGACTTGAGAAACTCTTCTATGTTTTTCGCCCGAACTCCAGACATCGCGTGTTCAGCGGTGGAAGCTCATCGCCATATCTTGTCAAAGTATGAAACTAATGAAAGAAAATGATTGTCCTGAGTAAGGATCTAATCCACCACCATCGTGCTAACAGATGCTATCACATCCCGCCATGATGACCTTAATGTTTCTACTACAAAAAATACTTTATTCTCCGCTTTCCGTTCGCATTTGAGAAACGACTTTTTGAGAAACGCAACTTAACGCCACGCAATACTTAATTACCATATATGGTATGTTGAAATACATAACTTGTTTAGTACAAACAAAAAGCTGACTAAGTTGTTTTCATCTCATGTTTTCAACCAAGTTTACAAAACTGAGATGTATAACAATGCGTGTAAATCCCCGATAGAGGAAAAAAATATGGCAAACGTCGTATTTTCTGGATAATTAATTATACATTTATACAATGAGGAGACCATTTAAAAAAGATTATTTCTATTTGGATTTATACTAAGTTTTTAACTTTAACCTGCAAATTCAACCCCGTAATGAGATGGAAATATCTGAGAGTTGTGTATGACACATGAGACACCTAGAGACACCTATCTAAGTATCTGATGGAACTATGGTCACTAGGTATGGGACTATGAAATACAAAATAATATTTCAAATCGAACCAGTTCAGCATTCAACCAAACTAATCAACGTTATCTCGCATTTTTTCGTTCTCAAGCAGAAACAAAACTTTCATGCTATCTGAGTAACAATATCGATTTTCTAACCCATAATTGGACGATTGTAATTGGATATTTTATAATTATGCCAGAGGTCTCTCCAGCAGCAAGGACTACTCTCTGTCCAGCAGTGGACGGATGGATGCACGCCGATGATAGTGATAAATTAAAGCTTGTACGAAACCATTTTAAATATATTTTAATATCAATAATTCTGTTGTTAAGAGATTGAACAGTAGAAACCTGAGGCCGTTGTGGCCAACTCACTGTATTATTTGTCATAAAAAAAACGGCAAAGCGCGGCGTTAAGTTTCGCTACTGAGCACATGTTTCGAAAATTGAGCGTATAGTGAGAAACGATGTATATTATACTTTCTCTCTGTCTATTCTGGGAAAACAGCGTGAGCTAAAAAATATTGTAAATGTTGTTTATATACTTTTTTAAATCACATTTTTTAATGTACTGATAATGATGATATGTGATTTTAGTTTTTGTGATTTCATTTAGAACACTTTATATAATTCTGTAAAGCCTCTTCTATTCTATTATCAGATAAAGACTCGCATCGAGTTATGAATATATGAGAACTCTTTAGGCGAATTGCCGAATAAAAAACATTCTAATAACCATGCTTTTCTTTTCAAACTTCACATTGTGTCCCGCATATAGTAGAGTAGGCAAAAGGAACCTAGTGTTAAGACGCTCCGTTCCCCACTTTTCCCCCGAATTTTCCGCCTCGTTTTATCCTATAACCAGAGCGAAGAAAAGAAAATATAAATAAGTAATAATTCACACACACAATCTCGTTTACAGTCATACGTTTCTACCACTGGGCCATTACGGCCTAATCAACCTTTGGTACTAGATGAATATATAAAAAAAATAACTGATATATGTTATGGAAGTAGTCGGCTAGATATATAAACACACTAGCACTATGAGAGTATGAGGTCAGTGTTTTGACTGCCTGTGTAAACATGTACAAGTGTTCAAGTGTAAACTATTATGTGACCATTTTTAAAATGATTTGTTTGCTCTACGATTTCGTATTTGCGACGTTAAATATATTTATTATGTTGTTTCCTTTCTAATTTAAGTATTTGTTTATGTGTATGTGTGGGTTAATGACGATTTTGAAGGCTTTAGCGGTATTTTGTTTCAGTTTTAGCGATGGTAGTGTGTTCGTATTTCGTTTGAGATAGTTTTAGATTAACACGTTTTTATTACGTCGTACGTTTTTATTACAGCTGAGTAATAAAGTCTAAGAATCTGAATTTGAATCACTTGTAATGATTGTATCCTCATGAAACTTGACAGTTATACATTACTTATGAGACAATATCATATCATGGCATCAGCAAGCTGGTGTGATGACGGAGCCAGGTGAAGAGAGAGCAGAGTAAAGAGTGAATATTGGAACTCATCAGAGGCTACTAGTAAACCATTCGAGTTTAAGTTCATATAACTTATAGCTCCAAACACACTTGGTGTAGAAAAGCGTGTTTATTAGGTTTTTTTTAATGTGTATAAACGTTTCTCTAGTAGAAATACATAAAGCCTGCTTTTAGATCCCGAACTGATACTGTTGATAACTAAGATCGAGACCAAAATTAAATATACTTTGTAACAAATTTTAATATTATGTATATTATGTAATTCATGATTGAATGTATATATAATATTATAATCAATCTGGTGGTAAATGCATAATAAAAGTATAATATGTAGTAAGCGGTCGAAGCCGCTGTTATATAATATAAGAACTCTACATAACTCATACTCTACATACTCTACATAGTTATTCCCATTCGAAGCCGCAGTTCAATCATAATAAATAAATAATGTAAAATCATCTGGATCTAAGGTACTGACCTCGTTCTACAAGGATCTATCCTTTTTATATAAACGATCTGCCTTTTTATGTGAAGAACCTATGTGATATTGTACTTTTCGCAGATGATACCTCTTTAACATTTGAGGTGGATAGGAACAAAATAAACTATGACGAAGTGAATAGTGCATTTTCGCATATTCTTCGTTGGTTTGATATTAACAATCTAATGTTAAAGGCCAAAAAAATAAATGTATTGACTTTGCTTTACCAAATGTGTGTACCAAAATTTTAGTCTAGTAATTAAAGAAGAAACTCGTAATGTGACGGAATCAGCAATTTTCTTAGGTATAACTATAGATTCTAAGCTCCAATTTAACAGCTGGAATCACTTGCGGATAAATTCAGCTCTGCCGCGTTCGCAATTAAAAAAATAAGACAAATGACGGACGTTGAAATTGCCCGACTAGTCTACTATGGCTATTCATAGTATTCATAGTATTTTATCTTATGGAATGCTGCTATAGGGCAGGGCTACCGATATAAATTCAATTTATAACCTAAGATCTCGAGATTATCTGCGAGATGTTTTTAAAGATGCAGGTATTATTACAGTTGCTTTACAATTTATATATTATAACATTCTGTTTATCCGACAACATATATAGTGCCATAGTAAAAATTGTGATAGACATACGATAGGAACGAGAAATAAATATAAGCTTGTTACACCAAGTTATCGTCTCGAAAAACTTGATAAATTTTTATGGATCTGAAAATTCCGCAATATATTCTGAGTTTGCCACTATAACAATTTAAAGTATCAAGAAAAAAACTTATTACACTGTTCAAAAATATTTACAGGATAAACATGTATAGAATTACTGTCCATTTGAATGTCATGTAGGATAGCTGAAAGTTTATGCAATAATTAAAAAAAAAAACATTGACATTGAAAAGAGCAATTGTTGAATTTCTTGTCGGCTCTTCTCAGCAGAACTGCCTTCCGAACCGGTGGTAGGTTTTTTATATAAAATTTGAATTTGAAACTAAATATATAATATTTTATAATTTCTTAAGCATTTTCAATAACGATAAATGGAAAAATGTTTGTTCTCAATATTTATCACATATGATTGATAGTACACAGTTACACACGTTTCGTGCAAAAATATATATAAACAATATTAGTGATATTATTTTAAAGGTCACGTCCATGTAAATATGATTATGTTACGTGACATTATATCGAATTTCTTTCTTAGAACGACTAACAATATCATTATATCACAAATTTTTGTATTAATGCGGAAGTCATCTTTTTTTGTAATGTGTAAATAAAATTAACTCATTTAGAAGGAATGTAAGAATAGATATTGAATAGTATTAGATTAGATGGGGGTAGTAGTGGGTTCAAAAACAAGCATTTTTTATATGGAATATTATGTTACATTGGATAGCACAAGCCATACGTTCTTATCAACCTCCGTCGATATTCTAATATGCGTATTACTTGTTTTATTTTTAGCATATTTTGATCGTTGTCTATCTCCTATATAATAATAGTATAACGTGGAAGAAAGAAAATATTTTTAACTAATAGTAGTATCGATAGAAGTTATGATATTGGTCATTCCGTTTACGATTTAGACATATTGTTTCAGTGATATTTTTTTATTCTTTTCTTTAACCCTTTTTTACAGAAACTAACCTGGACCATTTTCTTACTGTCGATTTATTTTAAAAATAACTTAACTCTGTATCCCGCATATAGCAAGGTAGGCTGTGGGAACCAAGTGACTAGTGACCAAGTTTCTACTCAATTTTACAAATACCCCGCGTTGACAGAGGTAACTCAACGCCAAACTTCATCTTGTTAACAAATTATTATTAAAAACAAAATCAACATACCGACACACTATACCTCTTTTTATATACAATACAACATGTTGCCTAGATATTTATTAAACATACATACATATATAAGATATTGTATAATCGAATGTCAGGTAAGCCACAGTACGTGTATGAGTAATACTATCGCGTTTCATGTTTTGTTTTTACGAAAAACACCGCGTGAGACGGCGCTGTAACAATAACATGGCTTTATAAACTTGCTTACTTTAACTTTTATTATTCATTATTTGCGCTCCATATTGAAGAATGTTTAGAGAACGAAGAGATAAGTGACTCTTTACTCTGCTCTCTCTTCGTTTGTGGTATTACAGAAAGAACGTCACGTTATAATAGACATTCTGTCTCTATAAATGTTGACTGATTTCTATTATTTATCGGCAACATTATCGGTTATACGAAAATTGTTGAGATTTTTTAATTTAATACTTCTAAAATAAAAAAAAAACATATATTTATTCTTAAAAAAATTAATTACTTACTTTTGTAAACGAAAATTATACAAGATTTAATGATATTACATGTTTTTGTACATAAAATAAATAAAATAATAAAAAAACTATAAGAAAAAAAAAATTGACTATTAACCATGCAAGGAATCACTCTGAAAAGTCTATGGACACTTAAATTGTCTATGACACTACTTTTTCTTCTTATAAACGCTTCCATGCGTATCACGATCTTTTCCACTTTCTGCCATATTAATTATTACATTATATGTCAACTCGTAATGTAACTAATATTCAGAGGCCGCCGTGACGCGACGGTTGTGAGGGAAGAAATTAATTTCATTTTCTGGTTCTAGTTTCAAGACAAACCGCGGTGTTTAACTCCCCCATATGTAATGTTTCGAAAACTGGGAAATGGAGTGTCTTAAGACAAGGCTCCATTTACCTACCCTGCTGCATAGAAGATATGAGCGTGAACCTTAAAAAAATCAATATTTATTACATACTTAAATCGAAAATCAAACCCAAAGCACTTTCTTAGTTATTTAAACTTAATCTATAACTCACCTGTCTCACAGCGTACAGCATCGTATCTTCTTTATATTTCACAATTTATTATAAATTTAGTACTACGGTTCACTTCTTATTGGCTACAAACACGATCAACACTTACGATTCATAATCAATATTATTTATATTAA
Source organism: Heliconius hermathena (assembly GCA_013403705.1). Classification (NCBI taxonomy): domain Eukaryota; kingdom Metazoa; phylum Arthropoda; class Insecta; order Lepidoptera; family Nymphalidae; genus Heliconius; species Heliconius hermathena. The sequence continues at coordinate 116,790 of JAAIXJ010001816.1, forward strand.
TTACTGTGTTTATTCTCATATTTTGCTATGATATCGTCATAATATTATATATTCTGGATAAATAATAATATTATTAAAGTTTTTGTTTATATTGCTGTGTTGGAATTTTTGTTTTTTGGATTTTGCTGTTTTCTATGACTCTACTTGAGTATTTTAGAAAATGATGATGTCGCCTAATAAATAGTTGTTTAAACCGAATTTTAATTTACATAGAATAGTTTGTATTACTAATATAATTGTTTTTCCTACCCAATTAGAAAAATTGATATGTTCCTTCAAAGATGTGAAGTGACAAACTAGAGATAAGAGCGACTTATTATAAGACTTAACTTTATTAAATTAATTTTAAAATATAGAGCGACTATAAAGCATTTTCAGGAATCATAAGATATGATATCGTATGATAAAAATATATAAAGTGTAACAACACTCCGTTTGCACATTTCCTTTTATTTAAATTAACATTAAAATAAAAGGAAATGTGCAAACGGAGTGTCGATACACTTTAAGCTAGCCTCCCTCTGTCTACCGTGCTACATTCTGCAGCGTAAAACTAAAATGACAATAATAATAATGTCTTGAAAATTTAGATTAGAGTAATTTAATAATATATTACCTATTCCAAACTTACAAAATTATATTAATGACGCAAAACAACCAAAATAAAAGTCAAGTCCACGTAAACATTAAAACTATATTCAAAATGAACAAAATAAACACAATTTTCTATAAAAAACTGTACCATATTATATATTTCCATTAAAACCTACCTTATGTACATTAAAACAATATAAATGTACATAAAATAAGTGAATTCAGTATTAGTAGCTGTAAAGAGTCCCGCCCGCCCACTGTTAAGCGGCAGGGCGGCACTCTACAGTGGCACGCCTACCCGCTGAAAAGAGACGCACACGGACGTCACTTTTATGCTACATTTTATCGTTTTTTTTACTAATAAATTATGTCGTTTTAAGTCTTTTTTGTGATTAATGTGAAAAATGGTGTTAGTAAAATGTAGAACTTGAAGAAATTTAGTATAATAATAGTAATAGCCCGCAAATTCGTTGTCTTGAACTATATAACGTAAAAATACGTTTTTTCTCGTTCCTGTAGAAATTTTAAAAAATCTTTTAGTGTTTCTCTATAATTCCTTTTTATTTTATTTATTATCAACGTTCTACATGCGGTTCCAATTTTCAGCGGTGTACGCCGTATAGTTTTAGCTGTAGTCAGTCATTCAGTAACTAAAGGGGTTTTATATTTTTTTTTTCTTTGATGCGTACATTTCTATGATTCGATTTTTTGAAACTTATTAATAAAAGTACAATCGTATTCTTTCTAATTCGATAAATATTGAAGAGAATATAAAATAACCTATTTTAAATAGCGGTATGTATAGCAATAAAGAAATGACATAGTTTCACGATGGCCTTGAGTTCCACCGTTTAGACAAACGCTACTTCATGAAAATTGGGGAGTACGGGGGAAACGGAGTGTCTTGACACTAAATTTTCTCTAGCTTCCCTGTATATGCGGGATACAGCGTGAAAAAAAAGAATATCGCTTATTTTGTTATCGATAATTTAATCTATAAGAAGCTAAAAAACGCAATTCAGAATTTTATTAAAAGTAAATATTTATTTATTTGATTTATTTATTTTTTTTAAATATTTATATTGAGATATTATAAAATTTTATAACATTTTTTGAGAACGTTAATTGAAACTTGAATATAATTTACCACAAGCTTTTTACTACTAAACTGCCATCGCTAGTTTTATGAAAGTAATTATTCGATTTTATATGAGATATACGTATGTATATTTTTCAGCTTCTCATTTTTTCCTAAATAGCCGAGTAGACAGAGTGCTAAGACACTCTTTCCCTATTTTCCGCCTAATTTTAAAGACAGTATGTGTTCAGTGGCGGAACTCGACGCCGTGCTTTATCTAGCTGAGGGGGAAAAACAAATTAATAATAATTTACACGAATGAGAATTAGACCCACAACCATCGTATACAGACAGACGCTGATCCACTGTGCCACGATACATATTTATATAGATAGTTACAGTATAATTAATTATAACAAACGAGAAGATTAGGCATGACTATTTAGATCTCATCTCTTTAGAATATTTGTTAAATATTTACTTTTGAAATTAGGTATACTGCAAATTTTATTTTAATTGTATAAAATAATAATTTTTATCAAGTATGTTTGGACTGAAAGAAAGAAAATGTAGTGTATCTCTTTTAGTTCGAATAAAAAAACTCCATTCTTAAAACAATCATGAGATTCTTTAATGTTATTGTGACTTAAAAAATAAAAATAAATCAGCTTCACGCTGTATCCCGCTCACAGCAGGGTAGGCAGAGGGAACCTAGTGTTAAGACACTCCGTTCCCCACTTTCTGCCGAATTCTGGAGGCATTTCGTGTTGAGTGGCAGAAATCAACGCTGCGCTTAGCCTCGACACCAGAGCGAAGAAAATGGAAATATAAATTTATGTAAATATTTCATCTCCTCGAGTGGGGATCGAACACACAACCTGTCGGTTTTACAGTCACACTTCGTGCCGCTGCGCCACGACTGACCTGTGTGACTTATTTTGCTATATTTTAATTAATAAAATAAAGATTAATAAAAGCCCGGGCAAAATATTATATTTATAACTTAATTATGCAATTGATTTATTGGCATGGAATAATTATAAAAACACACGTCGCATAAATTACATCAGAGGAATAATATCTTAACATTTCTTTTTCATATATTTTCTCATACATTTATAGTGTTATTAAAAACTAGTCGTCATTCACAATTGGTCATAGTATTGGTAGAAAATGTCTAATTTAAAGACACTTAACGCCTAACTGAGCGTTTTAACACTATATGTAGGTTCTCTCTGCTTAACTAGTAGGGTAAGCAGAAGGAACCTAATTTTTTTGACGGAGTGAAAAAAGTGAGTTCTGATTCGATTCCCTTCATCTACTATAAAGGGAATTATCATTTAGGAGAAAATATTAAAAAATACAGCTTCACGCTGTATCCCGCAAATACTTTACCTACTACTGCTACCCCATTTTCCGCCGAATTCTGCAGGCATTGCATATTGAGTGACGGAACTCAACGCCGCGCTTCGTCTCGAGCGAAGAAAATGAAAATATTACATATTTCATTTCTTAGAGCGGGAGTCCAAAGAATACAAAAAATATCAAGTAAACACAAGAATAAAATTTTAGTTAAAGCTTCGCCAAATGCAGAAAAGCTTGAACGTTATCAGTTAAATTATAAAGATAACATTATGTAAAACAAACATTTCTAAGAAATATTTTATTTAATAACTTTTATTGTAAACAAAGCTTATCACGTGACTTTTGACCTGAATATATTTTCATATGTACAACGTTGAAACGTTTCCTTTATAAAGAACAAAAAAGATAGAAAAAAAAGATGTTTTGACGGGCTGACTGACTCTATGTTTAGTATTTAATTAATAGTAAAATAATTTCATTACTTTTTAGAGAGATTATTAATTCTTTATCTCTAGATATTAATGAAGTATATTTCAGAATGCGAAATGCTGGAATCGTTGCGAAAGAAGTGGGTTCGAGTCCCGCTAGGTTTGTGTTTATACCTTTTTGTAAAATATTTTTATTTCTTTATTTTGGAATAAATAGAAAGAAATGATTTGTAACGATTTAAAGCTAATACTTTAAGAAATATTATCAAAAAATTATACATCATTTTATTTTTTTGATTCCCGTGCACTTGACTAAACACAAGGACAATATCTCAACATGCCATGTCTCCAGAATTAGGCGAAAAATGGAGTACGAAGTGTCTTACACTTACACTAGGTTCCCTCTGCCTACCCTACTGTGCACGGGATACAGCGTGAGCAAATAAAAAAAAAGACTACCAAATATGACCAATATTCACGAGTGGAACCCACAACTTACTTGTTCAAGAAAAACAGTAATAATACTAGGTTCTCTCTCCTTTCTACCTTTAGCTGCCTGTACATTTGGGTGTTTTTGTTTTTATTTTTCCCGCTTTTTCCTGCATATAGCGGGGTAGGTAGAGTCAAGATTCTCTGTTCTCTATTTACAAATTAGAGATATTGCGTGTTGAGTGACAGAACGCCGCATGTCTTATTAAATGAGGAAATAAAAATAATTCGATCCCTGAATAAAGATCGAACTAACAACCACCGCATTTTCAGTCATAAGCTGTCCTACTACGCGACAGTGGTATAAATTGTGCGATGACACAAAATAATAGTTAAAAGTATTAAATTCCAAATTTAATCTAATATGATAACAGTTTGAGTGAAGTTGTTTGCAGTTGAAGTAAAGTGCAAAGATCAATGTTATCTATATTTTGGTAAATATCGTGCGTATTATACATATGTATTATATATGTCAAAATTAATTTTATTGTAAGATTGGTTTTTCTTAATGATATTACGTATTTATAAATATCATTATATTTAGAAATATATAAATAAAACAAAGTGGTTATCGTTGCGTAAACAACATTATTATAATAATCATACAGATATGGTATGGTAATCGGTTGATATGGTAAACCCCCAATAATGGAAAGAGTGATCCTATTGAGTGAAACGAAAATAATATTAAGATGTAAAATAAAATGATAATTGCTGATTTAAACATAAATCTCATTCCAAGACAATATTTTTTTTTGCATATAATTTTAGTAATATAAATTATAATACTGTATAATGCAAGTTCACCAATACATATTGGTGTAATATTAAAAAGCACACGGATGTATTCCTCCGTATAATTATACTTTGATGAGTTCTGCCACTCAACACGCAATGCCTCCAGAATTCGGCAGAAAATGGGGAGTCTTAACACTAGGTTCCCTCTGCCTACCCTGCTGTGTGCGGGGTACAGCGTGAAGCTGATACTTTGATTGATCAAACAATCTCTATTTCATAAATTAATCACGAAAGGAAAGGTGAATGTTATATATTTTTCTTAATATTTATTTTTCAGGGTAGGCAGAGCGGACTCAGCACCGCGCTTTGCTTCGTTTCCAGAGCGAGAAAATGAAAATATTAAATATTTCATTTCCTCGAGTAAGAATCGAACCCACAACTTGCCGCGTTTACAGTCGCACGCTTGTGCCCCTGCACCACGTCTGGCCTCTTTTTTCTTAATGTACAAATAAAATTGACAGTTAGATGACCCACATTACTTAAGGTTATTTTATAATTATATTATATTATAATAACAGTCTCTACTTTTGCATAAAATTATAATTAAAACTGTAATTGTTAAAAATCTGACAATTATAAAAGAAACACACTCAGGTAAATCTAACAAAATTAAAACGCAGAAACAAATAAATATGAAAAAAAAGCCTAATTATTCAATTTAAAAGAAAAAAAAATGAAATTATTTTATAAATTTTCCTGAAACATAAAAAAATATATATTTAGCATATTATTATTCGTATGCACATTCGTATATGAATTAAATTCGCTTTTACGTTGATTACGTCCTCCAAAACGCCTCTGTTATTTTTAATATATTCGTTATTTTTTCTAATTTTTCACTAGCAATTAGTATGAAGCGTACATTTTAGAATTACCATTTGAATGAGAATAATTTTGAACAAATTAAAGTAATTTTATTAAACAACAATAACAAGAGCTACAGATATATTAAGAAAAATACGTTATTAAATTAAATGTGCATAAATATGATTTCCTAAATAAAAAAATACACATATATAGTACAGGAATCAATTGCAGTTTTATTAAAGTATTGTGTATTACTTTTGCAAGTGGAAACGCGGGAAGAAGTTAGACGGTCGCTGAACATTGCCATTGGCCGCCCACTGATGAGCGACGCTGATTGGCCGGCATCAGCGACACACCACGTGCTCATAAGTTACAAAGTTAGCAACTTTTTACGTTAACTTCCTGAACTTTATATATTGCAATCTAATTAGTTTTATTTTATTAAATTTAATAAACATTTGAGGAAAACATTTGTGTATTCTACAGGATGTTTGTTGTTTTTTATATTATAATATAAAATTTTATGTTTAAGTAAATCAAAATTGAATTTATTATTTTTTATTTTGGGAATGATTGCGTTACTAGCTTGTTTAATTTTGTCAAATTTATATTTATCTTGTATTCTACTTACGAACACGTTGAAATACAGTACACGTTAAATGAAATAAATATCAAATCAATCAATTAAGATCCAACACCCATAAGACTTATCACCGAAGTACCCGATAATGTTGACACCGTTTGAAAAGTGCGACAGCAAAAATCACTCAAACAACTCTAATTGTATTAAAATGATGAAACAAAATAATAACAATTAAAAGGAATTCACAAAAAATCCAACACTGAACAGCGACAAAAACAACCACTTATAAGTTCCTGCTCGAATGCAGTTCCCGATGCAAATTATTTACACTGCAGCTAAGTGCATTCACAAAATAAAATATAAAAATCCCACCACAATATTAAATGTCGACGTACGCTCTACTTGTGATGATAAAATAATATATTTGCTTAAGTAACGCGCGTCTAAACAATACACAACAGCCTTCGGCGCGGCGGCAACAACAATGCTAGGTCGAAATAAGCAAGAAATATTTAACTACCGAAGCGGGGAGGGGCGGGCACTGGCCCTCAGTATTGGCGCTATGGCTGTGGTAGTTATAGTTTACGTGATACACAGCTCAAATACAAATAATATAAACATTACAGCTGAGCATGCGCGGTACTCGCAGACAGGGACGAAGCGATTTCGACTCCTGGACTATAGACTTTCCGAGACTTAGTATTTGGCGATAGATGAATGATTACGTTCAATTGATTTATTACACAAACTAGAGTGTGTAGTGGATTCCCTAAATCGCTTTTTTATAGATTAATTTGCATAATTCTGACAGGGAGCGCGCGTGTACCTCACTGCGCATGCGCGCGGCGAGACAGCGAAATGTTATTGACGATGCAAAATATTTATTTTTTGGCGCAACACCGACGCAGCTCCTGGTTTGAGCGGAAGCGCTGCCATTTTGAATTTGGGAAAGGAAACGAAACGAAAACCGTTACCATACAAAGTATGCTAACTTTCAGAATTCAGACGCTGCACCAAGTTATATTGTAGTTATATATTTATTCTATAGTTGTAATTTTCAGAGTAAAAGACATAAAAATATATCCACATTCGCAGATACACAAAAATATTATAATATAATAACAGTAGTTGAAAACTTTAGATGAGAACATTAGTTAACAAGCCCACGGGGAGTTGAAAGGGATTTATTTCAATTATTATTCGATATGAGGACATCACGCATGCGCAAATCCTCATTTACACCATTGTGGAAAATTTGCTATGAAAATATTTAAAATAATGATAAATATTTTTTTTATAAAAAATAAAAATGATATTAGACATTACAAATATATTTATAATTTATTAAATATATTTTTATAGCTTTTTTTTATATAATTATAAAAATAATTATTCAAGGACCTGTCGTTTCCCAACATTTATGTCGATTATACAACAATCACATCATTGTGAAGCTTAGTTGAAAATTAAAGCAAATTTGCTTGCACGTTTTAGATGTTTCCAGATATTCAGATACCTAATCAGACCTGGAACCCTAGGTCTTGCCCACACGTATTGTATGCACTTTGGTATTAAGTCCGTGGTATTAAGTCAAGTGTTGCGGTCTTGTTTACTTAAAAATAAAAATTGTACGTAGCTTAATAAATTTTATAGAGTGATTCTTGGTGAAAATCGTCGAACTGTATGCAAAAGACATATTGTATGAAGTTCATACGTACAATAAAATAGGGATTACTGGTGACGGACGTATGGACGTATATATGTAATTTTACTCTCTAATGCAGGTGATTCATAAAGAACATAGATACAGATCAGTTTCCTAGGTGTGGTTAATATACAAAAATATAAAATACATAAACAATTTTTTTTCAATATTCCGGTGTAACGTACAGACATTAGCGATAGGCCATTGACATTTTTATTGGGCGATGATTTAGAGCTATCGATTGCGTCGCCGGCTCTCGTCCGGAACAATTTGAATTTAAGGCATGATCTAGTGACACTAAGTTTTTTATGATAAATTACTATTCCTTCAACTTATGATAATAAATACGTTAGAGAAAAAGAGTGGAATACTATATACGGTAGTTATTGCAATATTATTTTATTTTATTTTTTGTTAAATTATGTACAAAAATAAATATAATCGTATGGTCGTTGGGGAAAACGATATAGAATAAACGATTTTTATATATTTTTTTACTAAACAAGAGAGAGAAAGAGAGATCATAAACAATATAAAATTTCAATTTAGTTTATAATATGTCTCCTTGTCCATTTAAAATAACCATAATAATAACCAAATAGTAACACATGCTTAATAATGCCAACAATATTCTCTTAACGGTCCACTATCAATCCGTAATGTAAATTCTAGGTTACATAACAAAATTCTTTAAAAAAAATCTTAAGTATAATATATATTACTCTACATCTAAAAAACTGAAATGGCGGTGAGGATTAACAAAAAAGTATTAATTAGAATTGAACTATGCTATAATAGTAACTTATAAGCGGGGGCGTGGCACGCCCACTGTACAGTGACGCCCAGTTACGCTGTACAGCGACCGCCTACCCTCCTAGTGCCTGAACATTTTATATATTATAAACCTTGTATAAGCCTTTATAACATTCAAGATTAATATTTCGTTGATTTATTTTCATGATATTGTATGAAAATGTATCATTTGTTTTGTGTCCAATGATTAGATTTTCAACCGATTCATTTGAATTCTTTTGGTATCAAACTAAAAAATCGTTATTAGAGTGGTCATATTTGCTGCTTATTAAACACATATATTATTTACCGACTTAAAATATCAATCAATTCGACTTTACTTACGTTTTTTTCTTGTAAAGAGTTACGTTCATAATAAATTAATTATAATAATATCTTAACTGACCTAATTGTATTTATTACTAATTAAAGTTAAGTACAGTATAACTATTTAGAAATGTTATATTTGAAATGTTATATAACTATATAACTTATAGTTGAACAAATAATATGATTTTTTATAACAATAAAGATTCATATTATTTGTCCAACTATGAACTATATATGTATTTAGCGGCGTGGCAGCGACAATCTGGTGTAATTTTACTCTGTTTTTATTTTTTTATGAAAAATGTAAAAATTACTGTGCTATTGAAGGTATTTTTTAATTCTATAAAAAAACAATATGATTTCCATGATATCCACTGTTATCAAGAAAAATCAAACAGAATCTTTAATTTACATGTATTTTTATATACTAATAATTATTTTGACACTGTCCACAGCCTCCTGGACTAGATTCATTAATGGCGGCAACCGCTTCAGCCAGCAAGGAACAATAAAAGCCGAGACGCAGCAATTTGTAGATATATATATAGATACTAGTATATACTTTTATCTAGAACACAGAATTTGGAAATAAAAGTAGATCTAATTACTTACGATTATATTTATGAAATATATTGAAGGTATTCTAGTCAGGATGGATTTGGAGACGTTTGGAGAAATCTAACGTATTTTGAAAAAATCCGTTTAAATATATTTATTGGTGTGGTCTCGTGGAACTTAACACGATCCCCGACTTAAAAAGATTAGGTTTTCCATTCCATCATACATCATTTCTAGATGAGTAGAAAATTGAGAGCAATGTAAGTGAGACCTTTTGGACCTCGCAAGCTGTATATGCAATAATAAGTCTTTCTTGATATTAAACTGGTAACATTTTATACCAACAAATAACATATTTTTACGAAATTAATATTTATACATTGGTACTTAACCTCGTGTTTAGTGAGACAATGCTTTCCAAAGTTGTGATATATCATTAAAATATAGATACTATATCAGTTTATTTGGTGCAACAATGACGTAATTACAATTTTTTTTAATAACTTTAAATTGTAAATGTATGTAAATTATGTATATAAATTATGTATATAAATTAATTACGTCTTTCACAACGTTTTTTTTAAAATGTAAACATCGTTGAACCAAACGATCCATAACAAGACTAAAATGGTAAGGGTTGCCTGGAAGAGATCATCTGTGGTGATAAGGCCGCCTTCACACCATACTTTTCCAATGTTTTCTTTGTATATTTTTATTATTAAGTTGGTGTAATAAACTATTAAATAAATAAATAAATAAATAAATAAAATCTGTATAATGTGTGGAACATTGATAGCATTTCTATAATTTTTTTGGACTGAGGTAGTCTGAGTGCTAGGTTTACAGCCCTGCATAATCTACTAGGTTCCGTCTGCTTTCGAACACCGCTTGCAACGTTAATGGATATTTTGGTTATATATCTACTATTTTACTATACACATATATAGTAAAATAGTGTTTCGTAAAATAATAAAAGTAAATAAATGGAAACTATATTATAACTATATATAACTATATGGAACTAATGGACTTAACTATAAGGACTAAAAGATTTTTTTTAAGATTAAGTAATTAAGAGACTAAAAGATTTTTTTTTCTAAAATAAAATAAATAAATCAGCTTCACGCTGTATACCGCACACACAGCAGGGTAGGCAAAAGGAACCCAGTGTCTAGACACTCCGTTCCTCACTTTCTGCCGAATTCTGTAGGTATTGCGTGTTGAGTGGCAGAACTCAATGCCGCGATTTTTTTTTCTGCTCTGTAGTAATTAATGTGTAAATAAAATCATCGAATATTTGATAAAAAGAAAAATCTTGCCAAAACGTTTAACAACCTATTTTCGTTTATAGTATTAGTTAATTAATAATGTATCTATAAATAAAACTATATATTATATTTGATTTTAATTTATTTTTATCCTTTTTTATCTTTTGTAGAATAAATACTATTATATCTTTAATTTTAGTGTGTGAATACTTTGAAGATATATGCCTAATATATGCTTATATTAGGTATGTATCTTCAAACTTGACCACAGAAATTCAGAATAATAAGCGTTATCTAAGGTTTAATGATAAAATATTACAAAGACTACAGACAGTAGAGACACAACTGCAAATCCAAAGTAGCCCGCATCAAACGAGTTAGGAGAGAAACTAAAATATTATAATAATTTGCCTTGTCCTAATAATACTTTTCATTTTTATTTACGTGAACTGCAAATTGCCTGAAAACTAGAATTTTTCAGCGAGACATTTTATCTTGTATTGAGACACTTCAAAACGCGGCGTTGAGTTCCGCCACTCAACACGCATTGCTTCCGGAATTCAGTAGAAAGTGTTCAATGGAAGTGTTCTTAATGGGAAACGGAGGGTCTTAACACAACGTTTTGCGAGGACACACAGGACTTGCGAGGACATAATGCTAGCCTTTCAGCGCGGATACTCAATCCTGGATGTTAGACTTAAAGAAGCCGAAGCCGCCATTTATAACAACGCTACCGCACACACTCTCAGAGGCGACATAAAAGATAGTTATATGGCGGCGTACAATGCTACAGTCGGATTTGTGAAATTAAATAAAGAGGAAACCAGACGAACAGGCAACCTCAAATTCAACGCACCAAGCAGTGACCCTATAGTGGTCATCGCCAAGTGCACACGAGTGATGCTGGAAGATGAAATGTTAGAGAAATTGGAGAGCCTCGATCACACTTTAAGATCAACATCATCAAGGGAATGGGAGATATCTAGGATACAGTGGGTTAACGGGGTTCCCGGATGCGGTAAAACAACCTGGATCATTGAGCATTTTAACACGGATAGGGATTTTATTACTACTAACACAATAGAATCAGCCAATGAACTTCGGGAGAAGCTCTCGGTACGTATAGGAAATTTGGTGAATAATAAAATTCGCACTATGGCATCAATGTTGGTTAATGGATTAGATACTTCAGAACAATGTAAACGCCTAATTGTAGATGAAGCCCTGATGAATCACTTTGGAGCCACAGTGAGGGCTGCTAGAATCTCTGGAGCAGAACAAATACTACTGGTTGGAGATATAAACCAACTCCCCTATATTGACCGAGACAATCTCTTTGACATGTTCTATCGTAGTCCATTACAAATTGTCAATATCAACCAGGACCTATTGGGTAACCATAGAAGCCCCATGGACGTCGCCTATGCACTTCAAGAGATATACTTTGGTATATACTCTTCCAAAAAAGTAGTACACTCCCTCCGAATAGAAAATTTAAGAACTACACCAGCGCCACGTGACCTCAGGGAAACCCTCTACCTTACATTTACTCAAGAGGAGAAAAAATCTTTAATCCACCAGGGATATGGGGTAAATATAGGTTCAAAAGTGTTGACTATTCATGAAGCCCAAGGCCTGTCAAATGCAACGGTTATAATAGTGAACACAAAGTCGACGAAATTACAACTACATGACAGCGTTTCACACGCAATTGTAGCAATAACGCGTCACACAGACAGATGTTCCTATTACACCAGTGGTGACGACGACGCTATAAAAAGGCTTATTCGGAAGGCAACAGAAGCAACGACAAAAGGTATTGCGGAGTATAATTTAAAGATGGCCATAAAAGATAGAAACGAAGCGGTCATGTCCTCCATCTTGGCGGTAATGCCATCCACATCCCACTTTCCCTAATCGTAAGAAATATTTGTATGGTTGTATAAAATTTATCTTGTAATCCGTAATGAACATTTTATCTATTGTAATCAATTAAGTCAAATTTATTTACAATGTTTATTTTTATGCATGTAGATTTAGATTATAGTGTTAGATTAAGTTAGTAAGTGGCAACTGAAATTAATAACTGGACTTTCTTAAGCAGATATTATGTAAATGTCGAGATATATGCATGTAATAACATAAGTCTAGTTTTAGGTAATATCTACAGAATAAAATTAAAAGAAATGTAATAATAACAAAAGGTACGGACCATAAGTCTGTAGTGTAAATAAGAATTAAAATAAAAAAAAAACACGAGGTTTTCAGGTTCCCTCTGCCTACCCTGCTATTGTCGTGAAGCGAAACCGCCCATGGATAGCTAGTCTCCATACACTCGTAATATACTTACTACTACATAAACAGGAGTATATAACAATAAAGTTTGTTTACTTCATCAAAAAACTGCCTCACTGAACTATTTGTAAAGGTCGTTAGATTTAGTGGCGGTAATAAAAGCAAGTTTTATTAGCCCAGAGATTAGCTATCTAGCAATCCTTTTGCAATGTTTTTATTTGAATGTCAAAGGTAATTAATTATTATGAGATCTTTTTACTGCGGACTAGCATTAGTCGAAGCAAAAATAAGAATAAAATTGATATTCTGTATTAAATTTTATGATAATCGACTATGGAAATAATGGTCACCATTCAATTCTGTGCCATAAGTCATAGGAATATTTTGAAATTAAGAAGACATTTGATGTAAGTACAAACAATAATCTATATATTATATATATAAAAAGACATGTACCTGACAAACTGAGGTAAGACGCACGCACAGCCGTAACCGCTTATGGGAGAAACGTAAAATTTGGACAGATGTTTATTTTCATAATCTAGACATCCACTAAGAAGGGATTTTGAAAAATTTTAACCCTAAAGGGATGAAATAGGGGTTGAAAGTTTGTATGGAAAAATTTTGAAATCGGGACCAATTTTTATAAAATTTGAAACTTTTAAAAATATTTTATTGAACATGTGTTTCGTTGTTTTTTTATAATTCACCCCTAAGGGTGCAAATAAGCGGGCGAAGCTGCGCGCGCCCACTAGTTATCTATAAAGATCTAGTAGATGTATCATTTAATCTGGTCTTTACTTTGGGGATTTATTGTATTTGGAACTATAACTGCTGAACATATTATATACACCTGTAGCACAATAACGAAGTAAACCAAGAAACTATTGATAATGAAGCAAATGAATACAAGACTATACTTTCATTTGGTAGTAGGTACAATGTCATGAATGCACTTTTTTAAAACAAGTTAAATAATATGTCAATTTATGCGAAAAGACCACTTACAAGCTTGATCTTGACCTTGACTTGATCCTCCTGTAATTTGTAAAGAGTGGAAAAATGTCACTATTGCACCACGTGAGCAATATGCCTCCTTTGCCAATTCATAAACAAAAAAATCAGTTTCACGATATACCCCGAACACAGCAGGATAGGCAGAGGGAACCTAGTGCTAAGATCCCATTCCGCCAAATTCTGGAGATATTGCACCAGAGCGAAAAAATGAACATATAAATTTACATAATTATTTCATTGTCTCGAGTGGGGATCGAACCTAGAACCAGTCGCGTTTACAGTCACACTTGAGACCCTGCGCCACGACTGTTCTAAATAATCCTGATTCTCACATAAAAATATCAATGAAATAAGAATTCTTAAGTACTTAGTTGAAATATTGGAAATATTTAAAAGGTCAAAGCTGTTTAAAGAAGCTTAATACCTCAATAAAGATATGATCTCTTCACTAAATAAGGGAGGAAACCCTTGACAGTAAAGTTGTTGCGTAAATATGTATAACGAGGATACTTATTGGAAATGGCAAAATATTATAATTACAAATATGGTACGAGGTACGAGGCCAGTCGTGGCGCAGGGTCACAAGCGTGCAACTATTAACGCGATAGGGTGTTGGTTCCATTCCCATGAAATAAATGAAATATTTACCAATTTTTCAATTAATTTATTTTGTCCGAACGGGAATCGAATCCACAACCGTCGCATTTACACACTTTTTGCCTCTGCGCCACGACTGCCCTCGTACCTCAAAACTTTTTAGCCCTATAAAACTTTAGACAAAATATTAAGATATTATAAATTAATACAGAACTACCTCCACTGAAATAGCTGAGTTGATTAATATTTGTTTAACATCATATCGAACGACGCGACGACGGCAAAAGCTCACATAGAATTAGAAATTGAAATTTAGATTTTGTATTAATTTAGTATCAGTACAGACTTAGTTGGAATTTTGACAGCTAGATATTGGATGTAGAGTCGAACCATGGTCAAGTAAATTTAAAATATTTGCAAAGAAAATAATAATATTATATATTATGAGGCCGTCATGGTAAAGAGGCACAAACCTGCGACAACAAATACGATCTCTACTCGAAGAATTTTTTTTTTAATATTTTCATTTCTTCGCTTTGGTAACGAGGCATAACGCGTCCATGAGTTTCGCCACCAACACAGAATTCCTCAAGAATTAGGCGGAAAGTGAGGAATAAAATTGTCTTAATCGGGAATGGATTGTCTTAACATTGAGTTCCCCGGATCCCTTTACCTACCCTTCTAAGTGCAAGATACGTGCGGGCGTAGCGTGAAGCTAAAAAATGAGTGAGTGGCGGAATTTAACGAGGCATTTTGTCTTAACAGTGCGGGGAAAAGATCCCACTAGCATTGTGTTTACGGTCAGAGGCTGTAAATCAATGTCGTTACCAGAGATGAAATATGAATTTATTCATTTCCCAGCGTAGGAATCGAACCCTGTCGCGCTTACAGTCGCAT
Organism: Heliconius hermathena; assembly: GCA_013403705.1. Taxonomy (NCBI): domain Eukaryota; kingdom Metazoa; phylum Arthropoda; class Insecta; order Lepidoptera; family Nymphalidae; genus Heliconius; species Heliconius hermathena. The sequence goes on from JAAIXJ010001816.1 coordinate 132,391, forward strand.
GCTTGTGAGCCTGTGCCATGGCGCATGACGATCTCCAGATTCTTAGTAAGAAAAGTAACAAAAGTACATAAAACTAAAAAAATAAACTTACCAGCAGTGGTAGTTGCACCATTGGTCTCTGTAACAATATTTAATTTATTAAAAAGATAGTACGTAAATAGCAAAATTCATTAGGTCAGTTGTGCAGCATATTAGGAATAAGTGGTAGAAAAAAATCGAAATAAAAAATAAATACCAACTAAAACGAAATTAAGATTTTTTCTTATCTTATCACCGTATTCCACATAAAGCAGGATAGGCAGGAGGAACCTAGTGTTATTTTCGACATATTGTGCAAGGATTTGTAACGGAACTCAACGCCGCGTTTTGTCTACCAGATCGGGGAAATGAAAATATTGCAATAAGTCAATGAAGCACATTGTATGATATCTACGCTGATAATAATTATATCTACGCTGATAACTGATATTTTGCCACTTAGCACACAATGTCTTGAAAATGAGCTTAGAGTGGACTGGTTCCCTACGCCACAATATGAAAAAAGCATTACAGCTTCACCCTCCAATCAATGGACTGGAATGCTTCGGCGGTCTATCAAACACAAGACGAGAGTTAAAATCTTCGGCGTCAGTAAAGCGTATCAATTAGGCACTTAAAAATTATCAGTTCTTGACTAGATAAATAAAAAAAACCATATTTAAAATAATTAAAATAACTAACATCCTTGACTTTATTTCTTATCAATTTAGCGGAAATAAAAATTGTGTTTTGTAAATAAAATAAGAAATATTAAACATAACCCAAATTGACGGATATCTTGAAAGGAGATTAAATAAAGCAGTCTAGCCTATTTCACGGTATTTCACTTTTTATTTTTTTTTAAAACGCTGAACCCATTGTAAAACATTATTTAGCTTTACTAGATTTAACTTTACGACTGAAAAAATCTAGTATCAAAACACTGTGTTCGCGGTTTCTGCTCCAATTCAGGATATTATGGGTTAAGTGGGACTCAACGCTGTACATTATCATATCAGAATAGTGAAATGAGAATCTTTCATTCCTATATGTGGGGCTCAGGATTTTTTCTGTATTCCTTTTTGCTTTGATGATAAATTAAGTATTAATTATTATTTAATTCTTTAGTTTTATTCAGTAATCTTCTTGTTTCTTTCATTGTGGTTAAATATGAAATAGTTTATTTTAATGATATTGTTTAATAATATTGTTAATTATATATAAAAATAAATTTTATTTTTATCTCATTAGCGTTACACGTTAGGCTAATTATATGTATGTAGATGTGTACTATACATGATATTTCTATATATAAGACAGTAAAAATATTTTGTCAGTACATTTAGTAATTTTGACTGAAATGGATAGAGGGACACTTAAAAAGAATAATAGAAAGCAAAAATATTTTTATTGAATTTCTTGTCTGCCTGTCTGTCTGTCGACACATNATAATACAATGACATTATTTTGCTCTATATTATTAAACGAATATTTAATATGTCATTATCGTATCTTAAAAAAATAATATAATAAATAAACGAGATCAGAGTAACACCAAATAAGGTCACAATACATTATCAACATTGCTAAAATCTTTGAACCTGATATAATTCCTTGACCACTGTTTCGCACGCGCAGATAATTTTTTTTTAATAAATATTTTTTTATTATTATGTTTAATAAATAGATAGAACTTCGTTCTGTAGTTTCTGCCTGTTTAGAAATATTTAGTGTGTGCCATCGTGACTTTGAATTTTAGTTTCAGCAAGTTGAATTGAATAAAAAAAATGATATATGTATTTATATTGATTAATAGGGCTGAACCAACTTTCACCTTTGGAACTTTTTTTTAAATAAAATTGTCTAAAGAAACTTTAAGAAAACTTTTATAGGAAATAAAGTCGTTAGAAATTATGATAAATCAAGAAGACTACGAAAATACTGTTATTGACTGACGCAGAGATAGCTGGATTTTTTCAGATTTCAGCGAGAATCGGATAGAGAAGTCGATTTAGTGTCAAGACTCTCTATTCTTCATCCCCAATTTTTGAGACATTCCGTGCTGAGTGGAGAAACTTAAGGAAGCGCTTTATGTTATCATTACAGCGAAGAAATAATATTTTTATTTCTATTAACTTCCCCAAATAGGGAAAGTACTTGTTACACACTCAACTGTCGCTTTTCAGGTCAGATTCTATCTCAATGTGCTACCTGGCCTCAAGTTAACAAATAAATAAAAAATAATCCATTTATTATACTAAATTACCCTAAGGAAATAAAATAAGAGTGGAAAGATTGTATAGTTCGTGATTTTAAAAAATGGAAACCTATAGATTTAGTGTAAATAGTACGTACATATGTAGATACGTACCGGAAAAAATATCAAAAATTGTATTCATAGTATAGTAACTTGAATCACTAAACATTTAATTTTTTGCTGCATTTATTGCGTATTAATATTTATTAATTATTATTTTGTTATATTTCATACTTTTTAAGTTCTTGTTTCACAACAATTATATGCTAATAATTAATTTAATATTATAATAAGTATACACAGCGTATATTCTCACGTTGTTATAACATGGCATTGTTACGTAGGTTTGATCAGCTTTTTTTAGCTTCACGCTGTATCTCGCACATAGCTCCCTGTTAGGCAAAAGGAACATAGAAAATTTAGTGTTAAGACTCTCCGTTCACCACTTTCTGCAGAAATATCAATTAACTTGGGGGAAAGTTTATATAAAAAAAAATCATTTCGTTATTACGACTGGACAAAATAAATTCAAGATAACCATTCAGTAAGCTATTAATTTTGTCTAAAATTTTTAAAAATGTTTTCACAGTGCTTTATCAGTTATCTTTTACTTTTTAAAATGTTATTTAAAGAAACGCAATTATTGAAATTATAAACATAAAGACATTAATCTTATCAATATTGAGTACCAGTATCTATTTAAATAAATAGGTCAGAGAATCTAGTGTCAAAATTTCGCTTTCTGCTATTCAAGCGATCTCGAAAAATATTGTATTGAGTGGCGAATCAATCCCTCGGATGTCGAACCCACGATAGACACATTTACATATGTATTCTATTCTACTGTACCACGATGGTTTCAGTTTTTGCGCATGTAAAGATATAAAAATGGAATTTTTACGGTAAAATTTTTGTTTTCAATCAATTTCTTTTGTTTATAAAACCAGTAGAAATTGGAAACACATGAAAAATTGTTTAGGAAAAATTATTCTCGCCTTCAGTAAACAATATATTCTGCTGATGTTTATAAAACATTATATGTTATTTACTAAATAATGTCAAGCTTATGTTCTTTTTATTTCGTTTTGGTATAAGAATTAAGTGCCTATATATTCTTTCATGATCTAATCTAATCTAGCTTCACGCTGTATCCCTAGCGGGGTAGAGAGAACGAACGCCAAACGCTACGGCATACCTCGCCTCGTCCACTGTCATCGGCCTCTTCATACATGTCCTCCGGGGTTCCTCATGCTTTTTACAGGACCTTCCTCCAGTATCTTTGATACTGTGTTTTCGAAGGTCCACCGAAGTCTCGGCCAAACGTGCAGCTGTGCTGACGCTTCGCCGTCTCCTCAATGCGGCTAAGGCACCATTAAACCTGTTATCGACATCAATACGCCTTTCCGCATCCATCTCTACTGAACATACTTCCCAAATATACCACTTCATTGACTTGTTCTTATATCTTACCATTTACACTGATCTTGCATTCCGTCCTTTCTTCATTTCTTTCAAATACCAAAACCTTTGTCTTACTCACTTTACGGACTATTCAGGCTCATTATTTCATTTTTATTCATTATTTTCTGATCCTTCTATCACAGTTCATTGTTATGTGCTGTGTGTCACTTTTTTTCATGATAATTATGAAAAAAAATAATTAAAAATAAATAATAAATTAGCTTCACGCTGTATCCCGCACACAGCAGGGTAGGCAGAGGGAACCTAGTGTTAAGACACTCCGTTCCCCACTTTCTGCCGAATTCTGGAGGCATTGCGTGTTGAGTGGCAGAACTCAACGCCGCGCTTAACCTCGACACCAGAGCGAAGAAATGGAAATATAAATTTAAGTAAATATTTCATCTCCTCGAGTGGGGATCGAACCCACAACCAGTCGATTTTGCAGTCACACCTCGTGCCGCTGCGCCACGACCGGCCTCTAAAAAAAATAATTAATTCAAATAAAGTTTTTTTTTCATTTTTCTATAACTTTCCCTACTATTTTGTGTATCTTTTTATTGTAGATTCGATGAACTGAATCCGAATATTCTATGAGGAGATCGATCTACTAGAGTACTGCACAGAGCACAAGCGTGTGACTGTAAACATGACAAGTTGTGAGTTCGGTCCCCACAAGAGGAAAAAAAATATTTAATAGAGGCATTGAGTTCTGCATTCAACACGCAATGCCTCCAGAAGTCGGCAGAAAGTGGAGAGCGTGTCTTGATATTCTGCTCCCTCTGCCTCTGCGTGTGTGTGATTGTGCGGGATACAGCGTGAAGTAGTATTATAGGTTTTTTTATCGATGTCGCCTGAAACATACATAATTTGTACACTTACCAGACAAATCAAGAAAAAAACCTGTCCGAAATCACGAGCGGAACGCTATTGTGGATATAATAAATAAGATTATGAATCAAATTATTATTTGGAACTTTTAAAAACAGATAAAAGGTATAGGTATTTTTTAGGCTGAAAAGACGCGCGCTGTATAAGTTATACAGCGGGTCTCTAACTGCCGCCTGAATATTAGTTTTTGCTAGCTATAGCCTCGCGAGCAAAAAATATATAATGTTATATTACAAATATAATATTAATCATAAAATTAACGCAATTTTTAAATATACATATTAAAAATAACATTTATTTTTCAATTAAATTACCTAAATAATATTTTTGAGCTTCTAACAAGGATTCTTTAATATTGATTAATTACCTTCAATAATGAAGGCCGATAAAAATATGTTTTTCCTGAAATTCGCCGTCTCATAGCGAAATTGTCGACTCATTGATCGTTGCTTGGAATCTTCCTTTAAACACGATCTGGCATCTTATTAATTTTATAACTTGAAAAATTCAATTTAACTATGGAAAAACGTACTTATAAAATTTCATTATTGGTTTTAAATCGAAGTATGCTTTTCATAAATCCCAACTTGGGGCTCTGACTCCTTTGTAAGAAAGACTAATCTAAATATATTTTAAAATATAAACATAATATAATACCTAATATAATAAGGTTGTTTCGCAGTGACAAAGCATATGACTGTAAAGGGGATAGTATGAATCAAAATTTTTTTGCTAAGCGATGTCTGAATATAGATGAGAAGTGATCATCTTGTAATGTTGCTGACGGAAATTATAAAGCAATGCCTATTTATATAGGTATAGGTATGCTTAATAACTCCGGTGGGTAAAAATAAGAAAAAAAAAGATAAAAAGAAGAAAACATAAAAAAAAGAAATTAAACAAAAATAAAAATATTGTAAAAATACTTATTAAAAAAATATATATTATTTTATTGCCAGCAAGTTAATTCAACAACAATCATTCATATTAAAGACTATATTGTATATATTTAATTTAAAATTAACGATTGTATAAGGCATATTTATATTTTTGTTTAATAACTAGCTATTATTCAAGATTTTCATTTTTATATCATTCAATTCATTATATTATGATAAACAACACTAATTCACAACTTTACAATGTCGTAATGTAACTTTTCAAGGATTAGTTGAAATTTAGATACTAATTAAATTTTGCAATGTTTTCCGTCTATGTTTTTAGGCAATGTGATAAGACCGTGGGATGTATTATATTTTTTAAAAATTATAATCAAAAATATACTATTATTTAAGTATTTAATATTTAAAAATTACAAAAAATAACACACTTTACTGCTAACTAAAAAGATATAATAAAAAAAAATAAACTGACCTGTCAACTGAGAAGAAAAAAAACATGAATATATGTACATCCTGAACCAATTTTAATTAAACGTAGACTGATCTATTAGTTAAAATATATCTTATTAAAATGAAAAACGATGAACTCGACGTAATTTTCAGTTTTCGATAAATTTATGGACAAGCATACAAACGTACGTTTATAGTTCATAAACTGATGATATTTAGCACACGTGCTTGAAAACCTGAACAGAATCATCATTTTTAAATTACCATTGTTATCTAATTTGAATAATATCATATATACTGAGACATGTCAAACTGATAAGGTCTTTTTTTAATTGGAAAACAGAAAGTGATAATTAATGCATTATAATTTTTTGTAGGATCTCGCTGTATCCCGCACAGTAGGCAGAACTATTAAGACACTTCGTTTACTACGTGCCACCCAATTTTCTAGACATTGCGAGATGGAACTCAACGCCGCACTTTATCCAGTTACCGAAACAAAGAAATGATTACAATTCAATTACCTTCCCTTTATTATAGAGAAAAGTGAGATGTTAAATAACAAGTACAGACACAGTATATAATTTTTCCTTCTTTGTGTTCTCTATGCCAATCCTTCTAAGTGGGAACAAGCGTAAGGCTACTTACGCTTGTTCCCACTTAGAAGGATTGGCATAGAGAACTTAGGGTTACGACTTGGGGCCCTCCGTTCTCCACTTTCCGTGTATTTAGAAACACTGCGTATTTAGTGGCGAAACACAACGAGACACCTCAAAAGAAAATAATTTTAAATATTTATTTTTAACATTTCCCCCATGAGGGATTAATCCCATAACCATCACTACCAAACGACACGAACAAACGCTGTCCCACTGCGCCACGACGGCCTCGTCTTTATATATTCATACGTTTATATTTACATTATTTAAAAATTTTACGTATCGCTGCCAGCACGTGTATCGCCAAAACTAACCAAGGCCGCCGAGTGGCAGTAAATATTGTAATTTTTTCAATTAGCCAGGAAGTTTAGCTTTTAATTATCATAGAAGTTGTTGTTTGTACGTCAGACGTTGAATCAATTATTGATAGGCATATATATTAGTTATTTTTTGAATACTTACTTACACATTATGTATGTATGTATTTAATTCTTAATTTATTAGATTTTTGTTTTGAATACTTGTTAATCTTGTTTAATTTAATAGACTTGACGAAAAATTAAGAAGACTGACTGCAAATGCGATGGTTGTAAATTCGATTCGTATTTGGGAGAATGTTCATATTTAAAAATATCCATTTCTACAGCCAGATGTGATAAAATAGGGCCACTGGTGGGGACCACTGGTGGGTTAGGTTCCGCCATTCTATATAATTTTAATATTCTTAAAGTAGACCACGAAAGGTAGATTCTCTGCAGAGACCTCGCAAATGCAACATGGGTACGTAGAGATATTTTTAAAATAGATTTCCATCTAAGTCTATTGTAATAGATTTATGTTATGATTAGACAAGACAAAAGATATTTATGTTGGTTAATTCGCCCTTATCAAGGTGTAGGTAACAATTTAAATTATATATTCGTTAACACAAGTCGTTAGCTGTATATTCAATTTAGTGTCGGTAGAAGGAAATAGTGTTAAGACACTTCGGACCCCATTCTCTGTTTCTAGAACTTATGATTTATGTGGAACATAACGCAGAGAAAACCTAGTGTTAAGACACACCGTTTCCCATTTTCCGCCGAATATGGAGGCATTGTATTTCAAATGGCATTAATCAACGCCGCGTTTGGTCTCGACACCAGAGTGAAGAAAATTAAAATATTTAATATTTGCTTTTCTCGAGTGGGAATCGAACCCACGTACGTTTACTGTAAGCACGTATTTTTAAGTGTATAAAATATACATATAATTTTTGAAAAAAACGCAAACGAAAAAAACAATCCATAATCAGATAGACATGATACAGCGATATTCAGTACATATATTATAAAATATTCGTAATTAATCCGGTTAAAGGTTTTATTTCCAAAAGTTAAAGAATTATTATAAAGATACGTTAAACTCTAATTTTTTTCACTACAGTCCCTGAAAGCTGTTGCTAATATTTTAATATCTAAAACGCGGTTCACCATACCTTGTTATTTCCGAGATTTATCTGTAAGTAATAGTTTCAAACTACTATTACAAACGAATATTTTTTTTTACTGCTCCTCTCTAAAACTACTAATACCCATAAAAAATATTCCTGAAAAGTTTAATTCGGATCATAACGGAAACATTCAAAGCAGTGAAATCACCCAATTCAATAAATATTTGTGATTCTTCTTAAAAATTAAAATTAAAAAAAAATTAGCTTCACGCTGTATCCCGCACACAGCAGGGAGGCAGAGGGAACCTAGTGTTAAGACACTCCGTACCCCACTTTCTGCCGAATTCTGGAGGCATTGCGTGTTGAGTGGCAGAACTCAACGCCGCGCTTAACCTCGACACCAGAGCGAAGAAATGGAAATATAAATTTAAGTAAATATTTCATCTCCTCGAGTGGGGATCGAACCCACAACCAGTCGGTTTTGCAGTCACACCTCATGCCGCTGCGCCACGACCGGCCTCAATTCTTCTTCTTGCCGTGATTCTTCTTAATAATCTAAATTTTCTTACTACCTACATTATCTGTCTATAGCTACTGAAATTCAGTATTAAATGTGATTAGTTACTAGTTGTACACCAATCCTTTGTCCTTGTTAGAAAAATATAACAATATTCATCTTTCCTCTTCTCCTAATCCCTTTTATATTTACCGACTGTGTCAATCGACATTGGCAAAAATCACAAATTCTCATTTATGTAATTACTTGAAACAATCCCAGATGAACCTGATGAAGTCCTACAATAACTGTTCCATTTAAGGCTGTATCGCACTGTATATGTATCACACTGCTTAAGATAGGGACAAAAGAAAAAATCTTGCAATTACGCTTTCAAATGGGAAAGAAAAAAGAAGACCATGACCGGAGTGGTCTTTTCATGTGATAGGAGTGCATGAGTAATAAGTAGAAGTTCATGGCTTTGGCAAGCCGACGAGACAGCTTTACAACATAAATATTTTCTTTCTTCCAAATAATTGTCCGACTATATTTGACTGAGGTGTGTAAATAGTTAGGTAAGTATCTAAGCAATTCGTTTTGAAGGTAGTCAATTCTCATAATATGAATAACAAATTTTACTGTTTCATATTATGAAAATTTCACATATTCGATCGAAATCGATTGTTCGACACAAATGTCACTAATTTAAAAAATTACTTGTAGAAACTCTTCACCGGTATTTTTTTTTATTTAGAGAAAAAATCCAAAAAGTTAAAATTTATAAATATTTCATAGAAAAAATCATTACAAACTTATATTTGTAGTTCATTTCATGGAAATTGAGTTTATATGCCAAAAATAATTATCCAATTTTCCTCAGTCGTTCCGAAGTTATACGAGTACATACAATTCGACGAATTATTTTCATATATAGAAAAACAATAACTAAGTTTCTAACCATGCAAAATTATTTAATATCTAGACAATATAATAAAATTATAATAATATTTACAAAGTCATAAGCTTACAGCTTACACGTGTAGGTTTTTAATGATTCAATGACCTTTCAAGTTGATAGATTTTGCGAAGATTATTTATATATATATTTGTATATTTATAGTTTTATATAATATATTGAAGATTATTTTTATTTCGTCAAAACCAACCTTGATCTTTAGTTTATATAGGGCACATATCACATAAAATTATAAAATATTTCGTGACCCCATTGGAACTGCATCTCATCTCATTCTGACTAGGAGTAAGATAGGTGTGAGTTCGATCTCACACGAGGGAACGATTGTATTTAAATTATTTTGGTTTTCCTATTCTGGTAAGCGCGTCCTTGAGTTCCGCTACTCAACACGCAATGCCTTCAGGATTTGGCGGAAAGTAGGAAAAGAAAGTGTCTTAATGTAGATAGAGTGCTTTAGGTTCCCATCTTCCTGTACCCTAATATGTGCGGGATACAGCGTGAAGCTAAAACAGCATTCATTAAAAGATTCAAAATGACCAATTCACATATAGTCAACTTATTCTGCAATAATAAGATTCAGTACCAGATTTACTCACTTAGACTCGTATTTATAAACCGCTCTCAACTCTTTATAAATCCTGGTTTATAAATACCGACTTTAGAAATCTGTGGTGGTAGTCAGGTGCAATCTGGTATCTTACAGATGAATCTCTGTCTACATGTCACCAACGAATTTAAATCGGCGGCTTTCAAAAATATATTTTTGTACACAAAAATAAATTAATCCACTTTTTTCATTGAACTCTTTTATTTTAAATATGTAATAATACTCGAAAACCAAGGATTTTATTTAGAATATGTTCTTCATTTGCTATATAACTTATTTGGTGCAACAATGACGTAATTGGACTTTTTCTAAAAATTAAGATACATAGATAATATTATAATATAGAAGCATGCAGATAATTTACAAATTTTTATTTAATTACCTTTAATCTCATTAATATTTTAAAATGTGTAAATACTTAATTATTGCACCAAATGAGATATCACAAACGTCAATCAAAAACATAACATTGTACTAGAGATTCAAGTTCTAAAGTCATATTATTTATTTTAACGCTCCATTGATGAGTCAGTCAATTAAGAATTTACAATATTATTAATAGATATATTTATAACATCCGTACTGCCATACTTTGTATAAATATTAAACTACGCCACGATGGCCTCAATTAAAAAAAAAATTTTTTTTTTTTATAATTGACACACGCCTTTCATTAAGAATTTTTAACTACATATACCCATATCCATTAACAAAAGATTTCTTACTGACTATCCATCTTCTGATATTAGTTAACCCATATTTAGTTTCATTTCCTCACGTTGAGTCTGTCTGAGTCTGAGCTCTTGAATTTCGATACTCAACTCAATATCTTCAAAGTTGAACGATGAGTAAGCAACAGAGTGTCTTCTAGGTTCTCTCTACTTACCCTGCTATATGGGGAAAAACGTGAAGCTATATATATTTTATACATTAATTTCTCCAATACTGTTCCACTATCCAAAGAGTATAACAGTATCTAATACCTATCCACTTTTATAACGAACGAAGCAAATTCCTAACAAAATTTGAGGCTAGCAACAGCAAAAATAGTAATAATTAACGCTAAAATTAAATATAAAAAGCTGTACACACAAAAAAAATTTTTGCATATAAACATACATATCTAGCCTCTAATAAGTGCTTATTATTCCGTAATAGATAAGAACGGATGAAAATAGCATAATTAGAAGGAGCATGAATAATTTATTCTTGATATCCACGTTTCATGCAAATTTATTGAAACTACTCATATTAGTATGAGGCCGTCGTGGCCCAGGGCCATAAACGTGCAAACAGCTTACGCGACGGTTGTGGATTCAATTGTCCACTTGGGGGAATGAAATATTTAATATTTTTATTTTCCTCCCGGCAAGGGAAAGCTTGGAGTTAAGTTCCGCCACTCAACACGCAATACCTCAAGGATTAATTAATTATATTTTTTTGTGTTATAAATTTATTTATTGATCAAAAGTGCTTTTAGAGGCCAAATTATATATTTTCAAATGAAATCATGATATGAGCTTATTAACCTGCCCTTACTGTGTAATCAGTACTAAAAATATTAAAACAAAACCTTATATGGCACAAAAAAAAAATGTCTCCGCAAGCTCTACGAAGACAAGACGGTGAAGAAGAGAATTGGGGCATCTCTTAATTAGCCAATATGATAGATTTTCTTTATTAAAAAAGGGCATAACTACTTGCAACTTACTTATTATATTTTTTTAGCTTCATCGCTGTATCCCGCACACACATAGCAGAGTATGCAGAGGCGCTTACCTGGTAACCTAGTCTTAGACATTTATTTAGAAAACGTATAAAAAATTTAACGCAGCGGGACTCGAACCCACGCCTCCTGGAAACCGACCTGGTCAGTTTTCTAAATAAATATTTTTCTTTCCTAAGTGTGGAATAACACTTTAAAAACGGTAAAAATAGTCTTAAGATATTCCGTTCCCACTGAGACACTTCCGTTCTCTCCAAATTCTCGAGGAAAATATTAAATATTTCATTCCCCCGAGTGAAAATTGAACCCAAAACGTCGAGTTTTACAGCTTGTGCCCAGGTAGCGCCACCACAGCGGCCTCATGTACTTTATCTATGCTATATTAATGTAAAATATATAAAACTTTTCCGTTACAGAGTGAGCTGACACACATCAGGTAACGTTTAGCCGGGAGTCTACGTGACGTAGAATCCTAAAATTTGCCATGTAGAATCCTTGGGAAGCACATAGAAAGGGGATTTTCGGAAATCTCTACTACTTCTATAATCCACGCAAACAAAGTTACAGACGGTGATTAGTTGTAAATAAAAAAATAATAGTATTATTTCATATTATATTTTCTCTTTTTCCACGCCTACAAAATTCTATTTCAATAGACCTTACCTAAAACGACCCTACTGACGATTGCATTTAATTGATAATGATACGTTTCGTTTTAATTACGTTCTACAAAATCTATAATACAGAAAATAAAATAAATATTTTCAATTAATAAATATTTTTTATACGTTTTCTTAATAAGTATACTACTTTCCTAAGTGTGGAATAACACTGTAAAAATGTAAAAATATAATAAAATACATGATACTTAGCAACGATTTGAAAAACAAGTGAAGACTCCAATATCTTGTTTTTTTTTATTAATTTAACTTGGCCATATTAGCTTTACGCCTATATAATGGTATTCCGACACAATTTAAGTTACCTAGTGTTAAATTACGGAAGTCAATGCCGCAGCTTGTATACTTGAACGGGAAAATGGAAATAATCATACCCCAAATGATGTTGGAACCCACATCCAGCGCGTATGAGCTTAATATAAGTTAAGTCCAACGACGCGCGCCTCGAGATTCTTTAACAAATGCTTCTCATTTTGAGCGGTAAGTGGGGAAGTGTCAGTAGATAAAAAGTGATTACTATTTAATAATAAACATATATATTCACGCCTAAAAACTCGGTTTTAAATATAATCATGATATATCTGTCAATTAGTACAACTTTTTGCACTTTTTATAAGATGAAAGACGTCACCTTAACTTTTTTCTAATTACAAGAAAACAAGCCATATTAAAATATTATTTTTAAAAAGATTTGAATCTCTTCTTTTTCTATAATATAAATGTAAACTTACGTGAGCAAAGTAAATCATGTAAAATTGTTTTAGGTTTTTGTGATAACTTAACATTTTAAAATATATTAAAAAAACTTGTAATAAATAATCTAAATCTATGCTTACCGCCTCATCTATGTAATAACCATCGTCGTCCCGTTGGAGACACATCCAGATATCACAAATGTCAAAATATTTTCAATCACTTCACTTTTATACTCAGTACTAAGTTGAATAGTTTGTGACCGGTGTAGCTCCTTGCGACACCCCTCGCATATACTCTTGAAATGACTGAAGCGTACCTGAAGCGTAGCCTTCTTATGTTTTGAATACAATCTGTAACAGTATAGAAAAACAATAATAAACTTTGCTGCCAGTAGCTGCGGCTTCAAATAGGTAAACTTAACGATATGTAATGGCTTAGCTTGTCAATTGTTAGACTAAAATCGACTTTATATCTTTTCAACGAAAGTGTTTTTTGTTACTACTCTGTAAGCAGATGTTCCTGGATATAAAACAAAATACAGCTTTATTTTTTATATTTGTGTAAACAAACCTTTAAATGTATTATGGATCTATAAAAGTTATGGATTACTCTTAATGTAAGTTAGGAACATGTAATTTTTAAGCCTACGCGAGAAGAGGATACTTTTAGTTAGAAAATCATAAATAATACCAATTATGATTTTCTTCAGTTTAAAAAATAAATTTCTGTATTCAATTTTGAAACTTACTTTAATTGTACTGATCTTTAAAATAAATACTTATAGACAATTTTTGCTATCTGGTTAAATTTTCTATATTAACTTTTAGATATTTTGTTCGTTATATAGTTTGGTCTAAGAAATTCTAGACTTCTTTTCGTTTTTTTTTTTGTAAAAAACGAACTCGATTATACAAATTGAGTTTCCAAATGTAACAGAGTACCAACAATTAACATTCGAAAGAGAAAAATTATGTGAACTAATGTAAATTATATATTTTAAGCAGTCAATTAGAGGCCAGTCGTGGCGCAGGGGCACGAGGTGTGACTGTAAAACTGACTGGTTCTGGGTTCGATCCCCACTCGAGGAGATGAAATATTTACTTAAATTTATATTTCCATTTCTTCGCTCTGGTGTCGAGGTTAAGCGCGGCGTTGAGTTCTGCCACTCAACACGCAATGCNTTCGGCAGAAAGTGGGGAATGGAGTGTCTTAACACTAAGTTCATTCTGCCTACCCTGCTGTGAAGGATACAGCGTGAAGCTGTATAAGCAGTCAATCCTAGCCTGAAAAATAAAAAAATAATACACTTCTATGTCTAAATTAGGAATCAACGAAAGTCTATATCCATTATTTGCATTAACAACTCTTGTTTTGGCTGTCACACGATCCCCAGTTACGCGACACCTTGGTGCCAAGATTTTCTAAACAATACATATGGTAAAAGTAAACAAGGCGAAACCTAATCCTCTAACGAAAATTTACTAGGTACATTAGTGGCCAGTAGCAATGTCGTTACTACATGTATTATATTATATTTCTTTTTAATTTAAATGAAAAATATTAACATCTTTTTTTTAACTCGATTTATTAGATCGACTTTAAATAAAATTTAAGAAATTGAACTTGATCTGCTTGACAACAAATCAGCTTCACGCTGTATCCCGCACACAGCAGGGTAGGCAGAGGGAACCTAGTGTTAAGACACTCCGTTCCCCACTTTCTGCTGAATTCTGGAGGCATTGCATGTTGAGTGGCAGAACTCAACGCGGCGCTTAATCTCGACACCAGAGCGAAGAAATGGAAATATACATTTAAGTAAATATTTCATCTCCTCGAGTGAGGATCGAACCCACAACCGGTCGGTTTTACAGTCACACATCGTGCCGCTGCGCCACGATTGGCCTCTTGACAACAAATGTTACAAAATAATTGTTTCATAATTAAGTTTGGCAATTATACGGAGATTAGATGACAATACAATGGATATGGTGTCGTCTCATCTCATCATATTATAATAGTTTTCTTAAACGATATAAATTTTCATGTAATAAATTTTGTGAACTCGTTTAAACAATCTACCACGTTATGATTTTATATTCGGGTAGAGTTTATTCTGTTATTTACAGATTTAATTAAAATGTAAATATGTGTGGTGCTTCTACTTTTTGGCTTGTGGCTCTACATTACTGCCATTTCGTAGATACAATGGTAGTGTAAAAGTTACAGCAAAGAAATTTTGGTCATGAACTTCAGAATGTGAAACTAGAGGGCTCTAATTTCTAAATCGTTCATTATTTCTCATCTAATTTAATACTTTTTTCGCATGGCATAGAGTAATCAACAATTAAATAATTTTGAAAAATTATTCACATTTTATATATAAAATAATCATTAATCATAAATATTTATAAAAACATTCTTTCATTCTTAGTATTGGCATTTGGTTTTTTTTTTATATAAAACACGTGAAAAAACTTTTTTATTTTGAATAAATATATATAATTTCTATTTTTGTATCACAAAAAATTAAAATCATAATCCAGGCGTGAATGTTCGTTTTGAATGAACATGACTTTACATTTACATTTTCAAACACGGAAATACACAAACCACCTCAAAATAATTATAATTTATTAAAATTTACCGCATATTTTTATGTTATTTGTTAAAATAATTAAAAAATCAACTTTTACATATATTCAACGCCATCTATCTATATCTTGCACAACTAAATTCTAAATATCACTGCCATCTATACCAAGTGGCCTGAAGCAACACTTTGGTTATTCACCGTCACGCCTGTTGCTCAATTGTTTACAGAACAAAAGCCCTTGTTTGTTTTTCGCTAGACGTTTCCTGGTTTATTTTGTGTGAACGTGCTGTTGTGTGTGTATGTATGTACTGTAAATATATACAGGTTGTGTTCAGTATGAATGTACTTACGATTGGTTTAAACAATGATTTGTTGTGTTTAGAGTTTAGGAACGTGGCCTTTTGGATTCAGTTGCGCGGTGTTGAGCTCTGCAACTCAATACGCAATGTCTCGAAAAATTAGACAGAAAGTGGAAATGGAGCGATTTAACATTTTGTCTATTCTGTTCTATGTACGAATATTTTGGATGATAGAACTTACCTAACCTGTATAAAGTCTTGTGAGATCTAAGAAATGCCTATAATTTTATCACACTTTTGTGAGTAGGAACTAAATGATCTTGACCTATTACCAGATATGCTTGACCCGAACTGGAAAAATTAGAAGAATAAAAAAAAATATGACGAATAAATAAAAATTACATAGGTATGTGTAAGTATTCCATTTATGAATTTAGAGCAAACTGTATAATTAGGCGTAACTAACTAGATTTTGAATAATATTAACTCATGACCTAATAACCAAAGAGTTTTAGGTGATTATAATAAACGTTTACCGTATTAGCGGTTTGTAGACTGAAATCCCAAATATATTTATATTACAAATGCGTTAAACTAACAGTGTAGGATCGTAGACACATCATGACACGTGGAGACAATGAGTGACGAAAGCTACAAAGAAGGCAATGTAGTGATACTATAGGAAGGTCACCTAAAAAGCATGAGGCCAATCCTCCACGAGGAGAAGACTGAAGACAGTGGACGAGACGAAATAACAAAACAGAAACCACAGAGTTATTTTCGCTCTTATTTTTTTTAGCTGCACGTCTTGCTCCTTCACAAGGAATAGGACGTGCAACTAAAAAAACTAAGAGCGAAAGAGAGGGAGAGAGAGAATCTTGGACAGTGTTTTTTAATGATTTCTCTGTCTTTCCCTTTACATTTTCTTTTAAAACATAAAACAATTATTTATATAACATATAAATAATATTTCTATTTAAACGACCATCCATTATGAAAGTAAAATAAAAAAAAAAACTTTGGCAAATAATAAGTAACAAATAGGCAAGACAAATAGCGCCTGCTGAATATTCATAAGTATTTTTAGTATACAATATCCGTTATGTTATTTTTAGACATTAGTACCGTATCGTGGGTTACAATACAACTTATAACATATGTAATTTTATATTGATTCAGTTTTTCACGCAGATTCGGCAAGAGCCTTCTGGTTAAATGGCAATAACTCGAGGTTATGCCTACTGACTACAGTTACAGGTTTCGTCTTTCTCGGCTATCCATATTAAACATACCTCAAATCGTTGAACTAAACAAACTTTTTAGCTTTGTAATATTACATATAGATTTCGTCTATAATAATTTTTAAGTAGCGCCACTTAATACGCAATGTTACGCTCGAAGAATCTGGCGGAAAGTCTTAATAGGAACAGTGTGTTTTAACATTAGTTTCTCAAGTGCTTACTCTGCTATGTGCAGGATACAGCGTTTCTTACTTTATAAGAAAATAATAGTAAAATTAAACCAGTCGCTAAAATATAACCAATAACCTCCAAACATATCTGACATACATTCCCGTACAAATTGTTTTTACAATACTAAAGATAAAAAGTATGTTTATTTAAAAACCTCATAATCTTATCATTTGTTTATGTAATCTAAATAGCTGTTTGCGAATAAAAAAATATAAAACGACAGCGATAATGATAAGCGAGTTGATCTTATATTTTCTAAATATTTTGTTTAAATTTGAATCGTCACTCCCATAATATTGGATAAGTGGAACCAGGGATGTTATGAAACTACATGAGATAAATAATAATAAAAAAAAACTAAAAATCAGCTTCACGCTATATCCCGCACACAGCAGGGTAGGCAGAGGGAATCTAGACACTCCGTTCCCCACTTTCTGCCGAATTCTGGAGGCATTGCGTGTTGAGTGGCAGAACTCAACGCCGCACTTAACCTCGACACCACAGCGAAGAAATGGAAATATAAATTTAAGTAAATATTTCATCTCCTCGAGTGGGGATCGAACCCACAACAAGTCGGTTTTACAGTCACACCTCGTGCCGCTGCGCCACGACTGGCCTAAATAAAACTAAATAAAAAATAAAGCACAAATCTGCCATCACATTGTCAATAGTAAATTTAAAAAATTATGTATTTATAATAATTTTCAAAAATTAAATTTCCGTAACCGTAACTAATGGATAATTAGAAAAAGAAATAAATACACACACATATATATATATATANTATATATATGTACTTTCTGATAGATCTGAAATATTATATTATAAATATATGCTGCAGTACGTCTAATATGAGATTACTTTTAATTTTTTTTACCTGAATAAATATAACTTGAGATCAGTTGTGGCGCAGGGGCACATAATAAACATTTTTTAAGTAATTGTATACTTAAATATACATATATAACATTAAAATTGCTTTAAAACTTTTAGTGGATTCGTAAGATTAAATTTAAACGCTTAAATACGCTATACACAGACGAAGTCTTTGTAGTCCACTAGTATATGACACAGTACAAAATCTCAATTCTCAAGTTACCTTACGCAATGTTTATTTGTTAACTGAAAAACAATGAGCGATGGGAAAATGGCTCACCTTTCTTAGCTATGGATACAGTAGGTATATGTAACTATGTATACCGATACAAAACAACACGTTACGGTTGTTTCATAATGATCATTTTGTGTGCTATCAAATATTAATTAATAACTTAGAGTATAGTTTATGTTAGCTTCACGCTCTATCTTGAATATGAAAGGATAGGAAGAGGGAACCTAGTGTTAATAGAGGTAAGTCACTCCGTTCCCCACTTCTGCCTAATGGTCTTGGGAAGTGGGAATCGTCATATTTACAAACCGAAACTGTTTCGCTTCCCCACGACAATCTCTAGAAAATTATTGAAAGTCTGTATACCGTAGAGTCAGCCTGAGTAAGCTCCAGGTTATAAGAAAAAAAATCCATTAAATAGAATTACAAATGAACAAAGTGAACGCGCCTCTATAACTAACACAAAGGTTTAAGCGTGCAGGTTTGCAAGTATACACTATCTTTAAATAAACAAAGACATATCTTGATTCTGAACCGGAATACGTTTCTCCTTCTATTATTTCACAAGAAAAACGTTTAAACTATGAATTATCATATTTTCCTTATATTCTTTTGATTTTCGTTGCATTTTTCTTATGTAAACATGTACTTAATATTTATAATATTTTTTTAAGCTTAACACTGTAAACAGCGGTCTTTCAGTAGGAACCTGGTGTTAGGACACTCAGTTCCGGCCTAATTTTCGAGTCATTGTATGTTGAGAGGCGGAGCTTAACGCTGTGTTTTGTTTTTTTACCAGAGCGGGGCAATAAACAATATGAGACAATAACATAATTATATAAAGAGGAAATGAAACAATTCATTCCCCCAAGTGTCATTCGAGCCACAACCGTCGCGTTTCTAGTCAGACACTGTGCGCTACACCACAACGGCCTCAAGATATACAAATCTATTAAAACTATAACTATTTGTAAAATTGTCTGACTGTACAACAAACGGTGTAACAGCTTGACATCTCACACTAGGAAATATTTATATTTGAAACGCGTGTAGCGGTTATTCCGATCTAGTTAAACATTGTTAAAAGTAGTGCTACATTTTACCTTCTGACATTTTATGTAACTAAGTGGACAAACATTTTATGAAAGAGAAGAATAGAGTGACCAGTCACCGTGGACGTAGGAATACTATATGGGCTGTACTCACTTGAGAATAATATGGTACCCTCCGCGATTTTTAAATAACAAATAGTTAAGCCTAAAAATTTGCTAAAAACCTTTAGCAAAAAAGTCTGGCATTTTACCATACTACATTTTCCTATTTTAAATTTGAAAAGTAAATTAATCTGAAAATAAACACATAATTGTATAGTATATAAATATAGTGCCACTTTATCATTAAACTACTCGTTGGAGACCAAATCTTCTTGGAAAATGTATTGTAATATGCCCAAGTTGGTCACTTCTCATAAAATAGAGGAAAAATTGTGTATGAATTGTAAAACAGAAATGTTTTACAATTCATTTAATGTAATTTTGGTAAAGAAAGTAATTCATAAGATGATAAAGCAATTATTTTTTATTTACGTAAATGGAGTTAAAAATATATATTCTACATATTATCAAAACAAAAAATATTTGGCCATAAGTGAAAAATGCAGTGCTTTAACTCTATATTCCTTCTGGCTAAAAAGAAAAGAGTGTTACACTACTGAGACTTATTTAAGAGAAATATCAGATTTAAGAGAAAAAAGTTTAAAATTGTCTATTTTTTACTATTTTGTTTTATAAATGTTCCTACTCTTAATCTTGACTACTAGTAATATTAGGTTATTGAAGCTTATGTGTTTTAAATTATTACGATTATTTACAATTTTTATTTTAATTATAGACAAAAACTTTATTTAAAAGCTATTTCACAGATTTAATAAGAAAAATTCTAATATCATATTAAGTTTTGAATAAATGTATATATTTGTAAGCAGAATATTATAGTTCTACAGGAGGCTCTGTTTCTTTAACTACATTATCTACAGCTATCTTTCTTTAACACTCTACATTGAACAAGGGCAGCAACATTTACGTCATACCAACAAGTTCATAAACAAACAGTTTATATTGATAAGAACGTTTGGGAAGAATAAAGTAGATAGTTCTTGTGTCTATACAAAATCCAGGCTTTATTCTTCTTTATTTTTCACGCGATTGGGGTGAGGCAAACTAACAAGAGTAATATTTTTGCGTTATATACATAATATATGTATGTATGTCCGTTCGTTTGTTCTCTTGTAACTTTTAAACCAGTGAACCAATTTTGATAAATGATAGGTGGTTGGATTTATCTTGATGGCGCGAATGTTGACAGGTATATTAAGTTAGTGTATGCGGTTCGGGTTGTAGGATGACAAAAAATGAGTTATTTTTATTTATTTACGTGATCTACCAGAGCAAGCAAATAAATCGGCAATGAATTCTTTTCATTCCTCAGAAAGTTAGGAATGGAGTGTCTTAATAATCTTTTTTTTTCTTTACTAAATCCAATAGAAAATTATACGAAATTAATAATTTTGCAATTTCATGAACCATTAAAAAGAGCCATCGTGGTACAGCGGCACAGAGTCTGACTGTAAATGCAAAGGTTACAGGTTCAATTCTCCTTTGGAAGAACAGGCGCCGTTGAACAGCCACAACAGTAGGTAAGAAAGTAGGTGACGACATTAGGATCTCTCTGCCCACCATGCTCTATTCGGCGACACACACGGCGTGAAGCTTAAAAAAGACTTTAATTGGCGGCTGTGTGTTGCAACCAGCAGTCAGTAGTTAAATTGTTGTTATAAATAATATCAAATGAATAACATTTTAAACATAATATATTGATATTGATAAGGAATAGTTTTGTTGTTGCTGTTTACGTTTCACAAACGGGACCCTATATGCGTCATTCAGTAATTTAATTTATATATTCCATCCGCTATCACGCGAAATCTATGACTGTAGAATATTTTAAATATGTATTTTTTATTTATTTATTAGACACCATAGTGGCACAGGAGCACTAGCATGTAAACTTAACGCGGCCGTTGCGGCTTCGATTTTCGCTTGATGGAATGAAATATTTTGCAGAAAAGGCTATTTAGTAACAAGAGAAACTGTGGCATTCAGTTTCGCCACTCAACACGCAATGCTTCAAGAATTTGCCGAAAAGTGGGAAACGGAAGTATCTTAATTGATACCGCAGTGCCTAACACTAGGTTCCCATGTTCCCCCTGCCTACTCTGTTTTGTACGGAATACAGCGTGAAGCTAATAAAATAAAAATAATAATTGAGGCCATCGTGGCGCAATGGTACAGTCCGACCATAAACGCGATAATTGTGGGTTCAGTCCACACTGGTGTTATTGAATTTGTTTAAACAGTTTAAGTTTATTTTGTCTGCTCTGCTATATGAAAAAAATAGAAATATAGTAATTTTTCAGTTACCTAACTATAGCATTTTTTATCTGAATATGTTTAAAATCGTATCAGCAAGTACACATAGTACATAATGTTGACCAAATAATTTATGTGCTTTGACAACGCCGACGTTGGTAAACAACTAACAAATGTCCTCTTTGATACCATGTGACGTAAGCTTAAATTAGTTTAAGTTAAATAGTTCTTTTTTATTGAGGCCAATGTGATGTGATTGTAATGAATTCGATTCCTACGTGAAGGAATTATTCGTTTTACATCCCCGCTCTGCTCAGAAAGCGCTGCATTGATTTCCGCCACTCAACCTGCATTGCCTCTTTTGTTGGGCGGAAGTCTTGACTTTAGGTACTCCCTGCGTATTCTGCTATGCCGGTTAAGGCGTAATCTTTTATAACTAAAGCTTTATATTTTTTCATTAACTAAATAGAAAATAGGAATAAAAAAACAGAAAAGTAAATGCTGCGGCACGACGTACCATTATAGTCGCTATTAATTTTTAAATATTGTTCTCTCTCCATCTCGATCACATTTTTATAATATGTATAAATGAATGGGCTACAATTAAAAAAACACATAATCCTAGAGGTGCTCAACTTCGTCTCTGAATAACGTTCTACAATAAGGGCCCATTTTCATTGAGCAGTCGTTATACAGTATTCGGAAGAGTCCGAATATGAGCCATTCTACAATGAAAGAAAGCTTTCTGTGTACGGTATGCGCGTATTCCCCGTACGTTGCCTAACAACAAAAGAAATTTATCAGTTGGTGTAAGATGGCGCGGTCTTTATGGCTTGCCTGAACGGGTATATGCCGTAACCCGCATGCGGATCCATGCGACTAATGAAAACGATTACAGCATGCGGTTCCTATGGCATGCGCGGACGCAAATCTTCCACACTCTAAATGAGTGCCGTAACGACCCCTAAAGTGTTTTGGTGTCTTAATATTAAATACAACAAAAATGGAAATAATATTTACTATTTACTACACATCACATTCGGTGTTACGGGATTCAAATCCAGCTACGTCCAATTTCTTTATACGGAATTACATCAAATTTAAAATTTGTCTGTACAAGTGCTTAGGATATATAACGAGGTCGGAAGTACAGTAGATAGTCATTTATTTAGAATTCGAGGCCGCTATATTATTTAGGTTGTTTTGTTTTATCAGTGGCAAGTCGCAATTTCGTGTTGGTTGGTGACTAGTGTACGCAAAACGTTGATATTGATATCTACTCTTACGTTTGCTGACTCGTCGACGTTTTTACGAATTATGACCTTAACCTATAAGAAAATGTTGTTTATTATGTTTTTATTTTTCTTAACACGTTTTTGACATGTGCCGGGTGGTACGCTGTGGTTCTAAGATCGAATCTTAATTGGAGAATATCAGACAAGGAGATTATATGGGTATCATTGAAAGGTGCCTTCGTCTGTAATGGACGAGGATTTTTTTGAGAACAAGTGTGTTAAACTTTTAGTTTGGTTTCCACAAATAGACAACGTTTAATGAAGTTATTTTTGGTTCCCATATAAAAAAATATGAAGAATCTCATTACTTGCTTTTATTTGCTTGTGGTTTTCAGTGAATTACATCTAGATATACAAGTGAGTAAATATAAAATTCTGTTAAAAAATTCTTTTACTAATGTAGGGAAAGGATATTCCGAAATTGCTTAGGTGTTTCCTTATTGGAGGGAAAAAAACGGGACGTTACGTTTTGCAGTTCACACGTTAGAAATTTCGATTTAAACCAGCTACATTTTTAAAAATCTAATTGTTTCAAGTAAAAACGGTGACTTGTACTTACATCGAAAAAAATTGAAGCCACGTTTACATTTATATTTAATTCTGCCTAACTATATATTAATAGCTATAATGCCTAACTATATATTAATAACTATATATTAATATATAGATACAATAAATAAGATAAAAGTTAAAAGTAAGATATATCGTATAATACAGGTAAACAACTGTGACTGTTGCATACACTGGTACATACTAAATATTTGTTGTATTTTTGCAAGGCTCGGCCGATAACGCTATCGGTCGTCACGCCTACGCGCACTTCGAAATATTAATACTTTATTTGTTGCTAAGTTGCCTAAAATAATTTGTGTAGAAAGAGGCTTTATTACTTGAAACGCTAACAGGTTATAAGTTCAAATAAATAAATAAATCAGCTTCACGCTGTATCCCGCACACTGCAGGGTAGGCAGAGGGATTAGGGTCCCTCTCCCTTAAGACGCTCCGTTCCCCACTTTCTGCCGAATTCTGGAGGCATTGCGTGTTGAGTGGCAGAACTCAACGCCGCGCTTGTCCTCGATATCAGAGCGAAGAAATCGAAATATAAATTTAAGTAAATATTTCATCTCCTCGAGTGAGGATCGAACCCACAACCAGTAGGTTTTACAGTCACACTCTGTGCCCCTGTGCCACGCCTGGCCTCAGGTTATAAATTCAAATTTGACTATATGACACAGATAGTTTTATAATAGGGGAGAACAGGGAAATTGGAGCCTGCTGAAGCAACATGTTGATAAAAAACATATTTGTTAAGTTTATTGTAATTTTTAACCAGGAAATTAAATTTGATTATTTGGCTATGTTTTAGTATAAATCAACTACAGCCTTGAATCAAGTTACAATAACGATTTAAAAAAATGTTCGCTCATATTACTCTATACATACATATTAATACAATGAGAACTCATTCGACGACTACTTAAAACTTAAATCTTATAAACTATACTAAAATAATTAGTAAATAATAATATATTTATAACTATATTTTCTACAAACAACAAATTACTTAAAAGCCTCTTTTCTATAAAAAAATTCAGTATGTATGTCAAATATATATTATATGTGTAAATTTTCATCTGAACCGAACACTTTCTTATAAGTTACAATTCTGAGTATATGATAAGATAATAATATATTAAATACTATAAATATAGACGTAGAAAGTATCTGAGTAAATATACGATAGCTATAAATACAAATACGATATCCTGACGAAGTAATAGCAACCTAATGTTAAGACACTCTTTTCCCGTTAAGACACTTCCGTTTCCCTCTTTCCGCCGAATTATGAACCCATTAAAATCAACGCTACGCTTTGCCTCGTTAACAGAGCGATAAAATGAAAATATTAAATATCTCAATTCCACTGAGTGGGTATCGAACCAACAAACTGTCGTGTTTACAGTCGCACGCCTGTGCCACTGCGCCATGACTGGCCTCAGGCTGTTTATTATCATACAGAAAATTCTCAAAGATACAAACTGTGTCACGCTAGTTTTGTTCACATTAAAACTATAATAGCTTACGTGTTTCACAATGTAACTTTTAACTTATATTAAATAAAACATTTTAAAAATTCTCCTTATTTTAACCAGGAAGTTTACTTAACATATCTAACGGCTTTTAGCCGGTATTTGTTCTTACAAACAAAAAACAAACAAGGTAAATACACAGTTCTGTATAGTCATTGTTTGATACCGATTCTAAAGATAACTAAGATAACACAGATTTATGACAGTATTAAATGAATTTCACAATAATTTAAAATATTGTGGTATATGAGGCCGTCGCGGTACAGATGCATATCGACTTAACTGTAACTACGGTTACTGTGCTACGGTTATGGATTCGATTCCCATTTGAAGATAAATTATTTTATGTTCTCGTTTTGTTACTAAAAATTGATTTTAATTAAATAATTAATTTAATTTAATTAAAAAAACACACAATGCCTCCAGAATTCAGTGGGAATTGGGGAACGGAGTATCTTAGCACTTCCCTTACTTAACAGGTTCCCTCTGCCTACCCTGCTGTGTGCGGGATACAGCATGAATTAGCATGCAGCATGCAGCATGCTTATTTTTTATTGTAGTCAGATATATTATTTAATTCATTTATTAAATTTTATTATCACATTCTTATCAAAATGATTAGGATATTAGTTTACGCTAGTTGCTAAGATAATTACGACGATAATATAGCGCAGCATATGCAATAAGCTTCAAATCAGAAGTAAGGATTGTGGGTTCGATTTCCATCTAAAGGAATAAACATAGTTTATACCTTTTATCAAGACCCTTGTTAGGTTCTACGTCATGTCTCAAAATGGGCATACCTAGACGAACAATGAAATGAAAACTAGGTTTCGTATACGACTATACTGACGCCACATTTGCGAGAAAAGAGTAAAAATAAAGAAAAACAAGCACGAGCTTGGGCTCCGAAGCTTCCGTATAAAAATTGGAGGTTTCGGGCTTTTCTTGAATTTCAAGCTTAGCTTAGCCAGACCTCTTTCATCTCATGCCTCACTTAACTTTTGCCCCTCTTTTGTTATTAACATTTAAGGTCATTATTTTTAGGATTGAACCACAAATGTATAGTTTTCAGATTTTTTCCTGAATTAATAAAACCTGTAGATGCTAGCTGCCAAATTTCATAATTCTTGGTCAACCAGAAGTACCCTATTAATTTTGGTTCCCTTTGTAGTGTCAAAATACGCGTTTTTGCGATATTAATGGCCATATACTTTTTTAAAGTAAAAGTAGAAAAAAAAACAATATGTTTTTTTCAGAAAGTCATGAGACGTTAGATCTGAGAATTTGGTTTGAATTTCTACAATATATCTCTAACCGTTCCTGAGATAATGGCTTTGGATAGACAGACGGACGGACAAAAAAGTGATCTTATAAGGTTTCCTTTTT
Source organism: Heliconius hermathena (assembly GCA_013403705.1). NCBI lineage: Eukaryota > Metazoa > Arthropoda > Insecta > Lepidoptera > Nymphalidae > Heliconius > Heliconius hermathena. Next base: position 159,313 of record JAAIXJ010001816.1, read on the forward strand.
TCCTTAAAAAGTATAGAATCCTAACTAAGGAGTGAGCTTGTTTTACGAAAAATGATGTGATGATTTATGTTTTAAAAATGTAAACAGTAGGTAGTAGTAAAATTGCTTTTGGATATATTATTTAATTGTCAAAATTTATCATTAATTTAAAATCTGAAAAATAAAATGACAATTATAATTATTATAATCAGGATAATTTTGTTAAAAATTAACAGTATGATCTTTTAAAACAATAATTCTATTAAAAGAAAAATTCCCAGACACAATATTCCATCACTAAGCAGCCTCTCTACTACATACGAATTTAGTGTGGAACAAAAGTTATTTATATACACTACTAGCATTTGCTTATGGCTTCCGCTGTTTGGATAAAACTTGACTGAACTGATATAACATGAATGCATGTTACCTTATCTCCCTTAATAAACTTTTCTTTTAAGGCACTCTGTCTTCTGAAAACCGCATTAAAATTTGTTGCGTTGTTTAATTTTTTTTAGCTTCTCGCTGTACCAGCATATAGCAGATTAGACAGAGGGAACCTAAGAACCTAGTGTTAAGACACTACAATAGGAACCCATTAAGACACTTCCGTTCCCGAATTCTCGGCGCGTTATATTTTTGAATGGCGGAACTCTTGGCCTCGAGACCAGAGCGAGGAAATGAAAATATTAAATATTTCATTCCTCCGAGTTTGAAAGGAATTGAACCCACAACTACGCCACGACGGCCTGAAATTTTAAATTATAATTGTTATTTTAAATTAATACGACAAAATTCCATACAACAATTTCAAACAGAAGTGCCGCAAACAAATGGTTTTAAATTTATATTATGCAAAGTTGCAATATTTATACCTAATTATTATAATATAAATATTACAAATTTACATATATCTACATTAATCCGTTATTATAAAAAAAAATTGGCTAAAATTTTAGCACGTGTATGCCAGAAGTGGTAATTTTTCAAGGCCATTTTACAGAAAGTATAATTTTATGCTAATAAAATTCCGTTTTATACTTGCCAAATTACTTTATAAATAAACTTGTATCACAACTAATGTTGTTACTGTGATTATTTATGTTTGTTTGTCGTCTTTTTAACGTGTGAATGATTAAATGATTACCAATATATTTTACCATTTCTTCATCTATTTTAAGACTAATCTCCGTTTTTTTTTTTTCAATTTTGCTCATAAAAACTTTTTGTTAAAAAAAGTCGGCCTAAGGACGAGATAAATCTTATAAATCATAAAAGCATGAGGCCGGTCGTAGCGCAGCGGCACGAGGTGTGACAGCAAAACCGACTGGTTGTAGGTTCGATCCCCACTCGAGGAAATGAAATATTTACTTAAATTTATATTTCCATTTCTTCGCTCTGGTGTCGAGGTTAAGCGCGGCGTTGAGTTCTGCCACTCAACACGCAATGCCTCCAGAATTCGGCAGAAAGTGGGGAACGGAGTGTCTTAACACTAGGTTCCCTCTGCCTACCCTGCTGTGTGCGGGATACAGCGTGAAGCTAATTTAATTTAATTTTTAATCATAAGAAAATATTAATGAAAAATTTAATACTTTTATGAATTGAATTGAATTATTATAACTGAATTATCTTTGTTTTGTATATTAGTATATTTACAAAGATGGAGTTAATTGAATATTATCTACATCTTTTTTCCAAAAAAAATACATTTATTTGTAGTCGTTAATTCAAATATTTTTTTAGTTAAATTATAAAGGTTAATTACAAGTAACAATGTGCTATTAAATTATTACAAACAATGAATGGATAGATGCGCCACAAGTCGAAGTTAAGCCGATCGTGCCTCTCTACCTATATTCTGAGCATTGTAAAGTAGCTAGAGGAAACCTGGGAACCTAGTGTTAAGTCACACCAATTCTCCGCCAAATTTTTGAGACGAAGAAGAGGCAGAGCAAAGTATACGAAAATATTAACAATTTAAATCTCCGAGTGGGGATCAAACCCACTACCTACTACTATACCGCGACGATCGATATGTTGTGTGAATATTACATTCGAAAATTTAAGCCCTTGACTATTCACACTCCACACTCCAACTATGTATTTGTTATCAAATTAAGTTTGATGACTTACGCATAAATTATAATTTTATTATAATTATAGATGTATAAAAATATCAACACCACTCTAATTTGAGGCCAGTCGTGGCGCAGGAACACAAAGTGTGACTGTAAAGCCAACTGCTTGTGGATTCGATCCCACTCGAGGAAATGAAATATTTATATATATTTTTATTTCTTCGCTCTGGTGTCGAGGCAAAGTGCGGCGCTGAGTTCCGCCACTCAACACGCAATGCCTCCAGAAATCGGCGGAAATTGGGGAACCGAGTGTCTTAACACTAGGTTAGGCTCAGCCTACCCTGCTGTGGGCGGGATACAGCGTAAAGGTATTTTAATTTTTTACCATTCTAACGTTGATATTAATAAATAAATTTAGTTTATAATGTCATGATATTTCAAAAATGTAGAATTGAAATCCGTTTACATTAACCCAACAAAATAATAAAAAAAATATTAATTTAAACAAAATAATTTTTAAAACAAAGTTTATAGATTTTTTTTGATATCCATATTGGGCAGGCTGTGCAAAAACGTATCCTAAGCACCACCATATTGTTACGGCGGCCATTTTGTTTTGACAACAATATTGATTATTTTGAATTTTATTGTCATGAAAACTGAAGCCGTAATCCTAATTTCAGCTCAATCGGACACTGGAAAATGTGTCAAATTGAGATTCACTAACACTCATACTAACACGGCAAGTAAAAGAAAACCTTGTAAAATAAAAATAGGACAATAAGAGGATAAATGACACCATCTAAAAATATATTACTAAGAAATTGTTAACTATTAATAATATCGTGGCGCAATAGAACATATTCTAATTAGAGATGAGATTCTATTAGTAGATGAGATAGTTACGGATTCGATGCCCAATGGAAATAGAAAGAGCAAGGAGTTCTAATGCCCGCCTCACCAGGGTCTACGTTACGTTTACCTTTTTTAGCATCCCCCTTTGCCAGCATAGACAGCGGGAGGGGGACGTGTTGCGCACTCGGACGGTGTGTTTTTGAGACAATCCGTATCCGTTGTCCTTATTTTCAGAACGAAAAAAATAAATTATTGATTCTTCTGCGTGAGAATCGAAGCCACAATTGTCGCGTTTACATTCAGACGTTGCGCTGTTGCGCCACAAAGACCTATTGTCACAAAAAAAATTGTTAACCCACAGCAAAGATATTCTAATAACCCAGCGAATCATATGTAAATACTCGTACATGTAAGAATCACTTTTATGCTATATGCCGCACACAACAGAGGTAGGCTGAGTGAAACTAGTGTTAAGACACTCCGCTCCTCACTTTCTGCCGAATTCGTGCATTCGGCGTGGCGGAACTCAACGCCGCGCTTTGCCTCGACACCATTTCGTAGAAATGGAAATATAAATTTAAATAAATATTTCATTTCCTCGAGTCAGGATCGAATCCACAATCAGCCACATTTACAGTCACACTTTGTGTCCCTGGGCAACGACTGGCCTCAGAAATACATATGTATATGTAAATTAGTTTAAAAATAATATTGATTTTTATTACATTTGGCAATACACTTACGACTATAATGAATATGGAACGGAAGCGAAAACTATGTAATGTTTTTCTTCTACAACAAAATTGTTTTTTTTAATCCTGGAGTGTGTTTTTTTTACTTTTTTGAAAGCGATCATTTCAAGGAGTAATTTTTTTTCACTGCTTTTAAGCAAATACCAGAACAGGAAGAGAGAACCTAGTGTTCAAACACATGGAGTGTTTCCCTACTATCCGTTTACTTTTCTAGACACCGCGTATTAAGTGGTAGAACACAACGTCATACTTCGTCTTGTTACAAGGCCGAACAGAAAAAGAGTTTATTTACTGGATAGGGAAACGAACCCACCTCCATTGCGTTTACAGTCACCGCTGTGCCACTGCGCCACTACGTATTCAACGTGCTTTCCTTAAGTACTAACCTCTTCTATATACATGTTATTTATTAATTTAACATCCTTTATAGGTACTACATAGGAGAACAGGCAAAAAGAATTTAATAACAAGTTACTCTTTTCTCCGCTTTTAGCCATATTTCGGAGATATCGTGGGTTGGGTGATAAAACTCAATGCGTTGACTATTAGAACTTAATACGTATAAACAGAACAATTGGGCAATTGAAAATAATTATCTCCTTTTTTCTGAATAAAACCCAGAACCAAAATAATAAACGATCTTTGGTCAAAGTAAAATATTTCCAAATCATCACAAAATCTCTCACAATACTTTGTTTGTACACGCAAAGGAAGTTATGAGGGCTTAGTGCCCTTGTTTTTATACTCTCCCCTTATTTGCTTCTTCCAGTTTTATTAAGCATATCTAAATAGAATATTTTAGAAATGGCTTCGAGTGGATGAGTTTAAATATTTTTTGTCTAAGGTATACATATGTCGCATTCATAACACAATCAGAAAGTAATCGACAGAAGGTAGTAGAGTCAAATCCTATTCGAAAAATGGTCATATTCTTGTAATATTACTATACCTTTACTCTATTATGAATCTATAATCAAAAACAGGTATTGGGTTCCGCCACATTATCGATAAGAACGAATAATGAGGAACAGAGTGACTCATCACTGTTTTCTTTACTCTTTATCTAGTACGGCAGATAAGATAAAAAAAATGTAAAGATCATTATCTAGTTTCTAACGTTATGATAAAATAAATACATGAATAAAAAATATTTATTGCTTTTGAATAGTTACCATACATATAGCCAATTTCTAAACATATATAAGTACTTCAATTGTCGTAACATTGAAATATAAATGTATTTTTGTATTATTATTTTTTACGCCATCTGCTATTTATTAATAAACTAGTCCCCATAAACTTTGTTAGCGTGGACTTGACGTAAAGTGGTAAATCCGTTTTTTTTGTTTCCAAATTAATTTCAAAGTCCTAATTTCATTTTCCCCTACACTATCTAACTTATTTACGTGTATTGTCTGTCAGTCACTCATTAACGAAAAAGTTAAACATAATATGAAGACTACTCTTGTACCAAGCACGACGTTGAGTTCCGCCACTCAACACGCAATGCCTTCAGATTTCGGCGGAAAGTGAGGAACGGAGTGTTTTAACACTAGGTTCCCTCTGCTTACCTTGCTGTGTGTGGAATACAGTGTGAAGCTGATTTATTTTTTTTTACAATTTAGTACGTTTAGTGATTTTCTTTACAACGTGTTCCTCCGGTCTATTATGTTATCTTTTTAGGTATCTTTATAGTAACTCTATATCTTAAATAAAGGTATATAAATTAACTTATATTATATGTTTGTTCCATATAACTTCATTATATTTATAATACAATAACAAATCTGCCATCAAAATCAACACGGAGCTTATATCTTAGATATTAACAGATAAACAGACATTCCATTCAACTTTGTATATACATATATAGGTGTAACAACTAGCCCTCAAACGAAAAGGCGCGTATTTCATATTATTATGTACATTTATGACAACCCAGGATTGTGAATATATTTATATATATTCACAATGCTGGGTTGTCATAAATCTAAAACTTATGTTTTAGATAAAAATTTAAATAATTTATGTCATTATATATATATTTCATTAATTTTTAGAATTTTAATGATATATTTTATTGATTTTTAATTATTTTTATTAGTTGTGTGTTTAAATTTAATGATTTTAGTATTAAATAACTGAATTTAATTACAATTTATAGAGTACCGGAAAAAACTATGTAATTTTTTTTAATTGTATACCTACATAACCCACCATCATCGTCTCGGCATTTTTTATACCCACTACTAAATAAATGTTAAGCATTACTATTTAATAATGTTTACTTAAAAAAGTACTACAATACTGATTTTATATAAATTTCAGTAATTTGCTGAGCTAAGTCTCGCCATCTAATGTCTTGAATATTGGATAGAAACTGGATAACGTAGTGTCTCATCATCGTTTGAAAGCTCCCTTTGTCTACTTTATGAAGAAGAGAACGGGACAGGAAGAGCTTATTAGTTCAGTAATATTGTACTACGTTTATAAAATATAAAATACTTATGACGTTTTATAGGACAGATAAAAATAACCTAGATGTGTTACTTATTTTTCTATATTATTCATAAATAAATAATTAGTTTAAAATATTATAATTTTTTATAGTTTTATCAGCATAGCAATTTTTGAAATATGCGTACGCGCATAATTATGACAAGGATATGTAATAAATTAATTCAAATAAAATTTGTATAATTTATAATTGGCTATATATAGTAAAAAAAAATCATATAACTAACAAAAATAATAGCAATAAAATATACCTACTAATATTTAATTCCGCCTTAGCCCAATCCTTATAAATTACTAGTTGTCGCCCGCAACTTTGCTTCCGTGAAATACAAAACATAAAATGCAATTTTTAGGATTCCGTACTTCAGAACAAACAAACGGAACACTTATAGGATCACTTTATTGTTCGTCTATCCGTCTGTCTAAAAAAAATAATAAATCAGCTTCACGCTGTATCCCGCACACAGCAGGGTAGGCAGAGGGAACCTAGTGTTAAGACACTCCGTTCCCCACTTTCTGCCGAATTCCGGAGGCATTGCGTGGCAGAACTCAACGCCGCGCTTTGCTTTGGGGATCGAACCCACAACCAGTCGATTTACAGTCACACTTTGTGCCGCTGCGCCACGACTGGCAATCTGTCTGTCAAGACCTTTTAACTTGAATTCACGTGGAGGTATCTAACTAAAATTAATATCAAATATTCAAGTTTAAGATTTCTTGTAGTCCAGAAAATCCAAAAACAAACTTTTATTTGAAGTGTAATAATTTATTAAAAAATGAGGGAAAACATAAGTTTGTCTACTATTAAGTATAAGTTGTACTGTGACTTTTTTTCATTAAAAATATTTTATAATACATTATTAATATAGTTGTATAATAATGTAAAATATTTTTAATTGAGAAATTTATTTTCAACTCAAACATAAAACAATATTTTTTTTTCTATATAACGCTTTTAGTGAAAGAACCTATTTTTTTACTTGAAAATCCCTTTTTCCCTGAAATAAAACCTGGCAATCCTAGTACCTAGTAGAGTACAGATAATAAATATTGCTTAACATATTTTTAACGTACACCGTATTTATATAAAATAAATAATCATACACCTGGAATATCAAATGGACGATAATGTAAATGTGAAACATTAAAATTATTATTAAAAATTATATTTACCGCAACGGCTGTGTTAGAGCGTGAATTAATTAGTCAAATAAGTAATTTAATTAATTTAATTTTAATTATTTTAATTTTTATCTTTTGTGCCGCCGCTAAGTGAACACATTTAAGTATTTTATAACATATAAAAAATATAACAACTAGATAAGTTTATTATTTCGCGGAAATTATCAATAAAATGGTTCAAAAAAACTTTTCACAGCTTTATTAAGTAGATTAGATAAGAAACTGTATATATACAGACAATAATTATGAATCTCTAAATAATATAAATTTAGTACTTATATTATTATGGTGCAAGTGGGATTTCTTCACACGTCAATTCTAATAAATTAGTTACTAATTTGATATTTAATTAACGCAAAAGAGTAAATTAGAAAAAAATATATTAGTACTTTCTTAGGTTTTAAGAATATGTATGTACCTATAGGAAATAACGAATAATATCTATAAGATTTTAAGAGTAACGTGACAAAGAAAATTTTGTATAGCCTAAAAATAGTCGCAGCCGCACTCGTGGCGCAAATGCACAAGCGTGTGACTACAAACTTGACAGTTGTGGGTTCAACTCCACTCGGAGAAATGTAATATTTTCACTTCATCGCGTTGAGTACTTTGAGTGCTTCCAGAATTCGGCGGAAAGTGAAGAACGAAATGTTTTAACAATAGGTTCCCAAGCAGTGTGAAGCTAAAAAAAACTATATCGAAATTGGCTTTAATTAGATTTTTATTTCCAGGAGAAAATAAATATAGCAAAACGAAATTAATATAGAATCGCCATTATGAAGTCGTCGTAGCGCAGTGGAACAGCGTCTGATTGTTAGTTAACACGACGGCTGTAGGTTGGTCCTTACTCGGGGAAATGATCATATTTAATTTATTTTCATTTCTCCGTTTTGGTAGACAAAACTAGGCGTTGACCTAATCAACTATAAAAAAATCTTCTCCGTGAAACTGATTCAAAATTATGTAACCCGCAATTTATTATTATGAAAAACACGTGGTGTTCTTACTAATTCTACTTCTACTATTAATTTTATGACTGTTCCCCACCTACAAAAATGAATAAAACAATAGGTAGCCTCCATTGATAGGCATAAATGAAAGCTATGTTTTAGCTATTGTTCTAGTTACTTGATCATTACCGCGAAAGGAAGGAAGGTATAACGAATATTTTTAGAATTTTCCATAAAGTTTATTATATCTCTCATAATATGTTAAATATGTTTTGTCAGTGACTATATTTAAAAAAACTTGAAAGAAATACATTTCAGTATTTCTTTTATAATTAAGGCCATCGTGGCGCAGTAGCACAACGCTTAACCGTTTGATGCCACTCGGGAGATTATGCTTAAATTATAAAATTTTCACGTTAATGACACAAATTGACTCCAAAATTAGGTAAAAGTCCCTACTATGCGGTGTGTCTTAACAATAGGTTCCCTCTGCCTACCCTTCTATACGGGCAGAAGCATGAATTACGGCAATGGATTTTAACATTTAAAAAAGTAACATACACCTATACCTATTTAAAGTAGGCAAAAATAATGGAAATGGGGATTATAATGATTTTTATTTCGAGGAACTGAAAATAATGAATATTTCATTTCCGCGAGTGAAAATCGAGTCCACAACAGTCACACACCTGTGCCTCTGCACCACGATGGCCTAAAAATAAATAAGTTCATATAAAAGTAATCTAAAGTAATGAAAAAAGCTGAACAAACAAAATTATTCAAACATACTATAGTGAATTGGCTTTCCTCCGCTGCTTCCTTTATATATAGTTGTAATATTAAATAGTTCCACAGAAAATTCTAAAAAATATATTTTAAATAATAATAATAAATCAATAAATCCGCTCCACGCTGTATCCCGCACACAGCAGAGTGGGCAGGGAGAACCTAGAGTTAAGACATCCGTTCGCCACTTTCCGCCGAGTTCTGGAGGCAATGCGTGTTGAGTGGCGGAACTCAGCGCCGCGTTTTGCCTCGACACCAGAGCGAAGAAACGAAAATATAAATGTAAATAAATGTTTCACTTCCTCGAGTGGAGATCGAATCCACAACCAGTCGATTTTACAGTCACACTTTGTGCCTCTGTGCCACGACTGGCCTCAATATTTTATATTTTAACATACACTGTTAATAATAGTTTACCTATTATAATATTTACAAGGATAAAATAAAAAAATCATAAATAAGGATTTAACGTTATTACATCACTATATTTTTTTGTGCGAAAATACATATGAGTATGTTATATTTTAAGCTAAAATGTTATCTTAATAATTAGATATGTATTATGCATATTATAAACATCTAATTGCTGTGTATATTTTTAATTACTTTTCGGCATGAACATAAAAGATTAACTTTATTATCTTTATTGTGAACTAAAAAAAAAGTACGGCAAAAAGATTTTATTTATTTACTTTAATGTAAATCTTAGACTGCACATAAATTAAAGTGTGTAAATTATAAACATAATATGAAAAAGAGTATTTTCAACATAAAAACTTGTATTTAAGTTAGCGAGTTAATGATACAGGTAAAACAGAATAAATAAATACGCAATTAAAAAAGAAAAATTAATACGTAATTAAAAAAAATAACTATTTAACATGTCAATTAATTTGCTTAGTTTTTTCCCTACATTGTTGTAGTACAACAGATGTATAATGGTAAATGAGGAACTATATATTTTTTCTATAGCCATTTAAGGATGATGTAAATAAAAAAAATTAAAAAGTCAACTCATCACATCAGTTCGGTGTTCGCCTAAATACATGACAAGTATCTCCCTCCTCGTTCCCCCTTACATAAAGTGACAATAAGTATAACACATACACATTGTTTGTACAGACCGACTGACAGTGTGCACTCACACAGACACATAACCGGCTAGGTATTCAGTTTCCCGCCACCGGCGCGAACACGCACACAAAACACAACACGCAAACAATACACTACAACACACAAGTAAATTTAAACTCACCTCAAAATAAATCCATTAGAAAACACACTTGTTCAAACAACTAGCGCTTAGCCTCGAAAACGCGTTGAAAAAACATTCCGCCTCGTCAAATGTGTGCACACTTTTCAAAACTTTCTTGTCCATAACTCAATAACTCAAAAACGGCCGCGCTGGGTTCCCGCCAAATCATTATGTCATTTCGAAAATGTTCCAAATTTAATTTATAAGATACAGATTAAAAAAATACAAAAACAAAACACAACCGCTATCACTAAACGACACGTTCAAACGAATTCTACATATACCTAATAAAAATAAAAATATATAATAAAAATTGTTAAAAAATATTCGCAAATAACACAACGTAGCGTATCAACTTCCGCAAAACTCGCGATCCAATCAAATACTAGAACAAAATAAAAGAAACACACCGAGGCCCCTACACAATTATTAGCACACGTTGCGCGGTAAAAATAAACTATGATTAACTGCTATTAAGATTCGCGGAGACAGACTCGCGAAGTACACGGCACTATAAGATCGCGACTAGCAAAAAAAAACAGCAACTGTCAAAAAAATTACAGTCATCAACAGTTACTAAAATATCTAAAATTCTTAACAATATTCCCATTTATTTATCATAAATAATTAAAAGAACAAACGGCGGACATTTAAAAGTTGTCGTATCATAAAACGTACGCGTTAAAACTGAGTCGAAAGGCTCGCCCCGTGGTAGAGCATAGCGCCGAATAAAATAAACAACAATATACCTAAATAAGCGGCTCGGGCGCGGCCATGTGTGCGTGCGCGCCGTTGTGTGCGTGTGTGCGTGTGTAAACAAGGGGCGACTCGGCATAGAGTATCGCTAAAAGTAAGTGGAGTTTTTAATTGCTCATGTCTTAGCACTGCTTTACAGACAAAAGATGAATGTATTAATTGGCTTCATTCACGGAATTGTAGCAAGGTGTGTTTTTAAATCTACCGTGTTTAACATATGGTTCAATGGAGGTCCTCAATTGGATATTTCTAATTGATCTAGGTAAGTATCAAACCTGTGCCTACCTAGATCAGTTGGTTAGTTATCTAGATCAGTTGTAATATAATGTCCCTAACATATTAAGAAAATAGAAAGCATTATCATTTATCACTAGGTTCACTTTTTATTGTTAAGGATGAGGAGAATAAAATGATAATAGTTAATGTAGTAAAGTAAAACATAAACAAAATAAAACAAAGTGCAAGTTTTACAAACTTAAATGAAAATATTAGGTATTTTTTAATATTATTATTATATATATTATAATTATTTACAAATTACTTTAACTAACCAATTTTCGAAAACAAAAATACACACTTTTATTATATTGTCAGAAATTTTAAAAACACAGATTAAATATTACACATAACCAGCCAACTCCATCCAACCGCACGTTCCCCGCGAGAATAAACATATGACGTCACTGTAAACAAACAAACAAACACATGCGCCGCGTTCATGTTTCCTTAATACAATTATTATTTCGAACATTCGAATGTGGAACGGCGACGGCCATAGCCTATACGATTTATTTTTAATTTCGCAAAGCTATGATTATGATGTTATGTGTAATAGCTTGTATTATCTATGTGTTGATTGTTATAAATTTTAATTTATAAATATTATTATTAAATGTATTAAATGAATTTTAGAGAGTTCTTTTTAGTTTTACGCTTCTTTTATAATATGTTTAGTGGAGAAGGTAGAGCCTCTAGCGATAGGACTCAGGAATATGTATATTGTGAAATTTTCTAGATTAAAATTTAAGGAACTTTGCGTAACTTGTGATGATTACAAAGTTTTTAATTTTTTCATATAAGAAAATATTTTTGTGGTTTTACAGTATATATAATTAAGAATATAATAATTACATGAATATAATAGAATAATTTCACGCATTTTTTTTGTAAACGGAAATAGTAGAAGGTCGTTGTTAAGTAATGGTAATGTAAAATAAAAGCTACCTAATACAAATTATTTTTTATTTCAATTTAGATACTTTAATTGTAGTTCAGTTACAACAATTAAATTAATTATTTATTTTTTTTAATTTAAAATCATTTAAAATGTATTTTTGCGGTAGCAACTACTAAAATAAAAAGCTGATTTTTTATATCAAGGTTAAGTTATTAATAAAAAAAAATCAACTTTAGACATATGTTTATAGTTAAACAATGGGTTATGTTACATCATTGGACACTCACTCTATATTAATTATATTACTTCTACCATATCATATCATTATATAAGTTCTCCTGGCGCAATCGTAGAGCATTTATAAAGCGTCGTCGTATACGCGGTTGTATGTAGGTTCAATTTCAACTTGGAAAATCATGTATAATTAAAAAAATATTTTCCCTGTCCGGATAGACGTCATTTTTTTAGCTTCACGCTGTATCCTGAACATAGTAGGGTAGGCAGAGGACACTGGAAACGTATGAAGATACTCCTACTCCCATCAAGATACTTAAATTTCCCACTTTCCGTAGATTTCCGGAAGGATTGCGTCTTGAATGGCGAAACTCAACATAGAGCTTAGAATCGTTACAGGATGAAATGAAAATAAATAAAAAAAAATATTTCATTTCATCGAGTGGGAATCGATCCCACAACGCGGTAATCTCCTAATTAAAAAATATATTTTTGTGTTGACTAGTCCATCTAGCGAAGGCTATAGTGAAATATTACCTATATAACGTTAACTGTTTCGATATAGCTCGTTGCATCTGCAGTAAGAACTCAGAGTTATCTAAGGCACTTTGAATGTGTCATATATACGAGTATATCTTCCACAATATACAGTTAATTACATTTAACAGGTATTGCTGCTGGTGTCTTATTACCCGTTTTGGGGAATAGGAATTGAACCCGCTTTTAACTTTGTAGTTTGCTTCCATCAAAACTACGACTGTACCTCAGACTACAAGTTGCTTCGATCAATACACTTTATATTGAAATTGTTGTGTACATTTTATCGGTCATTAATTAGGTTTCGAATTAAGTTATGTTTGCAATAAATAATAACACCCTCGCCCACCCGTGTTCACGATTTTGTTTGTCTGACCTACGATATTTAATTTTAAAAAATATGGCTAGTGTGTACAATTATTCACTGCTTAATATAATAGAGTAAGAGAGATCTTAAATTATTATAAATTAAAACAATATTTATAATTATGAGCCCGTCATGGGACAGCGGGACGTCGAACTTGTGGCGCGACAATTGTAGGTTTGATTCCCACGCGGGGGAATAAATTATTTTTATTTCTTCGTTCTGGTGAAAAATCAAAAGAAGACATTGAGTTCTACCACTCAACATGCAACGCTTCAAAAATTAGGATGAAAATTAAAAACTAAGTGTCTTACCACTAGGTTCCCTCTGGTTATGCTGATTTATGCTGGATACAGCGTGAAGCTAACAACAGATTATTTTTGTATTTTAACATAATTAAAACATTATATTTATATAGGCCAGTCGTGGCGCAGAGGCACAAAGTGTGACTGTAAAATCGACTGGTTGGTTTGGATTCGATCCTCGAGGAAATGATATATTTAAATAAAAAATATTTATTTTCATTTCGCTCTGGTGTCGAGGCAAAGTACGGCGTTGTCCACCACTCAACACGCAATTCCTCCAAAATTCGGTGGAAAGTGCTGAACGGAGTGTCTTAATCCTAGGTTCTCTCTGCCTACACTGCTTTGTGCGGGATACAGCGAGAAGCTGATTTGATTTGATTTTTATATTTACATATATAAACATATTTACAACGCATAAATAATCTTTTTGGTTTAATTAATTTCAAGATATGAAATATTTTAGGTAATATAACGAAAATAAAAAGAAAATTATATTACTTATTATATTTTTATGTCTTATTCAATTTTATTCAGCCTGAAATGAAAACAGTGACTGCCTGGATTTCAAGAAAGGATAATCGTAATTACAAGTTTTCTTCTTTGATAGGAAAGTAATACTACATTATTTCATCTATATTCTGAATCAAGACAGCGGCGGGTCTAGGAGTCGAACCCATAGCCTTGTTTTAAACACTTACCGACTTACGGCTTTGTTTAATAGCAATACATAAATACATATATTAAAGAACAAAAACTATCCTTTGTTTTTACGGCAATCGATCTAGTGACCTCCGTAATTTTTACTAGCGCCAAAATGATTAACTACTATGTATAATTATAGGTATAGTTGTTTATGACTCGTCTGTTATTTTGACCTTTGTTGCCATAGAAACGGGGCCCACGCTTCAAAAGTAGGATGAGGTGAATACGTACATTGTTTACAAGAAACAATTTAAAATTTTATAATTTATTCTGTAATATTGTAATATAGTTATCATGACGACATAGTGGCTTACATAAACGAAAGGGGGGGGGGGGGGCGGATTCTTTAAGTTTTTCTGTTTTAATATATTTACTTCGCAAAATCATACTATTTGCGATACAAGTGTAATTTTAGGGTGTCACATTAAATGTGAATTAATGCTTACTTCCTCGCTAACTCTTCCATACCTAACTCTTTCTCTCACTCTTTGAAGTATGTTCTGCAATTGTAGTTCTAGACAGATTGAGATTTTTTAGCAAACTTTATAAAAATTCCGCTGTTAAATCTCTCGATCTTATTTCTACCGTTTACAAATCAACTCAAAATCTATTCACGATCAATCGTAGGCATATTCGAAATACTTGTTAACTTTAAAATTATGATGGCTAGATTTGTCTCCCATGGAACTCTAATTCTGCCAGTATTTGATATTAGGACATTTTCTTACTTTGACTAATTTTTTTATCGGATGTACGATGCGAAAAATTCAGAAAACCTAACTTCACGTCGGCTACAACATATCGGTCGTACTTCTTAATTTACAAGGGCTAGAGAACCAATTGACGCATTTAATAATACGCGTTGACGTTGCCATAGCAACGTGTATGCCGCTTTATAAACATAATAGTGTAAATATTGTCAAATGCATGGTAGTGTGTGTAGTGTTTTATTTATTAATTTAATGTATCTATTTCTTTCCTAAGTGTGGAATAACACTTTAAAAATGTTTAAAAAATAAAAAATAATTTAATGTACTTTATAAGCATTATTATTAATATATATTAGCCTTCTGCGCTTCTCCTACATATAAGTGCACCAAATTTCATAAGGCTCCGTCCGCGCAATTGTCGTAAAAAGGGGTCCAAAAATTTTGTTTCACGTATTAATATATATAAATTTGTTACCTAAAGAATTGTGCATATAAAACCGGTAAGTTCTATCGTCCCATAATAAGATTAAAGAAAAAACTAAGCTCCTTACAAATAAAGAGAGAATAACGTCCTTACATACATAGAGCTAGAGATAGATATTTCAGAAAACTCGTTGTAAAATAACACAACGCTCTAAGCACACACATATGTAACGTGCATTTGTTTGTTTAGGCTCAACTTTTATGTTAGTTTGTAAATACGACAAGTTAAAAAATAAATCTAAATAGAAATATGTAAAGTAAACTCTGTCTTTGGTACTGCGTTGTTTTGTATGAATAGATAGCTTTTATCCGGGGCTTCGCCTGCACTACAAGAACAGTCAACGGATAGTTGTGCATGACTCATGACACACTCGAAGTATGACATGATGTTATATAGCCTTTCTTGACTATATATAAAAAGACTATTCAACCCAAAAAAATACGAACGAGTAGTTCCTGACATTTGAACGTTCAAGCAAACAAACTATATGACTTTATGATGATTATCTATTATATATTGAACGATACGCCCACTTTTCTCCGTTTTTTGCAACCGTCTACTAACCAATGGTGGGAATAGTAGTTATTTTTAATTAGATCAAATCAAACTAATCTAATCAATCAATTTATATTATAGTATTATTTATATTATAGTATTATTTTACAATAAATATTAGGTATATACAGGAAGGAAGTGTAAGCACCACTTTAAATGAAACCACAGTTTTAACTACTCTATAAAAGCTTAATACAATATTTTTTTTCCCAAAAATTAAAAAGTATTTTTTTGAAACAAAATCAATAATAAAATTATTGTTGTAATATAAAAGAACGACGCACGCACATATAAACCTATCAAAGGGAAACCGCCGCATACGCCTCATTCCGAAATCGAATCTAGGTATTGGCGGCAAAGTTCAAAGTTGCTTAACCTTTAGTAGTATTTTTGTAGTAGTAGGTGTTTACGTTATTGGTATCTATGCGTAACTGCGTCACACGAAATACTGGTATGGATAAACATCGTGACATAAAAAAAATCCTACGTCTAAACTGTTGAGGTATCTTGATTAATTTCTTTAGGTGTGTGCTTAAAATATTTAACCCTATATGCTGTCACCGTAAAAGGAGCGCTGACACTTCCACCCTGTAGATTTGATTAATATGGCTGACGATAGGTCTCACAGTGTTAGCTGAGTCCAATTTCTGATACCGTTGTAATTTTTAGTTTTTCATTTGCAATTTTTTTTAAGTGAAACAGTAATAACCTTTTTTTAATTTTCATTTTAAATTTGACTATGTCAGCTTTTAATATCTGCCGTAAAAAAGTTTATTACTAAGCAAAATATTTCTTGTTCTATATATATATATATATATATATATATATATATATATATATATATATATATATATATATATATATNTTTTTCACATATGATAGGAGAGGGCAAAGGTAACCTCCGTTCTGACCGAATTTCGACACGATACGGGGCAGAACGCAACGCCGCACTTTGTCTACCAGGGCAAGGTAGTAAGGGCTAAAAATAATTTGAATATAATCATTCCCCTATTGGGGATCGAACCCTTAACCCCACTGCGCTATGCCGTCGTCTTTCTTCTTCTAATCGTCTTGATTTCTTAAACATATTTATTTTACATATTATATTAGCTATTTATTTAGAAAAACTTTATCTGAAAGGCACAATTTGAATCCCGGTCACTGTGTTATCATAACACACGATATACACATACAAGCTAATTTTATCTCTATATACCAAAATGTATTAGATATCGCGTTACTGATACAAAGCAAATCTTGATTTGTGAATTGGGCACGAGTCTAAGTGGTTTTTTTTTCCTTTTTATGTGCATAAAATATATAAGACAAATAAGTGAGTTTTTTTAGCTTGACACTCGTTGCTCACTACCATGCTGGTAGTAAGGAATATAGTGTTAACATTAAGTTTCCTTTTCCTTTGCCTATCCTGTTTTGATGAAATAAATGACATAGGCGTATTAAATTAAATCTTAAATGATTTGCCAAGGCTTGCCTGGGTTTATAGACAGTATGTCACAAAATGTTAAGTACAAATCGAATATTACAAAAAAAGTAAAAAAAATACAATTTAGTAAAAAAAAATACAAACTTTCTTAAATTTATTTTCGTGTGCGGATTTTTTGTACTTTTTCAGAGATTTTATTGTTAATAAAAGAAAAAATTCATGGGACAAGTCACCAAAAAATAACCTATAACAGGCTGTAGGTTTATTTTGTTGTGAATTTTACACCAGGGGTGTACAATTCGAATGTCCCAATACTCATATGTATATATAAAATAAATAGACTAAAATAACGTAGTAAATACTTAGGTATGTTTAATACAAAGAAGTTTTAAATATTTTCTTCTCATTATCTTTTATTCTTATATTAGTTTAAAGCTAAACCAAAAAAAAACACTAGACAATAAATTAAAAGGACCTAAAAACGACAACAAATATTTTGTCACATTAACCTTGCCAAACAAATAGGCGATGCACTGATCGAAATGACAAGATAACGTAAGTAACGCATAGATAAGAAGCTTTCCAAATTTAGTATAGAAATTAGAAACAGTCTTTATTTACTAACAACTGGTTCATTTTAGCTTTACCTGAGAACCTAGAGGTTAATTATGTAATATCTTAAATTAATACATATTTGAAATAACACTTATGTGGTATCGAATGAAAGAGGACAAAGGAAGACGTTTTTAAGATACTTGGTCTAAATTTTGAGAAATAACATTGGGAAACAGTGATTTTGCGGCATATTAGCTTGAAGTCGCGTAAAAGCCGCACAGTAGTGGAGTGCCACGTATCCTGATGGTGTGGATGGTACTTGAGTTTGTGACGTACTGTGAGATTAGAAAATGCGGCGGCGGGTAACAGTTCAAACAGTTCTCCAGAACACTCGCCATGATAAATGTGGAAGAGAACGTACAGCGAGGTGACATCTCTACACAAAGCCAATGTGTCAAGCCTTTCACAGATCATTGGGTCCCCAACGATTCGAACGGCTCTACGTTGTATGCGATCAAATGGGTCAAGCTGATACTGGGGTGCACCAGCCCAGAGATGAGAACAGTACTCCATATGAGGCCGAACCTGGACACTATACAAGACCAGTTGGTGTTTTGGCGTGAAGTACTATCTTGCTCTGTTGATGACCACCAGTTTCTTAGAAGCCAACCTGGCCTTGGCTTTTCAGATGATCGCGATACTGACAGTCACTCGAAAGGCTAAGGCCCAATGTGCTGATACTAGGCGCGACTGTAACGGAAGTGTTTTGCAAGGCTACAAATGGGTTTTTTGTGGTTAACGCGTAAACTTGGATCTTCTTGAGATTGGATTGAACTAGGTTAAGGAACTTAATTGATTCATTTAAGGAACTTAGTTCGTTCACACCCTATGAGGAAACATTCCCGAGGGGTGCCTCAACTGAAGACACAAATCTATATCGGCACTGGTCGACGTTTTCCCGAGAAAGACATGCGCGGCCGGAGTAAACAGT
Source organism: Heliconius hermathena (assembly GCA_013403705.1). Taxonomy (NCBI): domain Eukaryota; kingdom Metazoa; phylum Arthropoda; class Insecta; order Lepidoptera; family Nymphalidae; genus Heliconius; species Heliconius hermathena. Next base: position 178,481 of record JAAIXJ010001816.1, read on the forward strand.
GTCCACTGTGCTATAATCTGCATAGCAATGAATGCTAGAATCTTCTAACATGTCATTGATATGCAGGAAAAACAGCGTAAGAAACAGCACGCAGCCTTGGAGAACGCCAGCGTTCACGGGCATCGGAACCATCGCTTTTCTTCGGGAGCGAGTGGATAAGAGCGCTCTTTCATGAGTCTGAGACTACGCCGACTAAGTAAAAGTGCCGAAACAAACGCGTTAGTACCGGTGTCAGCTCAGGAGCACATGAACGGAGCACTAAAGAAAAGTTGCCATCTGGCCCGCTCGACTTGTAGATGTCCAAAGAGGACAGAGCTCGCCTAGCAGCTTTTTGGTTGAACTTAGCCTTAGGCATTGAGCTCTGGCACCGCGGAATGGTCGGCGACGTTGTTCCTTGGTCATCCAAAGTTGAGTTCGAGGCAAAGAGAGCAGCCAGAAGATCGATTTTCTCTTTCGCCGTATGGACTAAGATTTCATTTCCTGTGCGTAATGGCGAAAGCGAAGGCTGGCCAAAGTTGCCAAGTGATGTCTTTGAGAGTGCCCTGATGATGCAGAGGGAACCCTGTATTTTAACACCATACATAATCCATACCTACCTATATTTAAATGTTATACCTACCTATATATACCTACCTATACTTAAATGTTCGTAATGGCAAAGCGAAGACTAGCTAAAGTTGCCAAGTGATGTCTTTGAGAGCGCCCTGATGAGTGCAGAGGGAACCCCGTGTTTTAACACCATACATAATCCATACCTACCTATATTTCAATGTTTGATAAACATTCTATCTAAGTTTCATTCACAATAAACATTTTGACATGTACATAGGCACGTATTGCGTCACACACAAAAATCGACTACATTGGCAGTCTTCACGCGTACGCATTTAAAATTGACCGTGAATTCTGCAATACTAATGTTAAAATTCGCGTCCGACTCAAAAAACCATTGACTAACTTCTCAATTTGCTTTTATTTTGTATGTTACATACAAATTATTTTTTTTATGTATGAATAAGAAACAAATTATGCCATCCATTAACCATTTTGTGTATGCGTTTGTGGTTTTCGGTACACTATAGATGCTTAATAGGTAAAACTATTGAAGTATTTAAATTTATTTGGTATTTTATGTTTAACGTGGCGGTATTAATTGCCGATAGCGTTGCAGTGGTACAGCGTGGGACTGTAAACGCGACGGTTGTGGGTTCGCTTCCCATTCGAGGAAATATATTTTTTTAATATTTTCATTTTCCCGATCTGATAACAAGATAAAGTGCGTAAGTGAGTTCGGATGTTCAACACGCAACGTTTCGATAATTATTGCTGTATTTAAAACGGAGTGTCTTTCTTAACATTAGGCTTTTTCTGCCTACACTGCCTGCTGTATGCAGATCACGCTGTATTATGCGTACGTGAAGCTACAAAAATAATTATTAGAGGAGAATATTAGAACAGGGGAGGGAAAAGAGTGAAAGTAATGTTATATCTCAATCTTTCTTAGATTGGTGCTTTATGATAGTTCGCTAGCAGATAGATAGTGTTGAGTTCCGCCATTCAACACGCAATGCTTCCAGAATTCAGGGTAAAGATTGGAACAGAAGTTACTTAATACTAGGCTCTGAGGCTCACTCTGCCTATCCTGCTATATACGGGAAACAGTGTGAAGCTAAAATAAATAAAACAGTTACTGTTTACTGAGATGTGGATAAAGACAGTTTTCTATCGAGAAGGAGATTGCCTGAGTGGTGGAGCAGAGAACTTACAACCATCGCATCATCTACACTGCGCCACGATGGTGGCTGCATCACGTTATCCTGCCATAGCTATCTTGGGTGTCAGAGAGATCCAATTTCAAGGACATATAATACGATTATTAAATATATTTATTAAAAAAATCATTTTACTGTGACCGTTGTGGTTGTTATGCGATGGTTAGGGATTCGATTCCCACTCGGGAAAATTAATTATTTAATTTAATAATTTCGTGGTAACAAAACAAAAAGCAGCATTGTCTCCAGAATTAGACAAAGTGGGGAACGGAGTGTCTTACCAATAAAATCCCTCTGCCTACTCTACTACAAACAGCGTGAAGCTAAAAAAAACTTTTCCAACATGGTGTCAGGAATGCAACAAATAAAACATCCAACAAACATTCTTAGGTTCAAAGTAAACAAAACCTATTTAAATATTGTTACTAGCTGCCATCTTACCTGCTTTTTATATGTAACTGTTTTCATATCAATTGACTACTTATATTCTTAAACATAAAATTCATCGCGCTGATAATGGAATTAATGTTACTGTTAATGCTGTGATCGCGGGTTTGATTCCCATTTGGTGAAATATATAGTCATCGTAGAGAGATAGCTGCAGACTGTAAACGCGATGGTTCTGAGTTCGATGCCCACACGGGGAAATAAATTATTATTCAGTCTGTTAAGATAAAGCGCGACATTAATTTCCAACAAGTAAATAATATAATACCATGAATTATATAATTATGATAAGTTACGTGACCACATAAATCTATTAATATGAAGATTATGCTTACAATACCTTAGCACACAGGTATGTTTAAGTCAATCACGAAACTTGGACGAACATTTAGGACAGAAGCTATTAAAAAAAGTATAGTAAAACATAAATCCTCTGAGTTGTAGTCGAACCCACAAGTCGCCTTTATTAGCTCCGCTACGACAGCCACGACTTGAAAAATGTTGTATTTATTATAATTTTCTTTTTCTTTCTTTTATCCACCCTTAACATATATGGGGGTGCCCATATATGTTCAGCTTGCTGATTTTTTGAAAAAAAAAACGGATTGTTGAAGAAAATTGGTAAAGCACTTAAAAAGCTGCGCTCGTGATTATTTAAGTTAATACAGCTCAATAAAAGAGCTGTTGTATCATACAGTCAGTCAACATATCAATATAAAAGCACCTACAAAATGATAAGTAAATAAAAGAATTTGCAACAGCAGGTCTCTTTTTAATATAATAGATGTCCACTCTTCTCTTATTTTGTACACCTTTACAACATTGATATTGAAAACCTTTTTTTTTATGGCAATTTAAATAATTGCCAAATGAGCTGTATTACTCGGTGACTAGAAAACGCTGCCTGGAGTGTTAACAAAAATATAATTTAAAATGCTTCCTATTTCCCTTGCGGGTTAGACAGTGGTGAGTGGTGGCGACGCACTTCCTTTTTGGTTTTGATCGACGAGCTTTGATTATTATTAGTTTTAATTCTATGAACAATGTACTAAAATGTTAACAAGAAGTTGAGTTTTCTTTGTTGTATATATTTTTGGATTTTTTTTCTCTAAAATGTTTATTAACTAAACGACCACACAAAAAAGTTGATATAATAATATATATATATATATATATATATATATATATATATATATATATATATATATATATATATNATATATATATATATATACGCTTTTTAATATAATTTTGCAGACATAGTGCATTCTATTAGTGGTGACTTTGAATACCACTTCAGATAATGTAGTAATCAATAACATTACTACTACTACTACTACTACTACTACTAGCTTCACCCTAGCGAGGTAGTCAGAGAGAACGGAACGCCCAACGCTACGGTCTCTTTCGCCTCGTCCACTGTCATCAACCTCTTCATACATGCTCTTCGGGGGTCCTCATGCTTTTTACGTGACCTTCCTCCTCCTAACGCTTCAAAGGTCAACCGAGGTCTCCCCCTACCTCTCTTACCACTCACTTTTTCATCATAAATCTTTTTTACCAATCTTTTATCACTCATTCATTCGAAGTGCCCAAACCAGCTGAGCACATTCTTCATCATTCTCACCGTGACATCCTCGCTAGTACGTGCCATTCTGTGTACATCTTCATTGCGGATTCGATCAACTAAGCTGACTCCGCATATCCTACGAAGAGATCACATCTCCACGGCACTCATCTTTCTTTCATTCTTCTTCTGTAATACCCACGTTTCGCTGTCGTATAACCGTGTCGGTACCAAGTTGTATTGTGTACAGCCAAACGCGCAGCTGTGTTAACGTTTCGCCGTCTCATCAATGCAGCTAAGGCTCCGTTAACTCCATTGTTACCAATACGACTTTCCACATCCATCTCGTATCTTACATCTCTACTGAACATACTTCCCAAGTATACCACTTCATTCACTTGTTCTGATATCTTACCAATTACACTGATCTTGCATTCCGTCCTTTCTTCACCATCATTCATTCGTATTCAAGCTTATATCATTATTTTCACACCCTTCTTTCAGAGTGGTGACCAATGCCTGTAACTAGCATTCTGATGATGCAATGAGCACTGCATCATCTACGTATAGCAGGCAATTCACATTCAAGTCACCTACTTTCACTCGCATATCATTTTGTTCTACTCCTTGGAGACAGCTCTTCAAATACAAATTGAACAACCAAGCTGACATGGCGCAATCTTGCTTAACATCCGATTTGATGTCAAACCAAGGCGACTTGAGTGATCTCTGTAAAGAGACTTTACAGCCTGCAGCAAGGGTCCGCTCACATTGTACCGGAGTAGTATCTCCCATAATTTTGCTCTTACAACTATGTCAATCGCCTTTTCCAAGTCCACAAAAGCACAGAAAACTTTTTGGTTAACGGCCAAATTTTTTTCTCTTCCAGGTCTAAAACCTCCTTGGGCCTCCCACAACAGAGTTACAGATCTTTCTTGGATTCTTCTCGCTAAAACTTTAGCATAAACTTTACTACCTAAGCTAATCAAACTGATAGCCCTATGGCTTGCGCAGTCTATCAGTGAACCAATATTAACAACATAATGTTTATTGATGCATTCACAAATTGAAAAAGAAGATTTATTAAAGTTTTTACTCTCTGTTTACATAGCAAAATTTACGATAAGTGTGATATTCTTTACAAGATTATACTTCACATAATTGGAATTTAAGTTACTATAATTTAAATAGCTTGACATGTTTTTTACTAACGATGAGACCGTCGTGAAATAGTGGGACGGCGTCGGACTGTAAACGTGACAATTGTGAGTTCGATCTCTATAATAAGTAACGATTATATTAAATTTATTTTCATTTCTCCACTCTGGTAGGAAAAGCGCAGCGTTGAGTAAATATAAAAAGAGGGCAATACATTGGAATTTCACGGGAAAGTTGAGAACAGTAGGTTCTTTCTGCTACCCTGTTATATGCGGGATACAGCGTGAAGCTAAAAAAACTATACCCTCATTTCAAACTCACATCAATTTAATTAACGACTTACCATAAGCAATAAGTTTAATAAAAATGTCATCAAATATCACCAATAGTTCCTAGTAACGTCGTTACTTCTAACAATAAATAAATGCGTGCCGTCGCCGTCGCCTTCCTAACGCACGCATACAAAATTATTTATTACATAAAAAAGGTAGTGTGAATATGTGACTTGAGTAGGGTATCACCAAAGTTTGAAAGACTGCTTAGAAATTATAATCGTGTTTGTCTATATGTTTCCCAGGGAACTGGGAAGACCTGGTTTTCAGCGGTTACTTGGAAGTGATGATCATCATTTAGTAAACTGAAAACTTCACCGGAATTATTGTGCCGAGTATCACAAAGTTGAAGTTTAAAATAAGAAAATATAATTTGGTAAAATAATCCTAACTTTTACCACAGATCTAAACTAATGTTAAGACATTCCCTTGCCCAATTCTTGTGACATTGTGTTTGCGGAACTTAACGCCGCGCTGTCTTAAGTCGGTTAACGGATCATCCGTGATAACGTCATAACACAATATTATAATAATGAAAAATTTTATACTTTTATGAATTGAATAGAATTATTATCACTGAATTATCATTATTTTGTATACCTAGTACAAAGAAGTAATTAATTTAAAATTAGCACTCGTTAATTCAAATATTTCTTTACTTATATTACGAATTAATGTATAATTTAAGTAAAGAAATTACGAGAAGTAACAACGTGCTATTTAATTATTATAATATTTAATAACAGTAACAATAAATGGATAGATGCGTTACATCGTACGATTAGGCTGGTTGTGCCTCTCTATCGCTTTTTCCGTGCTCTCGCTTGCACGCGCGGCACGGGCGGAACATGACAATGAGTCACGTTGTGTGTGCAATGTGTTAATATTAAAATGTGTTAATATTAAAATATTTTTTTATAGATAATATAACAAAAACCGCCGTGGCGCAGGGGCACAAGCGTGTGACTGTAGTGCGACGGTTGTGGGTTCAAATCCAATCATGGGAATGAATTATTATTTATTAATATTTTCAATTCCTCGCTCTGATACCAAAAAGTGCAGCGTTGAGTCCCACCATTCAACAGGCAATGTGTCGAAAATTCGGCGGAAACTGAGGGAACGCTCAAAGCTCCTAACGGGAATAAACGGGATCTTACGTTTTATAGTCCAGGTATGTTCAGGTCCATGTCGAATGTAAAGCAGAGAGAATTCTTTAGAATTAGAATTATTTTTTATGTAAAGCAGAGAGTTGATTATTGTTACATTCTTATATACTATAATAATCAAAAATAAATAAAATTGGATTTTTTTTAAATATAAACTATATTAAAAGAAATCATTTAAAAATATAAAAAAATACTCTCTCGCTGACGGTGAAACAACAGTCCAGGCCATCAAGGGCTAGGGCTCCAGAGACATGAACCTCTTTAGAATACGCGCCGTTTCAAGTAACACTGCCTTCTGCATCCGATTTTGATCCAACAGCTAAGCTATAATATAATCTCTTAAGATAATGGTCGAGGCTTTTAACCTTTAACTGAAACCGCTATCGGCATAATGAAAGTCACATTGACTCCTCATATGACAGTCATCTCATGGCTTAAGTACAAATGTTTTTCTTCTTCTTCCTGACATGAATCCCGGCTATTGCTATGGTCTGCCTTGCTACTCAATCTACTATACTTTTCATGGTCTTTAGCGTGCTCGGTGGTTATGTCATTGGCTCTCATGTCCTGGTTCACGACATCCAACCACCGCTTACTTGGGCGTCCGGGAGGTTTCACTCCACTGATATATTGCAATGGTATAAGCAAAACACTTGCATCCGACGTATTTCTTAGGCCGGCGCGTAACGTGGCCAAACCATCTCAGGCGACGTTTGTCCGCTAAGTCACGTACTCCAAGACTACGTCGAATGAATGTGTAACATATGCAGTCAAACCACGTTACGCCACACATCCACCTGTGCTGCGTAACGTGAAGCTCCTGAGTGCGCTGAGATAGTGCTGGCCAGCATTCGCTATCATATAATGCCGTTCTTTTAGAACCGGTCGAATGATCCTCTTGTATATCAGCCCCTAAAATTTGAGTGGTATCCTACGATCGCAGACTACACCAGTGACTCCCGCCACTTGGCCCAGGCAGCGTTTATCTGGCTATAGACATCGTGATCGTGCCTCCAGACTTGTGCACAACGGATTCAAGGTACCTGAACTTTTCCAACTTAAAGGCATGTTCAGAATCTTGACAGGTCGTATGGATAGTGGTCGAGTCCGAGCTCCCGCAGGCCAAGTACACCGAGTACATGCCCTGCGGGAGCCTAGCTTCGACAGATTTACTTTAAGACCGCCGTTCTCAAGCGTATCTTTTTAGAAGTTCACTTTATGCTCTGGTGTCAGTCGGCTCTCATCAATGAGTACTATGTCATTCGCGTTCATTATCAACCGCTGAGGCTAGTTCTGGATGTGAGCCGAGGCAGTGTCCAGCACTAACTTTGAATAAGAAAGGACTAAGAAAAGAGCCCTGGTGAATCCTTATTGTCATCTGAAAGGGTTTAGTGTCGCCAACACCAGTCCTAACCATAAAAGCGGAATCGCGGTACATGTCTCTGATAATCTAAATATAGGCATCAGATCTCTTTGGATTGCAATGTCGACCAGATACACTGACGAGGCATACAGTCTGCAGATCTAAAATGAGCTCCTCTTTTTTCCCTGTAAGCCTCCATTAAAGTTCTGAGGGTGAAAATGGCGTCTATAGTGCCCGATCCTGCCTGAAATCCATATTGGGACTCAGGCCTAAGTCCAAATATTTAGATATATTTTTTGAGCTTCACACTGAATCCCGCACATAGCAGGGTAGGCAAAGGTAACCTGAGAACATAATGTTAAGACACTCCGTTCCCATTAAGACACATATGTGAGAAGAATTTTGGATGCGTGCGTGCTTCTGGGTGTTGAGTGGTAGAACTCAAGATCGATTGATATTTTTCTTTTTGTCTATTATTATTGGTAATGCACAAAAATTTATAAATATTAAATATATTATTTTATGTCTCTAATTATTATTGAAAACCATGGTAACTCTAAAGTATACGCCATACGTGTTAATATGTAGGTTTTTATTTGCGAATCGTCGCTCACGTTGTTTCAAAGCAAATAGCTAATGACATTTATGTTTTACTAATTTGGCACGTTCTGTGACCGCCAGCCATTTTACGTACACACATTAAATAAAATTCAAAATAAAATATTATACATTTATTAATTTTTTTAACCGCACAGTACGTCACAAGCTAAAATATCATCCACACCACCTGGATACGTGGCAATCCACTACTGTGCGGCTTCGTAGGAACTTCCTTCCTCGCGCCACGGAACTGTGGAATGGCCTACCCGCAGTGTTTCCAGGTCGATATGACATGGGTACCTTTAAAAAGCGCGTCTACCTCCACCTTAAAGGCTGGCAACGCATCTGTAGCTCCTCTGGTGTTGCACGAGGTCGTGGACGGCGGTAATCACTTACCATCAGGTGACCCGAACGCTCGTTTCTATTGTCTTTTTCCATAAAAAAAAGACAAAAAAAAATTGTGGTTATATTTTTTTTAGGTTATTTTTTCTTATCTTCACTTTAGACCATTTCCACCGAACCCACTATCATTTACTAGAGTAGCAGTAGCAGTCACTCTACGATGGCACCTAATTATTTCTAAATACATGACAAAATTATTTATAAATGTTAAACGGTAGCATCGAATTAAGACATTAAAAAAGATCATTTTTAATAATTCAATACAATTACATAATAAACTACTGTAAATAAATTTGTAATGTGAAACCCCTTGTCACAAGAAGATTCGTGGTAAGAGTAGCAATAATATCTGATATCCTTCAGCTTCAGCCTTCTAGATTGCCGAATATCTGATATGCAAATGCAAGTCTCGCACTTAGAATGTGGGTCTTACGCAGCTTTCAACATTTTCCATTATATCACAGAAGGAAAGCCGCAGCTGAATGCTAGCAATAATTTATATGTAAGAAGTAAGACATTGATACAGTAATATTAAAAATAGAAGTATGTCCATAAGTTATAAGAAGTACAATTTTGCGCCCTCTTCATTTTTTAAAAGTAACTAGCTACAAATTATATTTTTTTGTCGTGTAACCACAGACAATAATTTTTATTATTATCTGTGATTGTCACTAGGTGGAACCACATATTTTTATATTACTTTTAAGTTAAAATCACTAAATTATAATTGTAATGTTAATTAAAAATATATATTTTTAAATATTGTTAGATTTATCTAATTTATTGTTTTATTAATTTTTGTTAAAATGTATTACGTGGCTGTATGCGAACGTTCCGTTGCCCTGAATGTCTAGGCAACAAAACAGTCACAAAAAACCCAACAAAAAAGTGCGAGGCAGCAAAGTAAATGGCGTCTCAAGTTGTTTTTTATTCGATATCAATTTGTTTCTAATCTCATTGTGGTATTTAGAATGTTGTCGTGTCAGTAGTATTAGTTCGTCCGTCGGTGTTTCATTGACAATTAGCGGTTATTTCGTCGACGTTTCACCTTTTGCCCTAAAACAATGGCGTCGTATGATTCTATAGAATCCCACGTAAAAGTAAGTGAAAATCGTGCCATCGTGGAGGATTGCTGCAGCTCATCCAGCGAAACGGACGCCGGTGAAGCCAACAAACGTCGACGAGTGAGTCATGACAATCGAAAACTTTCGAAATTGGGATACGATCCATGTGTGCCAAGTAATTTGAAACACGCATCATCTACTGATTTCAAAGGTAAGAACACATTAATTTATGTTCACCGGTGAAAGTTCTCTTCCTCCTATGTCTACATTGTATGCAGTAATGATCTATATAAATAACATTAAGTAGTTTTTTTGGGGGGAAAAGTTTTAACCTATCATATTTTAAGTTACATCACTGATATGGAGGTCACTTCTGTTTATAAACATTTCAAGCACATTTGTTGTATTTTATTTCCTCTCAACAATAAAAATTACATGATGTTTCCTTTATGCAATATTTCAAAGTGGCTTTTATAGTTACAATGGGGTTCCTTGCTGTTGCATCAGCGCTGACCTTGTTGAAGATTGCATTCAACTTTCTACTCATTATTTCAAGATATTTGCTATTATATCTAATTTGTTAAAAGATTTTATTAAATAATTGTATATTTTTCTATATTTTAAAGTAATTTAACCTTTATTTAATAAAAAATATATAACAGAAATCTATAACTATATAAATGTATATACAAACATAGACATTTTTACACCTATTGATAAGATACTTTTCAATTTACTAATTCTTTTTCAATATCTCTTATAAATTGTATCACTAACTAATAAGACATTCTACATTAATTTTTAAACTTAACACATTTCTATCAATTTTTAATTATAATTTTCACAAGATCTTGAAATCTATGTTCAATTATCATCAAATCAATGAAAACATAATTATTTTCCAATTATAAAAGAGACACCTTTTAAAAATATTATCCATACTGTAGATACATAGTCAGATGATAGATGTTTGTTTTAAATGTTTTATAACCTACATATAATGTTTAATGATAAAATCTTAGCAGGGGAGGCAAAAATAACCCAATGTACAGAACTCCAATTGTTCTTTTTCAGTAATTTGAGTATTGGAGTCCAACATCATATTTTATCTTACCATTTCCGAAGAATAAGTATAAATCTTAAAGTAGTATGAGGTCAGCCATAGCCAAAACTGTCCAAGCACTCAGACCACTACGTCATATGTTCTCATCAAGCTACATTGAATTTCTGATGCAATTGCTTTAATTTTAAATGAGTTAAAGCAAATGAATCTGAAAGAAAATCTATCTACAGAGATAATAACATTTTTATGAATTTATACTGCACAAAAACAATTGCTGAGAATTATTATTTATATTTAGCAAGAAATAATGCTATTTATTAATTATTTGAACATCAAGTGTTATTCCACACTTAGGGTTTATTTATAAAACATATACAACTTTTAACATAATGATTTAGAAATATAAGTCCTCAAATGGGAATTGAACCCTCAAGCATCAACATGTTCCCCACTTTATATCTACAAAATATGAAAAAAATATTTTTGGAATTACTTTAGCATACAAAATGTTAGTGCTATTTTTTTGTATCAAGATTGTTTATTAAAATAAGATTAAATTATATATACAACGCTTAGAATATCCATTTATGTTTTAATATTTTTTCTTTGTCACATTACAATAAATATCATGCATGCCTTCTAAGTAAATATAAAAAAATGTAAGTAAAATTGCTCATATTTATATTATAAAACTAAAGAGTATGTTTGGGTGAATGCCCTAATCTCATGAACAACTGGCTCTAATTAGAATAAAATTTTGTCATTAATATACTTCTTCATATTTATTAACCGCAAATATCATGCATGTTTTTAAACCAAGTATACAACCAACTATTCAAAAAGCAATATTGCCATTTACATAGTGAAATGAAAATAAACAAGAGTTATATATGACTCATTCTAAATGCCTGAGGTAAATCTGACTACAAAATGTAGATGCAGTGTGTTGCATCAAAATGATGAACTGCAGCAGAGTATCGAAAATGAAAAGAATTTTTCAATTTGAACCAGCAGTTCCTAAGATTAACCCATCTAATCATACAACTTTATAATATTAGTATAGATATAAAATAAAAAGTAACATTGCAAAATCATACCAACCACAAATGATTCACCATATGGCAAACTACAGTCCATTCATATAAATATTTAGATAAACAGGAAAACAGTAAAATTCTTAGTCTTTATTCTAGTGATATTTATTTATGAATTAAACTCATACAAATAAAATTAGATTAAAAATTAGGGTCATATAGGTTTTTTTGCTTATGACAAAAAAAATCAAATATTGTATAATTTTTTAAATATTTGTTATTATCAAAAAAAATATAAATTTGTTATTATTTGTTAAATATTATTTTATTAAATTTCTAAAAAACTAAGGCACAGCACCACAGTGGCAGCTGGTAAACATGATAGTTGTGGGTTTTATTCCCAATCAGGGAATGAACTTTGACTTTAAATACTAGGTTCACTCTGCCTACCAAGTATATGCTGAGCATAGTATTAAAGTTTAGTATGTATGTATTTTAATTGGTTGTTATTGCAATTTTCACAGATATTTTTAATTTTAGTCCAGATAATAAATAAAATAATTTAAACTTATAATTGAAATGTGTATGTGGGAAAGCAAAAAGTAAAAAAAAAATCAAATGGTTCCATACCAATTCCATTGAATGTTCAAAAATTTAAGTTCCTTGATGCATAAACAAATTTTGTATAAAATGAACTATAAATATAAATATGTAATGTTTTTTCTGGGATCTACATATAACTTACCATTTTTCAGATTTTTGTGTTTATTTGTAATACTGCAATTATTCTCTTTCTGCCAAATTTTAACCCTAACCCTACCCCTTTTAACCCTAGTGCTCTATGATTCCCATTCCTGTCATTAAGATTGTGTAGACTTTGAAGTCTGATTTTATTCTGTGCTCTATAGGAAAATATTAATTTTAGTTTCATACCTCCACTTATACATGAAGAAAGTGGTCCAGAGTCTAGACTCTACATATTGATGGATAATAAAGTAATCTTATAACATACTTATTTAGAAAACATATAAAAATTTGAACGTAGCGGGAATCGAACCCGCGCCTCCTGGAAACCGACCAGGCGCTCGGACCACTAAGCCATACATTCTCATCAAGCTACGTCGGAATTTTTATACGCTTGGTACAACTTATTTATGTTGTTAGCATCTCTGTAGGATTTTTGCAAATTTCCGCTACCCAAACATAATTACTAAGAATTATCGTCTGGCAAGAGAGAATGCTATTTATTAAATATTTTTACCATTTTTAAAGTGTTATTCCACACTTAGGAAAAAAAATACTTATTTTAAAGTATAACTAAGTTGTAACAAGCATATTAAAATTTCTTTACTTTTGTGATATATCACCCTAAAAATAGAAAAGACAAAACACAAAAACAGTAGGTACAATAATGCAATTTTTTTACAATCTTTGTAACTCCTTAAATACTCATAAAACGTGATATTTTGGATCTCATCCAGCTCTCATATATATTTATTGCCCTGGTTTTTTGGTTGTCACTTATATATTATTTTCTCTTCTATAATACTAACAATAATCTTAGTATTAAAATATCTATAATTATATATATTTTTAATAGAACATAATATATTCTTGTGAATATATGAAATCAGCTAACTTAGTACAGAATATAGATTTTGAGCACAATAATGATAAAGTAAGATAGTAAGGATAGAAATAAATAATAATCAATTATCAGCTTCACACTGTATCTCGCACTCAGCAGGGTAGGCAGAGGGAACCTAGTGTTAAGACACTCCGTTACCCACTTTCTGCTGAATTCTGGAGGCATTTTGTGTTGAGTGGCAGAACTCAACACTGCATACTTGTACTTAATATCTAGAGTTGGCACTAAAATGATTTATGTTTCACCGGCTTAAGCTATGCAATCATTTATAATACTAATCAATACTATATTTAAGATTATAATATTATATTCTTCTAATAACATTATAATCTTAAAGACAATATCTATACATTTAAAACTAAAATTGCAATTGTTTCCATAAAATATTTAGTTTGTAACCATTTTATTGCACAAATAAAAACAAAATACTGTATAGTGATATAACTGTTTTATTTATGAACTTTAATAAATCTTATTCCCTTAAGATCAGCCAAAATAAGATATAGAAAAATGCATTTGAATCAGTTAACCATTTCTGAGATCAGCGCGCACAAACGCACAGACCAACCAACCTAACCAACAAAACACTGGAAAAAAAATGTTTTTTGGATTCTATTCTATTAATAACTTCTCCCAATAATAGATCCAGAGGCCAGGCCAGGTCAGAGGTGTGACTGTAAAACCTACTGGTTGTGGCTTTGATCCCCACTCAAGGAGATGAAATATTTACTTAAATTTATATTTCCATTTCTTCGCTCTGGTGTCGAGGTTAAGCGCGGCGTTGAGCTCGGCCACTCAACACGCAATGCCTCCAGAATTCGGCAGAAAGTGGGGGACGGTGTGACTTAATACTAGGTTCCCTCTGCCTATCCTGCTGTGTGCGGGATACAGCGTGAAGCTGATTTATTTATTTTCAATAATAGATTTTTTTCATATATATATTCCGCGTACATACAGAGATTAGTTACAATTTTATGATATTTGTAGATTACAAATATGGATAAAATCTTGCTTTATCTTTAATAACTTATGACTTCTAATAGAAAATATTTTACATAGAATGTAATATAGTAATGTTTTTTTGTATTACTACATTATTGTTGTGTTATTGTTTTACAGTTTGAAAAAAATATCTGTACAAAAATATCAATTAAAAAGAATGATTCTTTTTTATTTTCTTATAAATAAAGGCTATTCGTTTGTTTGAAAAGTATTTAGAGATAAGCAAATAATGCCTAGTTTTTACCGCGAAAGAGAAATGAGCGGATAATGCTTAGGCGGCGGACTCCTTGTAAATTAATTATAAAATAGGTTTACATTTCCAGCAATCAGAGCTATTTTTATTTTGTGATTACTTCACTCCGAATCCTAGATCTGAGCGAGTTTCATCATCTCAAAAGGTTCTATTCGCTAGGTCCTTTCCGCCCGACTATATTTACTGCGATCCAAGCGGACCCATTAAGGACCATGTTGAACTCGCATGAGTAAACTTGATGCTTGTATTTTAAAAAAAAAAACTTCTTGTAAACGTATTTTATTTAAAAAGAATCTGTTCCGCCTTATCGTTATCCTCTCATTTCTCTTTCGCGCTGGTAATCGGACTACAGATTGTTTGTTTAATATATAATAGTTGACGAGAATATTAACCTACGGGAAACAAATTGATTAATATGCTTTAAAATATATATTATTTATAATAATTGCATACTATAGTTAAATGTGTTTTTGTTTTTCACTACTTTTAGTAATATGTTAAAAATATTTTTGATGTTTTTATCAAAGTTATACTGTTGTCTTTTCCAGGGAGAAAACGTAAGCTAAGCAATGAATCTAAAGAACTTTGTGTATGGGGAGAGAACACCAGACCGGCGAAATACAGTAAAATATGGCCAGTATTCGATTCTGGAGGATTTGGAGAAACGGTCCTCACGCTCCATATTCTGCAGAAACCCGAACCGAAAAAGAACCCATTACTCTTTAACCTGGAGGACTCCAGCTTAGATTGGTTCAGCGGTATCAACGCGTCGTGGAAACAAACACAACTGTCTAATACTATACCGCAAGATGATCTAACTAAGCGTATTTACTCGTCTGTTTCAAGACAATTACGCATTATAAATGGACACCTCCAAAAGTCGATGGCAAAGTATAAGTATCCTAAAGTGACGAGAGCAAATGTCCTCCTAGAATCTTCCACGTCCAGAAGACTCTCGACCCATATTAGTTTATCCTTAAAAGCTATCAAATTTCAATCAACGCCTCGTCGTCAGTTGCCTTGCTATGGGAATTTGGAATTGCCATTGAAAATCAAGCAGGAAAATCAAACCCAGTACTATCCTGCTATTAGAAGTGTTAAGTGTGAGGATAAAATGCAGTCTAAAAGTGATATTAATGTGAAAGTGGAACGTGAAGTGAAAATTGAAAGCGAGAAAGAAAAGAGTAGAGATAGAGAAAGGGAGAAAGATAGGTGAGTGATTATATATTTTTTTAATCCCTTATGTATCGCGCAATTTTCTAAATATTGTATATTAGTGGTGGAACTTAACGCCGCGTTTTTATCCATTTTTATATATTTGGTCACTTATATTTTGTATATGACCTGGATATTGGCCTTCATACATATATTTTTTCTAAGAATATGAATATTTATCTGAAAGTCTCATCTGACGTTTAATATAGATAATAATGAAAAAAAAATATTTATAAAAACAAAAACCCCGACTGCATAAAACTAAAAAGAAAATAAACAAGCCCAATAGTTTATTAGGATTAACAATCGGGACCTCCTTAAATTATGCGAGGTTCCTGGTAAAGATTTCATTGATTGAAGAATTACTTATAGGTCCCGAGTGTTAATTATAATAAACTATTGGGCTTGTTTATTTTCTTTTTAGTTTTATGCAGTCGGGGTTTTTGTTTTTATAAATATTTTTTTATTTTTCACTTTTTTGTTAGGATTCATTATGGTAATGATAATCATGATATACCTTCTTGAAATCCTCGTATTAAGCTCTTGAATTTGATACTGATATTGTGGTATTAGAAACGAAAATATTTTTTTTCACTAAGTCCAATGGCGTCCCACAGCCGCCATGATTGATATTTTTTAACGTCACCGATCTAAGAACAATTGGGCTGCTAATACGAATCTAACGATACCTCAATTATGTAAATCTGTTCAGCGGTTCTGGAGATATGAGGTAATAAAGAATATTACATACATACAAGATACGCGCGAAAAACATAACCCTTCCTTAGCAGTCGGAAAAAATAATATGTAATGAAGTTATTTTATAATAATACGTTATTATTTACGTGCATATACTAGATAGATATGCATGAATAAAAGAATATGTAGCAAAAAACAGAATTTAAACGAAATCTAATAAAAATTTTACGTAAAAAATGTAAAGGGGATATTTCCCATGTAAATTATATTATTTGTAAGCACTTTATAAATGCATCAAACTGTAAAAATTAAAAATGTTCTTACAATTGTCGTAAGTGGTTTTCTGACTATATTGATATTCTGTTTTGTTTAGAAATTGTGCGCATGTTGCGTACGAATTCATAATAGCCCAGATCCCAGGGCCCCCAGACCTACGTAATTTTAGCAAAGCTGAAATTTTGAGGATTGTTAGTCTAATATGTAGTTAAGAGGGTATGCGTAGATACATTTCTGTCTGGAAGCCATTGAGATAATGCTTATAAAAGTTAGGTCTTAATTTTGCCGAAATTTTGAAAAACATATATAGTATTTGTTGTTTATCAAAGTTATCTTGTTTCTGATTAAATATATTCAAAATCCTCTGTTTTATTGTTTTGTAAATATTACCTATAAAATTTGGTGGAAAAGTAACAAATGCTAATTTCTATTTTATATGACTTATATTATATTATATCTACAAGTTGTGTAATATGATAATACGCTAATTCTATACTGAACTATTCAATCAGCGATTCCTTAAGTTAGGAATCGCTGACTTAACTTATAATTTTTTAATTATATTTAATAAAATATTAGAATAAATTATTTTATAAAATACATGGTTCTATCGATATCAACACTATTTGAGGCCATTTATGGCGCGGTGGCACAAACGTTTGATTGCAAAACGCAACAATTTGTGAGTTCGATTCCCATTCGAGGAATATTTGTGTTATTGTTAAAATATTTTGTAATTATTTTCCCTTTCAGATCACACTCATCTAGGCATTCCTGCCAGCAATGTAGGCGGAGAGCGCGAATAAAGAGATGTTCCATAGGCGTACAATGTAGACGAGAACGCACTGGCCCCGTATGGGGTCCTCTAGCTCATAGCCTAGATTTAAAAGGACTTAAATATCACCGGTAACGAAAAATTGATTTTAATATAAATATTTATTTTGTATTAAAATTAAGATTGATATTAGTAATTGGTTAAAATGTTTTTAAATACGAACTAGTCGATTCTAAGATTAGTGTGTTTAGCCAAACAAACCCTTTAACTTGATAATTTTAGTAAATCCATACAAATTTTTTGATGTTGTCCAAAAAAGATTTTGTTATATGTCAAAATCTTTATGTCGCATTTACAGCTTAATGCGAGTGGAAACTCATCCAAATGGCGGGGCTAGTGTAGTCTATTTGTACCAACAAGATGTGGACATGCTAAGTTCAACTCAACAAGGGGAACTTGCTAAGGAGTTTTTGAAAGTGAGTTTTTTTCTGTTTCACTCATATATCATAGCAGGGTTGGTATAGAAAGAGTGTTAAGACACTGTTCAGTAGTGGATTTCAACACCGCCCTTTACCTTGTTATCATCAGATGAGGAAAATGAAAGTAATGCATTCTCTTGAATGAGAATCACAATATTGTCTATTTAAATACATTTCAGCGCGCACGTTTTAAATCGTCGTCGTCGAAATTTTCGTTCCTACTATACATTGGGAAGCAGTTCAGATGAGAATAACTGGCAATAACCTGGGAGAGACAGTTGCTTTTTTAAAACAATTATTACCATAAGTATTCATGGTCCCCCAGGTAGTATTCTCAGAGAACAGCGAGGGCTGGGCCAACTTCGTGTGCGGCGTGGTGCGCGGGGCGGCGGCGCGCCTGCCCTGCCTGCTGCGCTACCTGGCCGACACGCACCCCGCGCTCACCGTCAAGGCGGGCGTGCTGGCGCGCGCCTCCGACATCGAGACCACCACCATCGACAGATACTACCACCAGGTGAGCCACTGTTCCTTGAGAACACCTCGTGGTGTAGCGGTTGAATTCCATCAATCCAAGGAATTCGGCGGCACGCACGACATTAGATTCCCAGGTTCCCACTGCCCATCCTTCTTTGTATGGGATACAATGTGAAGCTAACGAAAACAGAGAGTTGTATAAAAGGCAGAGAGAAACTCGGTTGATTTTCGAGAACACAGTGTCTATGATACTGGAGGTAAAGGAAAGTCACGTAACAAATATGAAGACGACCCCCAAGTCACAGTGGACGAAGCGAAAGAAGTATAAAGAGATCGTCAAACTTGGCGCTTTATGCTGTTAGGGATAAAGTTTAAAGCTTAAAAGTCTTTGATCTCATCGAAATGTAATACTTTTTTCTTTCAACAGAAGTTCTTTCTCTAGGAGATATTTTATCATGTCATCAGTAAAACACTTCCACTGCTCTAAAAATATATTGATTTACAATATGATTTAAATAACATTAGTATGCACACTTAAATATAAAATAGGTAATACGACAGTAACTAATAACTAAAGTATTTTTTTTTATTTCCAGGTACAACAAACGTATGCAGCTGGTACTTTCAGATCGGGTCCCCTACACCAGATTTCGCTAGTGGGAACAGTGCACGAGGAAGTCGGGGGTTACTTTCCCGACATGCTCACTATGCTCGCTGAGTGCCCTTTTCTTAATTTGGTAATTTTTTTAATATATATTTTTATAACTTATTATGTTCTTCTCCACAGTCTGTTATTGAAGCTAGAGTGTCGATAGACGCTTTATTTATTTCGTAAAAATCATGAGAATTAAAATTTTGACTAGTGATTTGTTGTCGTTATCAATTTAATAGTAATATATATTTTCTTTTCGTTGAAATGACCAACATCTACTTTTATTTTAGTCTAGTGATACGCTTGCACCTTCTCAACTTCTTCGCTTCCCCTTGAACTTAAGTAAATGATAATAGTAAATAATAATTTCTTCTAGACAATGCCATGGGGACCCATGTCGGCAGTGGAAATGGAACCTCAGGAGTCCAACGATGGACCTATATTATGGATAAGGCCAGGAGAACAACTTGTACCCACTGCTGAACTTGGCAAGAGTCCAATTAAAAAAAGAAGGTAGGCTTTTTGTGTTATTTTAGTTCTTTTTATTTGTGTATTATTGTGTTGTTTGGAAGTTATAATGCATTATACTATTATAATTCATTACGTTTCATTACATTACATAAAAGTTACATTACATTATATGAGAGAAAGCCTCTTTTGATGTAACTTTTATTGACAATTCATATAATATAATTTGAAAGTTGAGATGGATGTTTAGTACTAGTATGTGTCATGGCAGGACGGGCATGAACGAGCTGCGTAACCTGCAGTACCTGCCGCGCTGGAGCGAGGCGCGCGAGTTCCTGTTCGAGGACCGCACGCGCGCGCACGCCGACCACGTGGGGCACGGCCTCGACAGGATCACCACGGCCGCCGTGGGTGAGTCACACAGGGATTCAGATCATTCATACACTTCCATCCTCCACTTTCCGCCTAATTCTGCCGCACTCTGTCTCGTTACCAGAGCAAGAAATGAAAATATTTACTTTAATAGATACATATTAATATTTACTTTTTAATGTAATCTCTTCAACAGGTGTCCTCAAAGCGATCCACTGTGGGGACGAATCGGACCGCGGTCGTATCACAAAGGACGTGGTGGCGTTCCACGCGGCCGATTTCAATAAACTAGTGCAGTTGTTACAATTGGATCTTTACGAGCCGCCCATTTCGCAGTGTGTTACTTGGTTAGTATGGAAGATATTGTTATTTTTGTATTTATAATTTATTTTATATTTAACCATAATTATATCCTGCAGGGTAGGCAGAGAGATCCAACCACATAAAAAAAAGATAATTGATACCGTCGTGACCCTCCAGAACTCGGCGGAAAATGTGAAATTAAGTGTCTTAACAATAGGTTTCCTCTGTGTACACAGCCGATACAGCACCTGCTATATAACTGATTTATTGAATGGCTTTTAATAACTATTTTCATTTCCTCGCTATGGTAACTGGACAAAGATATATATACCTGCTATTATAAATATACCTACTCTCAATTAAAACATATATAACACGAAAATATTAATTTATTTCACATTTAACTAAATACAATCTTACAGGTTAGAAGAAGCCAAACTCAATCAGTTAAGGCGGGAAGGTGTACGCTACGCAAGACTACCACTATGCTCAGACGATGTGTATTTCCTACCAAGAAATATTATACATCAGTTTAGAACTGTGTCCGCTGTTACTTCTATTGGTAAGCTTAAAGCCTGTCCTTAACTGTATAGTACGATTAACAAATTGTGGCCGCCTTGATGTTGAACTTTCTCCACTTTTTGCATTATTCAAAATCTCGGAAAGAATCTTTTCTTATAGTAAAGTTCTTTAATCAAATCTTCGCATTCATCTGCATGTAATGTTACATGATGGGCAATCTGCCAAGAATTCTACTCTCGTGGCGACTATAATAATAATTAAAGTTCGGCGTTTATTTTATTTTTTAATGAATTATCCTTTATTGTATTATATTTATTTAACTATTGTTTTAAATTGCTACAATTTACATTATATTAATTTTATTGCAAATAATGAAACAACTTTTTACTGTTTTACGTCACAACATCATAAGCACGCATTTATTTTTCTTTGTTGCAATTTCTAAAATGTGATGGTAGAAAAAAAAAGAATTATTTTTTATTACAACTGACTTTCCTTCTTATTTGTATATTACATTCGTGTTATTATCATTTAAATTTTATTATAGTAAATTATATAATTAATGGGCAATTTATACAGTTTAGAAAAAAATCTCATTCATGCAGCTAAATGTGTGTGTATATGCAACACAAATGTGTGTATATATAAACAACTAGTGGGCGCGCGCAGTTTCGCCCGCTTATTTGCACCCTGAGGGATGAATTCTAAAAAAAACCACGAAATACGTGTTCAATAAAATATTTTTAACAGTCTGAATTTATTTTTTTTATAAAAATCGGTAGCGATTTAAAAAAATGTCCATATAAACTTTCAACCTTTTATTTGAACCCTTAGGGATGAATTCTAAAAAACCATGAAACTATTTCAAATTTTATAAAATCGGTGCCTAGTTAAAAAAAATACATATAAACTTTCAGCCCCTATTTCATCCCTTTAGGATAAACATTTTTTAAAATCCCTTCTTAGTGGATGTCCAGATTACGAAAAAAAACTTCTGTTCAAATTTTACGTTTCTACCATCAGCGGGTACGGCTGTGCGTGCGTCTTACCTCAGTCAGTGTTTTATTTTGATACACTTTCTTAACGCAATCTAACTACACTAAGGAAAAATTGTTAAATTAAAAGACACCTGGTGTAATATTTTACTTGAAGAAATTTTAATGTAGTTTTTGTATACTTTTTGGAACAAAGCTGAATTATACCCCTATTCTTAGATTAAGAACTATAACATGACTGAGACTATTTTTTCTTGATGCCTGACTGAAGAATGTCTGACTGTACACGCGGTAGTTGTGAGTTCGGTCCCTACTCAGGGAAAGCTATCCGATCTCAATCTATTAAAAAAAATCTTGTATGAGAAATCATGTCCAAGTGTCCTCTGTCTACTCCTGCTATGTGCGGAATACAGCTTGAAATTATGAATTCTTTCTATCTAGAGTTTTCTATTCGATCGTCACAACTAGTGTTTTCTGAAATAAATCTATAATAAATGTCCGTTTTGCGAGAGCTCTAGTTAATCAATAGTTTTTATATAGATAAAAATTATAGCCCTTACAAAACGAAGCATGAAATTTTAAAACATTTTTACTTACAATTAATAATTTTATTTATAACTGTAACAGCAATCTTGTTTATATAGTATATATTTTTAAGATAAAACTGAATATTTTTCTTACAGCGTGGCATCTAAGACTGAAACAGTACTATCCATCATCGGAGGCCTCGTCGCCAGCAGAAGAAAGACCTCCACCGGACCAAACCACTAGTAATCATAATGGTAAGATTATATTGTATAGATTCACATTTAACAGATTTTAACTTTCTTAATTATCTACCGATCGAAATAAAACAATTATAATATAATAAATGTTAGGGAAACTCTCCCAAAATACAATAGTGAAAACTACATGTAATTCTCTTAATTTTTTTTTGGTTAGTTTGCCTTTTTTTCATGATTGAATAAGGTATAATAGATGTAATTTAACCTATAGCCTTCCACGTTACATAGACATAGATAAAACAAATTAAAGATTTTTTTTTTTAATTCGAACCATTAGTTCTTAAGATTCGCCCATTAACCCAAACAAACTACTCGGCTTTTTAAAATTAATATAGAATGACTATGTTTTTATTAAGTAGACCTAAGGACTTTATTTTCACTCTAATAACCTTCCAGTGTACACCAAGATAGTTTTTTATTGAAATTTTGTAGGCAGTTCCATGATTTTCCCTCATATTAGGGCAGGCAGTGGGGCCAGTCGTGGCGCAGCGGCACTAGGTGTGACTGTAAAATCGACTGGTTGTGGGTTCGATCCCCACTCGAGGAGATGAAATATTTACTTAAATTTATATTTCCATCCACGCTTAACCTCGACACCAGAGCGAAGGGCTCTGGTGTCGAGGTTAAGTAATTACTAAATTGTATAACAAATTTTATTCAACATACGTATATAATTATATCTGTTGTGGCTTAATAGAGTATTAGTTTTAATCGAGATGTTTGTATTTTTTTAGCTTCACGCCATATTACACATAAAGCAGGATAGATAGAGGGAACCTGCCCATGTTACCTTTGTTACACTCGTCTAAGCTCAGCCCATTTTTTTTTGAATTACCACCTAACTATTAATTTTTATTCTTTTAAAATATTCTTATTACTTGATTTATATATTGTTTTCTTCTATCTACAGACTCCAAAACATCCACGAAGCACAAGAGTGGTGTCATAGAGATGAGAGCACTAAGTGCTAAATTCAAAGAAAAATCAGCACTGAAAATATCGGAGAATAGAAAAAGTTTAGAGGTCCAAAATAAAGAGACTCCAAAGACCGACGACAAGAAAGATAGACGGACCGAAAAACACGAAAAAACGGAAAAAAACGATAAGACAGAACAAAAAACTGACAAACATAAAGACTCTCATAGGCACAGAGATGCGGACAAACACAAAACCGATAAAACCGAAAGATTGGATAAATTGGATAAATCACTGGAGAAATCCGAAATCAGAATATCGGATAAAGAGAATAAATTGGATAAATCAGATAATAAGTCGGATAAACCCGACAGAGTGGACCGAATCGAGAAGGCTGATAAAGAAAAACAAGAGAAAGCAGATGTTAAATCAGACAAAAGTGTAGAAAAGTCAGACAGATCAGACAAATCTGACAGCAAAACTGAGAAAGAAAAGGAAAATAGAACGGAAAAAGAGAAACACGACCATCACAGAAGACACTCATCCTCACGACACAAATCTCACAAGTCTGACAGATCTAGAGACAAAGAACATAGAAAGGAACATAGAGATGATAGAAAATACGAGAAGCATAGAGATAGAGATGTGAAGGAGGTTAAAAATGTAGACAAAGTGTCAAGTGTGTCCGACAAAGTGTCAAGTGTGTCGAGTATGTCAGACAAAGCATCGAGTGTGTCCGGCAAAGTGCAAAGTGAAAAGTTACCGCAGGGCATGATCCATCGTCCCCCAGATTAGTGTTGAAGAGTTTTATTTTTGGGAAATTTTTTGGACCTTAATTGGTAAAAATGTATGATTTTTAAACATTGAATAATGTAAAATGGCCCAGGTTATATATTGTTTATATATTTTTGTATCATTAGTATGGAATAACACTTTAAATAGATTGGAAATATTTAATAAATAGCATTCTCTCTTGCCAAATTATCATTGGACATTTGTTAAATAAAATAAAATCTCCCGACAGAAAAGCTAACAACATAAGTAGTAACGCATCGACGTATGGCTAAGTGCTCAACAGATGCGGGTTTGATTCCCGTTGAAGTTACATTTTTTACATATTTTGTAAAATATTTCTTTTATATGTATAAATATGATTTTCTTATATGTTATTGAATGAAGGCCTAGTTTAAATTTTAATCTTTATAATTAATATTTGATCTCGTCATTTCAGCCATTTAAGGTTCAAAGGTTTCAAAAATATAATGAGAAAGTAGGATAATTTTTTTTGTAAATATAGTGTAAGAGTCTCGTAGAGGCTACCAGGAGAATGATTGAAGACGCAGTTTTAGATGGTCATCAACCAGTAATTTGTGGATTTTTTTTTAATTTTATTTCGGTATTTTTGATATTTATTTATTTTAATTTGATTTTCTGAATTATCAATGGGTTCAACTTAGTATAATATTAATACACTTTTTTCCCCACGCCTATTTGCAAGGTATTTCGTGTTGAAAGACGGAATTCAACGCCGCACTTTGCCTTCTTACCAGATCGAGGAAATAAAAATAATAGTAGATATTATAATAAAAATAAGAGTTTCCTTAAGTGGTAATCGAATCCACAATAGTCGCGTTTACAGTCAGCCTTCTTTTTTATTAAGTAAACTACCAATAGTCAATTACATAGCTGATTTTATGTTTTTTTTATTTATTGCAAAAGTGTTTTTTTTATACCAACCTTATCTAAAACTGCGTACAGATTGTGATGTCAAAAGTTTTAACGAACACGATGAATATAATAAAGAGAAGAAAAAATAATTCTAAGTGAAAAAAAAAGAAATTAATTATTCACACATATTTCTAAAGAACATGCACTAAGAGTAATAAATAAAATATATGATTAGATAAGTCTAGTATTATATATAGTTTGTTTGGTTTTTGTCGCAATTGTTACACACTGTATGTTGAATAAAACTGCTTTGATTTCCTGAAAGGGTAGTTCCTGGTAGTAAGTTCTATAAGACATGATTTTTTTTAGAGTTTTAATATTCAAAAATATTGGTACAGTCTTTGAGTGAAGTGGCATAATTAAGAAATTTGTAGTGTTAAAATCGAATGAACGAAATGTAACGAATTTTAAAATCCTCCTCCTCTAAATCAAGATTGTTAATCCAGACGAGTCCACTATATTATTTATTCTTCAATTCTATTTGATGTTGTCTTTTATACATGTATAGGAGAACAAATCATTTAATTAATGAATTATTCAAAACAAGTATACTATCCCAAAGTTTTATAATAATATTGAATTTAAAAAATATAATAAAGTTAAAAACAATAAATACCTGTGCTATATTTTATTTTTAAATAATGCCACTTTGCCATTTTCCTGACGTTTAATTGACCATAGTCAGGGTTTAGCAAAAAATTGAGTTATTTCCACTCCACTTTCATTCTAAGAGATATATTCAAAGATAATTAAAGTAGTTTTATTTAATATATTATAGGTGAAGTGTAATTTGTTTGTGATTTTTTTTAATTATTAATTTATTTATTAATAAATGTCCCTTGTTAACATTGCGCAAGGGGAGGCTCGATGGTGTCCTTGTTATTTATTGAGGAAACGAAAATACATATATTTAAGAGATATTATATTTTCTATGAAAATATGGGGGTTGAATTAACTGCAAAATTGCTTTTTGTTAATTTTGATTTACTGAAAATTTCAACTAAATTCTATGGAATTACTATTTGAAATTGTATAACTTTACGCTTGCAACTTTGTTTGCGTGGACTGTTAAAAGTAAAATCCAGTTTTTTTCCCGTTCCCGTAAGAATTTTGGTAAAATCATTTTTTAGTGCTGCCTCGTACTCTCCAAGAACTGTTATCTCTTGCCGTTCTACGCCGCGTAGTCAAGGCTGTGCCTTATCTGTCAGTCGCTTAGTAATGAAAGTGTTTTATTTGTATATAAGTATCTAGATTTTCAATTTGAAATAACTTACTGATTCTCTCAAATTATAGACTTAGAATTTCTTTTCACTAAGAATCTCAACAAATAAGGCCGTTATAGTGCAGCGAAAATTAATGTAAACAAGATGGAGATTGATTCGATTTCCACTTTAAAAATGAATTAATTTAATTTCCTCGTAAAACTAAGTGTGGCATTTAGTTTCGGTACTTTACACAGAATATCAATATTCTATATTCGAGATCAGAAAAACTCTCTCCCCTCTTTGCTATATGCGGTATAAATGAATTCAATGAAAATTCATTGAAAATTTGAAAAACCAGTGAAATTAATTATATTTTCAGTTTATCAAAATGTTTAACTCCCATATACGGATTCGTAAAAGACAACATTTTTCAAATGTTTAATAAAATTTCTCATAATATTATTTCCACTCTACTTGCCATTATTTAAAAAAAATGTTTTTTTTTGAACGAAATTATTTTTGTATTGTGATAAAATTGGCAATTGAACGAATTTGTGGTAAATTTATATGCTTTTTCCAAAATAGAGTTTTTAGCTCACACTGTTGTTGCTCAGTAGAGAATGTAATTATTTTGTTAACATTTTTTTATTGTAATTTATATATGAAATTTTGATTTAAATATTCAGTCGTGCGGTGGTGATTTAAGACAGTAATTTAAAGGAGTGTTCATGTATTAGTTAACGGAGTTAAGGGAGAGGGGACGAAAGGTTGTTTTAAGCAACATTATTTTTCTATTTAAATAAGCTAGGGAATCTACATTCCCTACATTTTAATTTCATAAACATAAAATGATGCATTAGTCGGTCGACGACTCGTAGCCGCCACGCATGAAGTTAAGTTTTCTGAACTTTTGCACGTTGCACACGGGAAAAGAAAATAATTCGAAGATAAATCCTAAATTCAAATCCTAAATAAATTCAGAACGGACACAACTCGTCGACCGTACGTACTGCACTGTATATATTGCAAATTAATGAAAAAGATCTCTGATGTGTTGTTTATAGAGTGCGAGGGAGATAGCACGAGAGAAAAGGAGGGTTAAGAATTGCGTTAATTAATACATTGAACGGCCTCTTACAAGAAATTTAAAACCTCCCAAAAGTTTTTTATATTGAGAGGTTAACTCTAAAGAAATAAATTTAACATCAATTAATATGACGTCTCATATTGATGTTATTTAAAAATTAAATAAACATATATTTACAATTTTTTAAAGAAATCAAAATTTTAATTGATAATATTAATATGTCCAAGTAAGATTTTTGTATGGAAACTGAGATATGCACAAACAAATCTCTTCGACTTCTTTTTTATGTAAGGTGCATTCGGGTAATTCTGAATAGCGAATAATTCTAATAACTACCTTTACGTACCAAACACAGCAGAATTTCGTGCTTTTTACATTCACAAAGTAGATAGACCTTAGGTAACCCTTAGGTATCTACGATATACTATGTACTGCGTTGGTATATTAAGGTAATTATTAGAAATACCCGCTGTTCGGGATTACCCTAATGCACCTTATTAATAATTCTTCAGTTCCGTTTGTTTTTAATAATAAAAATGTTCTTAGTCCCAATATTATAATGGAAATAAAGCTTCAGCCCGTCTCAAGTTGTGATTGACATTTAAGTTAGGAGTTAATTTATTGTTTCACGTTTCCTATAGTTTTTTTTGAAAATAATAAATAGATTATGATAGAGTTTTGTCTTTTTATTAACTGTTATTCAACCTTTTTTTGTCCTGTGATTTTTATATTGTTTTATAACAAATTGTGAATTTTATATCTTTTTGTTGGAAATGATATACATTCGTATATCCAATTATGAATGTGAGGTTAAGTAGTATACTTAACCGAACAGAGAATGGTCACTTTAGACCATTCTGTGTTCGGCTCAAAACGGGATATCGGTTTTATAATTTGCGTTTACAGACACGCTTCGCTTGTCCCTGCGCCACGACTCTTCGTTATTATTTCTTTCATATTATCTTTATCTATTCAACAATTTCTCCGTTCACCTCTAAGTGGGATCGTCAATTGTGCATAGCAAAACACGTGGTAAATCAACTCATCGTTGCCAGAGTTTATTTTAGTGAAAAGCTAGATTTTGAAACATTTTAAGTAAAAAAGCGGAATACTTTCGCTAAAAGTGGGACAAAAAATTAAAATAATCACTATTTAATTTATTATTTATCCATTTACATGTTTTAAATTAAAGGTTCCAATGGTGATAGATATCAATATAAAAAGCTTTTTAATTTAAAAACATCACTTTAAATGATATTGATTTAGATTACTGTGCAAGGCAGTTAAGTCTTCAGAGTTGTTATGCATAACTAATGAATATACTTAGTTGTATTTTTATGAAATTGTTAGTATCTATTAACAACTTGAAGGAAAAAAAAAATTCTTACAGTATAGTCCGACAAAATCCTTATTGATAGGCGGACATACTCGTGTAAAATTGCGCAGAAAACTTTCAACCAGTGTTATGTTATTTTACTCAACGCTCAGCAAATCTACAATATATTTAGTAAATTATTTAAATCAATTTTGAGGTACGAAAAATAAAAGTCTGGTATCCCTTTACCGTAACGTGTTATTGCGCCTAAGTGTGAGCGCTATGTCCTTACAGGAAAATCGTACCCACACATCTTTATAAGTACAATCGAGCTGATATATCATGATAGCTGATATGATACAATTATTTGTAAACAAAAATGAATTTTACTTTATTTAAAACAGTATAATGCATTTTTGTTTAAAATTATTTAAATTCTTGTTTGCTTTTTTATTTGTCAAATTTTTACTATTTTAAACTTTTTTTTAACTTTCTTGCATGCGTTAACGCATAATTAAGTTAATATTTTAAGTAAAACAGTAATAAAGTATTTTTTAAATTTTAATTTTTTCATTGAGTATGGATTGATGAAGATTTTATTGATTAACTATAACTTAATTAAGCCATTTAATTAACCATTTTATTAAATAAAATATTAACTTATCCATAACTTGACTTTGCATGTAGCCTAAGAGACTAACACGCTAATTATTATTTGTAATGTTATTAGGTAAATGTGCTCTACTACGCCATTTTGAATATGTGACGCTATCATATGACATATTCATATTTCATACTAAAGAACTGACACTGACTGTACTTTAGTGTTGTGACCGGGCTCGCGGGGAAGCGAGCGTCTATGTGCAGACTATGCGCGGGACAATCCATGAAAAAAGCTGGACTATACCTGTCCTCATCGGGACATTTTATTTTTGATTTAAAAATCGAGGCGTCTGGCGAGGCTGGTGAAGCTTCGATCAACTATCCATATATGTATAATTGATTGAAAGTGTCAAATCTCATCTTTCGTTTTATTACAAAGTAGTGCTTCGAGTTGTGAACACAAAATTTTACAAGATCAACTCATATTTTTTAACAAAAATTACATATGCTTAAAATAGAAACGAATTAATATTTGCGATGTGTAATAATGTCTTAGTGAAACTAGTAACTAAATACATCTAAACTTAAGCAAAGAATAATAACACATTTTTTATAGATATATAATATAGATATTATATGCGTTTGTTCTACAACTCTACTTTATAAAATGCTATTGTTTCATAAATTTAAAACTAAACAATAAAAATATACATGCAAGATAAACAAAAATGAACTTACACTTGTAAGCTGGTGCATAAATTAACATATAATTTCCACCGCGTCTATTTCATTCTACGTGATTGATGAATTTAAATTGTACTCTACTGGTGCGTCTATATTTAAACCATAAAAATACCATAACGTCTCCTATGTTTACACCATGTCAATAGATGGCGTTGTACATTTTCTCACGATTCCTGAATCGCGCTGGCAAGATTTTCTCGCGAAACATGACTACCTCAAAGTTCGGCCCGAACAAGCATACTTACCTGGCGTAGGGGACACCGTGATCACGAAGGCGGTTCCCCCAGAGCGAGGCCCCTCCATTGCACTGCGGTCGGGTTGACCTCTGCGATTATCCCTAATGCGGATAACTCGGACGCGTAATTTTTGGTAGTGGGGACTGCGTACGCGCCGTCCCCCTTGAAATTTCATTAATCATAACATAAAGCTTTATAAGGACAATCTGATGTTATCTTAACCAATTAAATAAATCACAAAAAATAAATTAATATATGTCCTTGTATTATATATATACGTTCTGTAATAAAAAAATAACATAAAATCACTTTCAATATTTTTACCGATTTATTTCTTTCGTTTTTTGTTTGTTGATCGTGCCAGAAGTGAAGAACTCTCTTCGCTCTTTCTCCCAATCGCTTATAGTACCAGAGTGCAAGAAGCCAGTGCGTTAGTTTTGTCGTTACTCAATAATTATCTATTTCGTATAATACGATTGATTAGTCAAATAAAAGCATTTTTAAGAGACAGGGAGTCCCTGAGAAAGTGCAAGCACCACGTGGATGCTTAAGAGCCTTGAAACTAGGGTTGCGACCGTAAAAAGAACGTTGATTTTAATTTTTCATTTCACTGTAAACCCAAAGCTTATGTTTATTAAATTTCCTTGATAATGGAATAACTTTCGCTCGTAAGTGTCCAACATGCGTATTAAATAAAAAACATTGAAATACTTAAGAACTTGGAATATTCAATATTTTTTTGTCACAAAATGCCTTTTCGTGACTTTTTAATAAGACATAGATAGGTATACGGCGTCGAGGACTTAATTTGGAACTAATAATTTGTGAATTGAATGTTTTTATACTTTTTTTTAACTATTTTTGCAGCGCACGTGTAAATTAAAGTGTTTCTATAGTGATCATTGTTATTTCGTTATTAAAGACTAACTAAGACTTACACCGTAATGTTATATAGCCTAGCCTATTTCTGAGGAATGTAGCTTTCATACAAAACAAAAAAAAAGTAAATCTGAGCAGTACTGCCTGACATTTTTACAAGCACCACTACAATGCTTTTGAAAGGTAACATGCTCTACAAAATAAGCACATATCGCATAATAATCATCTATCAACATGAATCAAACATACGTAATATTATATTACATAGCTGACTTAAGTATGACACCCTAACATTTCATAGACAAGTTGAAAATATATATATATATATATATATATATATATATATATATATATATATATATATATATATATATAAGTAGAGCAACTTATCTGATGAGACTGTCATTCTTCAAAAAGAATAATGGGGCGAATCTTCGTGGATGGCACTATCTATATTTTTTTTGAAGAAATTGAGTGGCGGAAAACAACGCTACGCTTTTTGTTATTACCAGGTCGCGTTTACAGTGAGACCCTGTGCCATTTTGCCACGACGGCCCTTTTGTTTATTACTAAAAAAAACACATTAACACTACTTATTCCTGCCTATCTCCTTAATCCTAGTTTAATATGTACAGAAAAACAAACATTATTGGATATAATATTATTTATAATAAATGTATTGTTTTTAACCAAACTTTTTAATTTTGTTTATTTGAAATATTTTATTTATTTTCGAAATAAAATTGTAGGAATTAAATAGCTATTTTTATAACATTCAATTTATTATTTAAACATATTTGAAATGAGATTTTTGCTTTTATACAATAGTATTTTTAGAGTTTATTGCGTTTAGCTCCGTTATTAATTCTACAGCTTGTAACAGTATGTACCTTGAGTATAAGTTAAAAATAAATAAAAAAATAAAATAAAATATGCATGGCAATATACATAAATAACAAAGTTAATTATGAATAATATAAACTATATATTTTTAATAAAATATTAATCGAGACGAGTTCGTGTATTGTCGTCCCGAGTGTCGCGACCGTCGTTCTGTCTATATAGGTGGTGGTGATGCTGGAAGCCAGCGGTCGAGTCGAACTCTTAAGTACTACGGTACTAATAAATATGATGCACATAAAGACTCGTACCAAGTATATTATAAATATAATATAATAATTCGAAGCCTATGATGGCACGATCTTTTAGGATCGAATTTCTTATAAAGGCAATATATGTGTAGGGGCGACACATATTGTGGATCCAAGTGATCTTTGACCAATATTATGATATTGAATGTTGCTTGACGTCGCGGAAGCTGACGTGATGGGCTTATGCGAACTGTTATAGCGACATTAACTATGTCGTGGCTGATGCCGTCTCGCAGTACGCTCGCGATACGTAAGCTATGCTTGTATGGCGTTGGTCATTGACATATTATATACCACTTCTACGACTTGGTATACGACTAGTAGGTGTGTGGTGCTATTTTATGTCCCAGCTCCGGTGTATGTAGTAGTGTCCGCCTGTCTCATACGGGTGTGTGGTGCTATTTTATGTCCTGGAACTCTGGTGTATGTAGTAGTGTCCGCCTACGGTTCGAGACACGACTGT
Source organism: Heliconius hermathena (assembly GCA_013403705.1). Classification (NCBI taxonomy): domain Eukaryota; kingdom Metazoa; phylum Arthropoda; class Insecta; order Lepidoptera; family Nymphalidae; genus Heliconius; species Heliconius hermathena. The sequence continues at coordinate 211,693 of JAAIXJ010001816.1, forward strand.
GGGGTGTGTGCCGTGCGTTTATTTAACATATCGGCCGCCTAGCGGTAGTGCGTTCGTTCCAACGACTTATATTGATCTCACAAATCAATCAACATCACGAATCACCATTCTAATACAATCTTAATATAAACAAGCGTAACAAGTACCTTCGGAAAGATCACACACAAACGTCTCGGAGGGTTCAACGATGACTGTAAAGCCACGGTCTGGTCGGAACTCACGGTGTAGGGGCGGGGCGGTGCCCGTACTCTTTCTTCCTTTTATTATAACTAGTTCGCAGTTATAGTGGAGAGGAAGATAGGACGCGCTCTTGGCTTTTCTTCGGACGAGCTTTGAGTTATGACAATGTCATATTGTCGAGTTTCCAGTTATCTAAATAACTAACACAGGAACAACTTCTGATGGCAAATATCTTATTAAAGCGATACCTTCTAATGGCATAATATAAAATCCTTAATACTGTTACCTCTGAATCTCTAAAAGATTTTGGGTTCTTCACGATCACAACTATAAACGGTTATAACCACTAGACACATCACGAGCCAAGACATTATTTATTAAATAATATTTTCAAAGGAGTTTGAGATATCAGTTACAAGCTGTTTGATTGATTTCTTAGTAATGACACGGTTTAAACTATGTTTGCTTATCTGAAAAGATATACACGACGATTTGACAATATTTTAATTTTTTTTTTCACTTTTCAATTCTCAATTGTTCATCATCGGGAAATCTATATACAGACGTTCTCTACAAAGACACAATTCAACTTCGTGGCATCGTAGTGATAAAATCGTGAACAAATAAAACAACTTGTAGTCTGTAGATGTGAAATAAACAAAGAAATTATTGAAATGACAGCTTCTTGACCTCCAAACTCACTCCTAGCTTTCCAGATTAACTGTCATTAATATTATATTATATTTATATTTTTTAATAACTTAAATAAAAATATGATTGTTAGGGCGTGGTGTGACAATAAAACTCGACGGTTGTAGGTTCAATTAGCACTCTTCATTCTCTCAGGAGAATGAAATATTTAATATCAATTGGTAACGAAGTGTATTGACACTAGGCTACCAGATTAGCTCTGGCTACTCTTGTATGTACGGGATACAGCGTGAAGCTAAAAAGTAAGAAGTCCTTAATATAACTAACTACTTATAATAAATATGGATATATCAAAGTAAACAACTCACGTGAATATTAATGTTTATTATTTCTTACAAATATATCAGTTGGTGTAATTACAAACACCGAGTGTTTAAGTACAAACTACAAACAAAAGAAAGTCTCAGTCGATACAATTTTCGATTATAATATAATAAACATGCAATTATATAGACATTTTTAAATTGTAGTATAATTATTATTTAAACTTTTATTTTTATTTTCTTTGTCGAACAGAGTAGAAGTGGCACAACCGACAAAATAAGAAATTATTGATTCTAAGAGTTAAACTATTAGTATATTATTAGTTAATAAAACAAGTGAAATAGCAACTGTTGAGTTTAATATAAGAAAAAATATAATTACTCGCATAAATGAGATTGAGGGAAAATGAAGAAATAATCTCGATAATTCCTAAAGATATGGTGATGTCAAGAAATATAAATTAATGTGAATAATTTAAATAAAATATTATAATATATATTATATATAATGTAGGTTATGCCACTTTATCAAATTTTCAACTTTTAACATCCTAAAAATAATTTAAATATTATACTTTTTTTTACATATAGAAATACTTTAATTTTTTTCTTGAAACTCAATAATGGCACTTGTTATATAGTCAAATTTCAAACAATTTTCTTATTCAGCTGGTAAATAGCCATAAAATGAGACCATTATTCAAATTAAAACAAAAAAAAAATATAAATATATAAAATATAACAAAACTTCCGTTTATTCGCAAATGAATAAGAATAAATGTACTAAAATTTGTATATAAATTTTAAACTTTAAATATATTTGAAGTTTAAAACCTATATAGAAATGAAAATTAAGGAAAATTATATTAATATTATAATTTGAGCTTTCATAGAAAAATGTAGCACCAAGGAACTTATTGGTTCCTATAAATATTGTCAAGGTTATAAAATTACGGCAAGGCTTAAAGGCAAGATTATATGAAAAAAAATAAAAAAAAAATATATTTTTAAACATTTTTTTCCTTAATACTATGTAACTTTTATATATTTATTGTAAATATAAGAAAAAGTACATGTAAATTGCACTTATAAGGCACCAGATTCAAAATGCAGTTTCAGTCCGCTATTTTATTCTTTACAAAAAATGCTTTTAAATCTAATATTGAACAGACATTTCTAAATTTTAGACTAGACCTTATATAAATCCAAGGTAAAATGAATCATGTGAATAATGAATCAGTTATGAATCATTCGTTAATATATGAGATTACAATGAGATTCATATGAATCAAAGAAAAACCGACTATAACTAATATTAGTGTTACAACTAAATGAAGACATAAATGAGTATATTTAATAAATATAGTCAAAAGTTATATTTTGCAAAAATTATAGTGGCAAGTGTTCTTAATGAATGACGTTTAAATAATCCTTTGGTAATTTTGAGGCGGTTTCGACCTACCACTAGCTGGTCACTGGAAAATTAAAATCATGTGTTAATAAAGTAAAATAAAAAAGTAAAAGAAAAATTTAAATATTATGTTATTAAAGTGAATTAAAAAAAGAAAATAAGAAATTTCAATAACAAATTAAAGCTTTTGCTTTATATATTTGTATTAATTTGAAAAGAATATATCAATATAGTATATTTACAAAGTAAAATAATTTGCGTAATGGTTAAGAGAACCCAACGCCTCACTACGGATTTTAGAGTTAAGACACCCCATTCTCCATTTAAAGACCCTTTTCCAAACATTAAGCGGCCTAAATGAAAACCTTGCTTAGATTTGCCAAAGCAGTTAAACAAATAATTAGAAATTTCTTGACTTCCTTCATTAGAAATGGTTACAACCATTGTCTTTCCGATCAGGCTATGTCATACTACACCACCTTATTTTTTCAAAAGATTCACATTGTATCCCGCACATAGCAGGGTAGGTAGAGGGAACCTAATGTTAAAATACTCCGTCCAATTTTCGAGACATTGCATATTGAATAGTGGATCTCAACGCCGCTTATAAATTCTCTATACTCACCACGAATCTATTAACTTTAGTCGCGAACGTCTTTGTGACGGTCGTCGTTTGCACTTTCATGTTCTCGAATTTCTCGCGTAAACTAAAAAAATATGAGAATAAACAATTAGTACATGTATATCTTTTATTTAACAAAATACAACTTACCGTGAAGGTTTTACAAAGTTTTATTTGACATTAAGACCTGAAAAATATTTCTAGAAAACGTATAAAGATTCGAATGTAGCAGTACTTAAATTCGCATCTCCTGTCATTCGTTTCTTATATCAAATAAAAACTTATACTTTTTATTAGAGAAAAAAATAATTTCGTATGCTGTTCGCGACTATCAAATGGGCATTTATATAAATTTTATCTCAGTAAAAACATATAGTACGGTCGACGAGTCGTGGCCGCTTTGAAGTTACCAAGTTGTTAGGATTTTTTTTACTTTTGATTTATTTCCCCCCGCGTGAACAATGCGCAAATATTTAAAAAACCTAATTTCAGGGCGACCCCGACACATCACAGACGACGAGTGTAATTCTTCAAAAAAAATCAATAACTATTATCACCTTTTAGCAGTCTCCAGTTGTGACTCTCCATCTTCTTCTTTAGCGTCTCTAAATTCCCTGGTCTCTATCAGCGTGGAGTGTCGCTCATTCCCCTTCTCCCCCTCCGACCAGTTCTCGAAGCGATCGCGGAAAGATTTTGTACGGGCAAGTTGTTGTGCCTGTTGTTATATATACATATGTAGTACACTATATATCTCGGAACGGAAAGAATAAAATATTTAATATTTTCAATTTCTTTGCTCCGGTATCGTCACTAAACACGTAATGCCTCAAGAATTCAGCGAAAAGTGAAGATCGAAAGGTCTTAACAATAGGTTCCCCCTGCCTACCTTGTTTTGTGCAGGATACATTGTGTAGCTATAAAAACGTATTGTATAACACTTTCAACTTCAATTTTTGATATGTCATAAAATCAATGAAAAGAGTTTCACGCTGTATCCCGCATACAGCAGGGTAAGCAGAGAGAACCTAGTGTTAAGACACTCCGTTCTCCACTTTCCACAGAGTTCTCCGACATTTCATTATCATACATAATAGAAATTTATCACTACAGACTCGAACTCGCGCACCTGTTTCAACGCCTCATCTCTCTCGAGTAATGATTCTCTCTCCTCGTACTCCTCACTCTCCGTGTCGCTGTATTCTGATGATGAATAGTGTCTGATTTCATCTGCGGGCGGTGGAGTGAACCTTTTTAGTGGTTTTGGACCTAAAATGCAATTCGAATATTTATATTATTACTTGTCATTGTATTACTTTATATAAGTTTTATTTGAACTAAAACGTTAATAGAAGTTATTGAGAAATAGCGGCTGGCTGTGAACGCGATGGTTGTAAGTTCCATCTTAACTTGTGGAAAAAATATTCTTTTTAGTCAGTCGAATTTTCGACAGCGTGGCGTAAAATTCCGCGACTCTACATGTAATATCTTGAAAATTGGGTGGGTGGGTACGGGACCCTAAAAATAACATGTAAACGTAATCCCCACCCTGTGGCTCCTCTCTCCGGCTCTCCTCCATCTGGCGGAACACGTTGATCATGCGCGAGGCGGTGTGGCGCTGCGCGGCGAGGCCCGCGTCGCCGCCCTCCCCCGCGCGCGCCACCGACGGCTCGTGGTACAGCTCCGGCGACGGGGACTTGGCTCTCTGCACGGACATGTACATACATTATATAGAGAGTATCATTTATTTCTGAAAATTCTTAAATGTACAGACTGTGAACTCTATAAATTTTATAAGTCTACATAAAGTAAAAAAAAAATCCTTTTAAAAATAAACTTTAAAAAGTATAACAACTTTTTCTTTAAAACCTTTAATAAAAATTATACGATTCAATAATTTGTCGCGAGCAATTTGTGGGCGCATGTTCTAATTTTGTATGAAATGCCTCACGTCTTTTGACTGCGTTGACTTAGAAGCTTTGTTTTTTCTATGCTCCAAAGGGCCGAAACTGAAATTCACATTAAATATCCAGGTCGGATATTTGATGTTAACCAAATAAAACTCATATTTATTTGGTTTCAGACTAAGTTATTAACTAAGTTATTAACTAATTAAAGTTTCCTTTTCATCTACACAAGTAAATCTCGCAACAAGCGAAAAATAAATTATATAATATAATGACGTTATAAATTGAAAGTAAAAGTTATCATGTACTTAAATAAAAATATATAAAATGTTTAAAAAAAATATAGAATTTAATTTAAAATTTTTTTAATTATAATATTTTATAATAAAAAGTACGGATCAAAGTGGAAAAATTAAAATAATTTTAAGGAAATAAATACTAGTAAATTGTATCAGGCAAATTAATTAAGCAAAAAATTAAAGAAATCTTTTAAACAATAATTTAAAAATGGTCTTTACAATTTTTGAGATAACCTATTACGAAATTTGTCATCGATGATTTTAGATGATTTTATTGATGACATAGACAATTAACTGAGTTGAAATTTGTAAAACTAAACGATAACAATAATTACGGATGTGCAAAGAATGTCTCTAAAACTTTTATCATAAACGTTAGGGCTTTCAAAGCATAAATATATAAAAACTCTTCTTATGTTTGATACATAAAAAGAGTTTTTCCCAGTAAGCTTATTTATTCCATTTATCATATTTTCACCGTATGTGCCTGTGCTCCAGTATCGGTACATCCTTTAGTACTTTTAGTAATTTTTAGAAAAGGTATAAATATCGGTATGTACCCACAAAACTTTCCTTCAATATTGAACATTAACATAAATAATTTCTATAAAAACTAAGAAAATATAAAAAAATAAAACCAAACCTGCGGTTGTCTGGGCGGTGTCATACGAAATTCCTTCCTTTTGGTCTCAGGCTTGTAGGTCTCGAAGAATTTAAAACGATCGGAGATATCTGCTGTCTCTATCTTGACGTCTTCTAACTTGTCAGCTGCACGGACCACGTCTTTTGGAACGAATGGCTGGAAAAAATAATGTTTTCTATAATCACAAAATAGTTACATGCTTATTTCCCCGTTATTATGATTATCCTAGCCGGGACGTAAAAATTAAGAAATCGGTCAAGTGCGAGTCGGATTAATATTCAGATTTGTAGGAAGTTTACATTTAAATTTGTGGGCGCATGTTCTAATTTTGTATGAAATGCCTTGCGTCTTTTGATTGCGTTGACCTAGAAGCTATATTTTTTCTGTGCTCTAAGGGGCCGAAACTGGAATTAATTTCAGTTTCATATCTCAACAATAATGGTGAGATAAGATAGAGTAAGAGAATAGAATAAAGTCTTGACAGACGGATAACAAAGTGTCACTCACATAAGAATTTAATTTTTTTCTTTTTAGATACGAAACACTAAGAAACAGCTTCCTTTTTTCACTGCACAGCAGAGTAGGTGATGGGAATTTTTGTTATTAAGACAGTCACGTAAATTTTCGGGACGTGGGTCATAACGTCACACCTTGTCCACCGGAGCGGGGAAATGCGGTAGTTGGACACAGAGTGTCTTAACACTAGGTTCCCTCTGTCCCTGCTATGCGGGATACAAAGTGAAGGGGTAATGTATAGTCATTACAGTTATAATGTTATTTTGAAAAATGTAACAATAAAAAAATACAGTAATAAAGGATGGAAGTGTCAGCGTTCCTTTTACGGGAACAGCATATAGGGTAAAATATTCTAAACCCATACCTAAAGAAATTAATCAATATACCTCAACAGTTTAGACGTACGATTTTTTTTTCATTTCACGATGTTTATCGGTACCTGTATTTCGTGTGACGCAGTTACGCATAGATACCAATAACGTAAACACATACTACTATATATATTATACTACAAAAATACTACTAAAGGTTGATCAACTTTGAACTTTGCCGCCAAAACATACGACTCGATTGCGGAATGCGTATGCGGCGGTTTCTGTTTAATAGCTTTATGTGTGCGTGCGTCGTTCTTGACAAATGGCGTTTTATATTACAATAATAATTTTGTTATTTATTTTGTTTGAAAAAAATATTTTTTCATTTTTGAAAAAAAAAAGTTTTTAATTGTATTAGTCTTTTATAGAGAAGTTAAAACTGTGGTTTCATTTAAAGTGGTGCTGACACTTCCACTCTGTATACAGAAATTGTTCTTATTTAATTTTCATTTTGAAAGTTCGAAAAATATTTGGTAAATTAAAAAAATAGTTTTTGTTATTTTGGTCTACTTAGATATACAAAGTTATTATGGATTCATCGCGTAACATGCAATTACTTTAGAATAATTAATTAAATGAGAGAATGGGTTTTCTCACAACCTCAAAATTAAAAACATTCCTTTGTTTCAGTAGTAACGTTAGCAGATAAAATAAGAATGAAAACGTAACATAATAAAATTATGTCAGAAGATGTGAATGTACAGTCGCATTCCGTTAAGTCTAAATTTTACCGTTTTCAAATATTTTTTGAATGAGATTATTTATGAGGAGGATAGTCTTTTAATTAATCAAAAAACTTACAATTTCCTTGCGTTTGGGAGGTTCCTGCGCCGGCGGGGACAATGGTGCCATATGCTTCGCATTCGCGTCTAGTTCTAGAAAGATCGATCTAGACTTTTTGGCTATACCTGTAGAATTAATAAGACTTTGTATAAAAAAACTAAATTTTAAAATAAGATATATATGAAGAGATTCTTTCAATATTTTTGAATAATATTTTAAATCCTTAGTAAATTTTATTAATTTGCCTGAAATATTACAAACCTTCGTTAAAAAGCGTCGGGTCGTCCAGCTCCCTGTTCTTCGGCGGTTGGTTCTCATCGTTGAAAATCTCCCCGTTTTCGAAGCGTTGTTTGATGGCGCGAGATTTTTCCGCATCTAACTCTAGTTCCTTAGCTATTTTGTCTGCTGATGTTACACCTAGAAATAATTAAGTAGGTATAAAGTAAGGCCGTCCTGTCAAAGTGACACAAACGTTTTAATAAAATCACAATTGTTGTGGATTTGATTCCCAGTCGGGAAATACTTTTTTTAGCTCCACATGTGTGGGATAACTGAGACTGCAATACATTATTTAATATTTTCATTTCCTTAAGGGGCCAGTCTTCACTCAACCCGCAATGCCTCCAGAATTCGGCGGAAAGTGGGCAATGGAGTGTCTTAACACAAGACACAAGATACAGCGTGAAGCTGATTTTTTTTATGAAGTATAATTATAAAGTACATTGCTTTCGGGTAACTCCGAAAATTGAATATTTATAATAAACCTTTACGGTTCAAACGCAGCGGTATATCTGTCTTTGGCAATATTCACTTAGTACATACCCTAAAGTATCTTAAAATTTTAAAAGTATCTTAAAATTCGAAATATTGCTGCGTTTATGAAAAGGAGAAGTATGGGAAGGAAATACCCGATTTTCGCACTTACCCAAATGTACTTTATGGTTATTTTAAATTAAATTTTATCTCTGTCATTTCTTAAGTGGTTCTTTTATTGAAGTACAGTACTAATATCAATTATAGTAAAAAGTTCATGATATTTTGTTATAAAAAAAATAATATTGTAAATATTTCTAACTTTTGTAAATAAGTACATGTGCCTAAAATTCAGAAAAAAGACATCAAATTCAGAATTTAACTCTCAAACAAGAGAATTACAAAAACTTACCTTGTTCGCATTGCATGACTGACTGTTCATACATTTCTTTGATTTTGGCTTGTTTCCCCTGAACAAAAAACTCAAGTTAAGGACAATATAAAATTGTAAATCAAATTATATATTATTTTAGCATTCAATATTATTAGGCTTAAGCAAAATTGTCAACGCGTTCTCTACTTCCCGTTAAGATTCAAGACATTCATTTACATGGTGGATCCATTTACCTTACCACCAGCCATCATCGCGGCGTTAAATTCCGCCATACCAACTCCATCACGCAATGTCTCGATAAATCGTTGGAAAGTGGGAAATGGAAATATCTTAATGGGAAATGGAGTATCTTATCTCTAAACTTAAAGCTAAAAAGAAAAGAAATAATACTCTTGCCACCCACGCTTTGTTTTAGTAGACATTTTTTTATTTTTATTGTGAGTACAGCCAGGTGTATCTAAATACACGCCACGATTCCAATTTCAAATTGTTGGATAATTGTCTATCAATAACTGTATATGTATAATAAGTAATCTTATTAATATTCATTTTCTTTGCTTCACGCTGGTAAGAGAACCTAGAGTTAACACGCTCTGTTCCCTATTATCGGTCAAATTCTCTTCGCCGTTTTGCCTTTGGACCCGAGCAAGGAAATCAAAATATTAAATAGGAATCGAACCCACTACCGTCCTGTTTACATTTAATCGCTTGTTTCAAAGTCCCCACCAAGAACAAGCGGCTCCTTATATTCTGTATCTCCAGTTTCCTCTGGCTGTGGCGGTCGGCGTTGCAGCGCGCGTTCTCGAAGCGCCCCACCAGCTCGCTCATGTCGCACAGCGCGGGCTGCTCGCGCGCCGCGTTGTGCGCGTACGACGACCGCAGCACCGAGTCCTCGTCTGGCGGGGAAATATTATCAAGTGAGTCGTTTTGAATTGCAAAAACAAAAAATATCACCTTATTATTTTTTTTATACATATTCATATTTTGGGAGAGGATTACAAGTTCAGAATAGAGGGACGAACGCTTCTTCTTGCCATGAGAAGTATGGTGACTTTAGTACCGAATCTTCGTCTAAGCTCTAAAATTCATCTAAATTTGGTTTGACTAAAATTGGAGACAATTTTAGACTAATTTTATACATTTGTTACTTTCACTTTAATTTATAAGTTGAAAAACAATCTAAACAACAATCAAATAGAGGTACAGTACAACCGATGAGACGAAGCCTTGATGATAGGTTTTCTGAACCTTTCCGCATTGTTCACTCGGGAAGAAATTATAATAATAATAATAATAATAATATATATATATATATATTAATATNGCCAGTGATAGTGTGTATATAACAGCGTTGCCAGATTTTGTGTAGAAGAAAAGCGGGACATTTATCTTTGGAAATGTTAGTAATTTATTACAAAAAAAGAAATTATTAAAAAAGAATTATCTGAATGCGTGAAATAATTCCCGAAAAGTGGGACCATGTCTGGCCCGTTTGAGAAATTTAAATTTTGGGGTGAAAATCGGGACGTCCCGCCAAAATCTTGATGTCTGGCAACACTGATATATAATGACTTTAATACTGAAAAATTTAGATTTCCATTTTTCACCTAAATAATATATTCCTTGAAAATACTTTTAGAATATTTAGTTTTCCTTAGTTGGATTCGAAGCCATACTAACTATATTAAATAATTTTGCACTTTCTTACCTTCTTCTTCTTCTTGTTCGCTGGAGCTGTGCTCTACGGGTACTCCGTTCAAATATTCGTCCGATACGCCGATATCCATGCCTTTCGCCTTGAACCTATTGACAAATTATAGTCGTTTTTTTTTTTTAATATAAAAATATTAACATAAATAATAATATGGAAAGATGAATTTTTTTGATGTAAAATATCACAATCAATAGCGGATTGTTTAAAATAAATTTCTTAAAAATCAAATGTCCACAAAAAATACCAAAATATACAATAATAAAAAAAATATATCGCAACCGTTATAGTTTTTTCCCGCTTCACGCTATATCCCGTACGGAGCAGGTTAGGCTGTTGCCTAGTGTTAAAATACTCCGCTCCCAACTTACCACCGAATTCTGGTGACATTGCGTCTTAAGTGGCGAAACTCAATCTAGAGCAAAGAAATAAGAATATTAAATATTTCATTTCATCGAGTGGGAATCGAAATCACAATCTGTCGCATTTAAAGTCACACGCTTGTGTCCTTTGCGCTACTGGCCTAATATAGTATTCTTCTTATATTTTCATACATCTGCATGAAAATCCGAAATGTTACTTCCGTAATATCCCTGGTCAAAACGCAAAAAACTAAACACATAATTTAAAATGTATAACTAATACAATATTTGAAAATGTCCAAACAAATTTAATATAAAGAAACAATATTTTCTTTAATATATTTAAATAATACATACATTTTTTTACACTTTCACTAAACAAAGTAACACAAATGTTCCACACTGAAACACTGCTCGGCTTGTAAAAGACTGATATGCTTTCTTTTTTAAGCCGACATCTTTAAGTATTTTAGTTAAATTGACTACAATCTTAATATAATAGGAATAAAGTTTAAAATGGAATGATACAAGGTTAAAAATCAAGCGTGTAGTTATCATAGGAAATGCTCTTCTCAAATTTTATTCGATGCTACATTATTATGATCGATACATTGCCGTTTTTGATAAAATCGTTTTTTTTCTTATTTACAACCTATAAGTGACATTATAGGGTTTTTAATTGTACACAAAATAATAAGAATACTGTATATTATGTATTATGTCTCATTTTCGTATTATATATATACAACTTAGGTAGAGTCCAATTATTTTATAAAAAATAAAAATAAATATTCATTGAAACAAAAAAAGTAGCTCACGATAGATATCTATTAATTTAAGAAAAAATTAAATGTAGGAAAAGGTCTAACTTAGTTTCCTAACTATGCACGCAATGTCTCGAGAATTCGGCGGCGCGTGGGAAACGGAGTGTTATAACACTAGAAACTAGTATTAAGACACTCCGTTCCATTCCGTTTCTCTTTTTTCGTCGAGTAAACATATTTTAAACATTAAAAAACTTTAATTTAAATTTACAATCTATACCGTGTGAAGTTAGACAAATCTCCATCAAATAACAAATTATCCCGAAAAAAAAAAACAATTTTCATAAATTCCTAAACTAAGCAATGTATAATTAACTTTGAAATTGTGAAAAAAGCCACACACTTCTATCCACATGTGCATTTAAAAATAGTTGATGACGCAAAACATTAGACGAAACACTTTGTTACTACAATATACGTATGTATACATATAATATATTATAGTAATTTATAGAGATTTTGACATTTTATATGTTGGATTTGTGCCAAAATGTTGTTAATTTGGTTATTTTGCATGATTTTGATTTTTTTAAGACAGTGATTATTGCAATAGCTTCGTTTTTTTTTTCTTGCTTAGAAGGGTAGATAGGAAGAACTTAGTGTACGTTTTCCGCTTTCCACCAGAACAAACATGGTGACTTTTTTTTAAGCTGTTGTATAATGTTGAGAAATATACGATAATTACAATGTATATGATATTTCTACAGAAAATAAAGATTTAATATTAAAAAATGGATGTAATTTTTTATTTTTAATATAAGTTAAAGTTGAGGCCAGTCGTGGCGCAGCGGCACGAGGTGTGACTGTAAAACCGACTGGTTGTGGTTTCGATCCCGGATCTCAGGAGATGAAATATTTACTTAAATTTATATTTCCATTTCTTCACTCTGGTGTCGAGGTTAAGCGCGGCGTTGAGTTCTGCCACTCAACACGCAATGCCTCCAGAATTCGGCAGAAAGTGGGGAACGGAGTGTCTTAACACTAGGTTCCCTCTGCCTACCCTGCTGTGTGCATATAAGTGTGTAATATAAGTCAAAAAATCGCACCAAAACTCTTCAACACGCTATGGCGTCGCTTGTGACGTATAACATGAATAAGTTATGTTGTTAGCGGTAACAAGCGTATAATAATTTTGACGTATCTTGATGAGAGCGTATGGCATAGTGGTCAGAGCGCGGACGGTTTCCAAGAAAAGCGGTTTCAAACCACGCTACGTTCAAATTTTAATACGTTTTTTGAATAAATATTTTTCTTTCCTAATTGTGGGATAACACTTTAAAAATGTCAAAAATATATAATATTAATAAAAATATATAATATATTATACTTACTTGGCCAACTTCGACAGTAACGCAGTACTCTTCTCTCTAGGCACTCTCGGTTCGATGGTAACAGGTTCATCTTCCCCTTTAGCCTTGCGCTCGAACACTTCGAACCTAGACTTGACGTCTAGAGAGGCTAATTCTTCGAGACCTAAATCTGGTTTGTCGGATGCTGTAATAATTATATTCTTAAGTAATATTAATATAGTAAATCCATTTTTTGTTATCTCTACATGTCTTCTGCAAAATAAGTCGTAGACAGAAAAAGAGTAGTGGATTCGATTCCCACTCGAGGCATAAATATTTATTTAAATGTGTTTTTTTTTTTTTTTTTATAGAAAAGACAAGGCAAACGAGCGTGCGGGTCACCTGATGGTAAGTGATCACCGCCGCCCACGACCCCGTGCAACACCAGAGGAGCTACAGGTGCGTTGCCTGCCTGTAAGGTGGGTTGGGCTCCGGAGCCCGGCATTACCTGATGCGAAACGCAGTGGCATAAGGCCACTACTTCACGCCGGTTTTAAATGCCGGGGGTGGTAATGATCCGGTCGAGTCTGCCCATGCGTGTTGCCATTGCTGGCGACGTGACTCTACCACACGTACTTTAGTCGCCTCTTACGACACCACCAGTACCAGGATGATCCTATTCTAGGCCGGGATCACACGGCACGTATTTTTATTTATTTGCTCTGGTGTCGAGGCAAAACTGCGGCGTTGAGTTCCGCCACTCAACACGCGAAGCCTCCAGAAATCGGCAAAAAGTGGGGAACAGAGTGTCTTAACACAAAGTTCCCTCTGCCAACCCTGCGTGTGGGATACAGCTTGAAGCTGATTTATTTATTTATTTTTAATATCTATCAAAAAAGTAGATTTAATAAATTTGTGCATTTGTCCTATTAAAAACTTATTTTAGTAAATTTTAAAATGTGAAAATTTATATTTAAAAATATGTTTATATTTAAAAATAGGAGAAGAAATGAGAATAATAATATAAAAAAAAAAACATCTAATTTACCTCTAACGACATCTGGTGGTAGTTCAACCGGCTGACTCTCGCAAATGATCATCTGATGCTTTTTGGGGGCAGCTGTAAGAAATTTAATAAATATTATGTTCACATAGTTAAGAGAAAAAAAAATTAACATAGTTTTTACCAATACTGAGGGTAATCGTGGTGCAGGGGCACAAGTGTCTGACTGTAAACGCGACAGGTTGTGGGTTAGATTCCCACTCGAGAAAGTGAAATATTTAATATTTTAATTTCTTTGCTCTGATGTCTAGGCAAAGCGCGGCGTTGAGTTCCGCCACTCAACACGCATTGCCTCCAGAATTTGGAAGAAAGTGGGGAGCAAATTTTCTTAGCGCTAGGCTTCTTGTATAACCTGTTAGATGCGGGATACAAAGTTTGACGTGAAATAACATGCAATTTAAAAATTTACAACGCCCTGTTTGAATTCATGGCTTCTTCCATAACTCGCTCTAACCAACAGACATAATATGTAGCGCAGGTATGTATATAACAACAAATGTTATATCTTTCTCTTCAAAGATAAAAAAATTAAATGCTTCTGTATTAAAACAATAAAAAAATTTAAATATACCATCAATTTCATCATCGTCGTCGACGGGTTTAGGTTCGAATAGTTGCTTGAAATGCGGCTTGCAATATAACGTGGTATGATCGCTTTGATACGTTTCCACTCTGGAACAAACAAGTTTATATTATTTATAATATTTATTTAGGCCAGACATGGCGCAGAGGCACAAAGTGCGCCTGTAAATCGACTGGTTGTAGGTTCGATCCCCACTCGAGGAGATGAAATATTTATTAACATTTATATTTTCATTTCTTCGCTCTGGTGTCGAGGGGAAAGCGCGGCGTTGAGTTCCCCCATTCAACACGCAATGCCTCCAGAAATTGGCGGAAAGTGGGGAACGGAGTGTCTTAACACTAGGTTCCCTCTGCCTACCGTGCTGTGTGCGGGATACAGCGTGAAGCTAAAAAAAATAATAATATATTTATATTTAATAATCATGTAAGTAATAATATTTTTTTAAGCTTCACACTTTATCCCTAGCAAACAGCTAACCTAACAGACCAACCCTATAGTCTCTTTTGTCTCGTCCACTACCGTTAATTCACACATATGTCCATCGAATCATGTCGGGATTTCTCATTCTTTATACTTTCTCCAGTATCATCGATACTGTGTACTTTATGGTTAATTAAGGTCTCCCTTTGCCTCTTGCACCATTTATTTTTGCTACATAAATCTTTTTTGCTTTCGTCACTCATTCTCTCGACATCCCTAAGAACCGGCGACAGTCTCGCCGGTCTAATATTAATGAAAAATGAAAAAAATGAGGGTGGCGCAGGGGCACAAGATGTAACTGTAAAACTGGGTTCGATCCCAATTCGAGGAAATTAAATATTTATTTACATTTATATTTTCATTTCTTCGTTCTGGTTCCGAGGCAAAGCGCTTCGTCGAGTTCCGCCACTGTGTCCGCCAAAAGTGGGGAACACAGTACATTAACACTAGGTTCCCTCTGCCTACCCTGTTGTGTGTGGGATACGACGTGAAGCTGATTTATTTTATTTTTCTATCAATGAAAAAAATCTTCTTTTTCATTAGTAACCATTTCTAAAGTTTTCATCCCTAAAATGATAAAGCAAATTAAAAATACTTACGTCAGCTGTTTATTACACTGCACACATCTGAAACACTCCTTGTGCCACGCCCTCTTCTCCGCCTTGACGCGTTCCATGGCGTACACTGGGCGGGCACATTTGGCGCACGTTGGGTTTTCATTGTCAGCTTTCATTTTTTTGTACAGCTTTTCTGAGCTTTTGGACTGGAAATGGAAAACACATTAGTACTTAATGGTTATGATAATTCGATGCGTTTTTCTTTGGTTTTCTTTCAGCTTCATTCTGTATCCCGCACATAGCAAAGTAGGCAGAGGGAACAGAGGGAAGAAGGGAAGGGATAGTATTAAGGTACTCCGATCCCCACTTTCCCGTGATTTTTTAGAGAAATTGCGTGTTGAGTGGCGGAACTTAAAGCCGAGCTTTTGCCTTTAATGCCAGGGCGAAGAAATGAAAATATTAATAAACGATACTTGATTTCTCCCAATGGGGATCAAGCCCACAATCGTCGTGTTACTGTCACCCCCCTGTGCCCCTGCGCCACGACGACTTCAAAATGGCCTTGGTTTTCTTTGAAGAAGCTTTAGCTCATTTGCTAGAAAAAAATAAATTCTTTAATATTAATAGGGATGTTTGTGGCACTATGACTTAAGCACTATAGACAGATAATATCTATTCTACTTTATACGACCATCTACTTGTTTTACGGCTTACGTACATTTTTTTATAATTATTATAGTAAAAAAATAATTTTATTCAGATTTAATGGAGTACATCAGTATCTATATATATAGCAGGACATAAAAGACAATTATTATTGGTATAGAAATGTAATGTATATGTTTTATATTCATAAGATAGATCGATATTAGTAATAATTTAAAGAAATATATTCAATTCAAAATCTTTGTCAAAGGAATATTAAGCTATCAAACGTTCGTACGGAAGTTCTGCTGACTAGATACTAGATTACAACAATATTTTGCTCTACAGAGAAACAGCCAAATATATAAAAGAAAATAATTTCTATTTCATTTTCATATAATAAGAGAAAATATAACAGGGTTTTATACTTGTAATTTTTTTTTAGTTCTGAATATTAATTAAAAAAAAGATAAGTAAGAGATTTATAAAATAATCATCATAATGAAATCAAAAAAGTATATAATAAAAAATTGATAAATACAAAAAAGAAATATCGACGAGGATGGGATTCGAACCCACGCGTGCAGAGCACATTGGATTAGCAGTCCAACGCCTTAACCTCTCGGCCACCTCGTCGTGATGGTGCCTTGCGAAATACAGCGCCGATACCGAGTATGGTTATTTACTTTTACTTTCACTTTTTTTTTTACTTGAGGCTGTATCCCGCATATAACAGAGTGGGCAAAGGGGACCTAAGGTCCGTTTCCCTCTTTCCACCGAATTTTTGAGACATTGCGTGTTGAATAGCAGAACTCAACGCCGCACCTTGTCTTGTTACCAGAGTGAAATATTTAATGATTCATTATCTTGAGTGGGAATTCAACCTACAACACACACACTCTGTGCCACTGAGTAACGACGACCTCTATTATTTTTACTTTCACTTTCTTTTGATTTGGTTTTTTAACTTACCTAATAGCTTTGTAGGAACTCGGAAATGTCAATTAACGTTTTCTTTATTTTAAATATATATGTAATTTTACGTGTTCGTATCGATTAAATTACAAAGATATCTATCGATAGATAGTGTGGCTATCAAAGAAAATAATGATTTTTTTATCAATATCCAAATAACATATAAAATCTGTCTGGCTGTTTATGTTTCGTTAAGTAGCGGTATTGAAAATACTAAATATTATTAAAATGTAATACTACAAGCTTCCGTTTTATGAACTTTATTTTTTCTTGTATTTGAAGCAATAATAAATACCAAACAGTAATAATAAAACTTCTTGCCCTAATAAGAGTTCAGCTACTTTTATAACAACGTAAAGAAAACAATCTAATTTACATTTTGTACTCAGATTAGATACGTCTTAATCAAAATTAATGAACTATTATACGAACTAATTAATCCTTAATCAAGCGACATATCTTCATAACGGCCGTTGTGGTAAAGCGGACTGTTTACCCGACGACGCAACAACGTTGTGGGTTCGATTCCCGTTCGGACACATTTATGAAAGGAGAGTGTCTCGAGATTAGGTTCCGTCTGCGAACTCTGCTATATGCGAGATGAACCGTGATCCGAAAAAAGTTGATGAAATCAGCCAAGGATTTATTACTCAAATTAATCTTATAATTTAAAATGTAACTCTAATATTTATACAGTTGATATTAGAATAAACACTTAGCGTGCGTCAGTCAGTCATTGTAAATATACGATACGGTCCTAACTAAATACATAATCAGTGCTTGTTACCAAAGGTTAGTTACGCTAGTTATGTACATAAGTCATGTCAAAAATTGACACCGTTGTGGTGCAGCATTGTACCGTAAACGTGACGGTTGTGGTTCGATTCCTACTCGGGAAAATGATTTGTTTCATTTCTTCGCTCTGCATGGTAAAGCTCCGCCACTCTGCACGTAGTGATTTAGGCGGAAAATAACAGACAGTGTCATTTCCCTCTCTATGATTTGTGCGAAATACATCGCGTAGCTATGTAATATTTGAGTGATTAATTTACTTCTCAGGTCATATTATAGTAAAAGTTACAGCGATGATTGCGGATTTTGGCGGAAAGTGGGGAACGGAGTGTCTTAACACTAGGTTCCCTCTGCCTACTCTGCTGTGTGCAGGACAGCGTGAAGCTAATTTTGATTAGATTTAATAATGTTGAATAATCATTTAAGACGATGACTAATTATAAATGATTTTGACTTATCTATTTATATAAAAACACCCATCCCGCATGGCATAATAAACAAATAAATGTGACATAATTATTCTCTCCATGAATTTACATTCTCCTTCAACTGTTCTAACGACGAGACCTACTTACGCACACAACATAGGTACTAAAGACAAAAACGTAATTGAATCGTGTAACTTCCGTACAATATTACTAAGATGTCCAAACACTGTGCCACAGTGGTGAAAAAAAAACACTTTTAAATTGACACAATCGTTTAAATCTTTTGTGGTGCGCACAGCTGTATCAATTTAAAACCTATTTGAAACTCGGTTAATATTATTCATTTCAGGTCAATGTTCGTACAACTGTAAATATGATTAATAATAAATAAGGTAATAAATTTTACTTTAAAGACAATGGAAACTTAAAGCAAAATAGGTAATTTCATAGTCGATTTTTTTGCAAGTGTTGTAAACAAGTGTATAGAGTACTTCCTCACAATTTTCGAGACATTGTTAAGTGGCGGTAAGCGCCACGATACATTTTGCTACCGTAGTAAGTAAATTCAACGACGGAATTATTTTTGTTCTTATCATTAAAATTATATTAATTACTATTTAAATCTATACTGTGTCATTGGAAAACAACTTATTTGTCGTAACCTAGACCTACCTTACTATAACTGAAAGACGAATACTGCTAAAAAAATAACACATGCATTTAAATGATAAGATATTAGAACAAGTGGATGAAGTGGTATGTTTAGGAAGTATGTTCAGTAGAGATGGGAGATACGAGATGGATGGGGAAAGGCGTATCGCTACCGGTAATAGGGTTAATGGTGCTTTAGTTGCATTGGTATTGATGACGTTTTTGCCGTACACAATGGAGTGTTGGTACCGACGCAGTTAAACGGCAGCGAAACGTGGGTATTATAGAAGAAAAATGAAAGAAAGATGAATAGTGTGGAGATGCGACCTCTTTGAAGTATATGCGGAGTCAGCTTAACTGATCGAATCCGCAATGAAGATATATACAGAGTGGCAGGTACTAGCGAGGATGTCACGGTGAGAATGAAGAAGAACGTGCTCAGCTAGTTTGGGCACGTCGAATGAACGTGTGATGAAAGAATGGCATAAAAAAAATGGATTTATGACGGAAAAGTGAATGGTAAGAGAGGTAGAAGGAGACCTCGGTTGACCTTCGAAAACACAGTATCAAAGAAACTGAAAGAAGGTCATGTAAAAAGCACGAGTATCACCCGAAGGGCATGTATGAAGAGGTTGATGACATTGGACGATGCAAAAGAGGTATGCAGAGACCGTAGCGTTTGGCGCTCCGTTCTCTCTGGATACTGCGTAAAGCTAGTGAATTTTAGTTCTACATTAAAAGCCACATACCACAGATATAGAACCTTCATCCTTGTGCCTCCTCGACTTGGTCTTCTTCTTCACCTGCCGCGTCTCCGTCACCTCCTGGTATGAGTGAACTCTAGACTCTGATTGGATGAGAGATTGGGACGCCTCGATTGTTGTTGCCATCGCTCTGTAAGTAAATGTAAAGTTACATTTTAATTAGCATATAATGAATCTGTAATTCCGGATAGAATTAACAACCATTGATTGCGCAGTAAGAGAATGTCGCACTACGCAGCAACCGACTTCATCTTAAAAGTTATGTTATTGATTAACAAACGTTGTGCTCAAATGTCGATTATAATTTTCAATTGTTTTTTTAAGTTTTAATTTAAAAAAATTAAATTAGCTTCACGCTGTATCCCGCACACAGCAGGGTAGGCAGAGGGAACCTAGTGTTAAGACATTTCGTTCCCCACTAAGTTTTCCCCATTAAGTTTTAATATTAAATACATTTCTATTTATGTCAAATAAACAGCATGTAAGACCCTTAAATTTTTAATACAAATATAATAAGCAAACAGCTTTTTTATGGAAAAGGCAAACGAGAATACGCGTCACCAGATCAGGACTGTGTAACACCAGAGGAGCAACAGGTACGTCGCCGGCCTTTAATGTGGAGATAGACGCCCTTCTTTAAGGTACTCAAATCGTATCGACCTGGAAGTATTGCAGCAGGTAAGCCATTCAACAGTTGCGGGGCGCGTGGATGGAAGTTCCAACAAAAGCCTTTTAAAAGAGTCATCTCAATTCAGATATGATCAGATATGAACCTACAACTACCAACGTAATCGAATGCGTTGATGTATATAACCGAGACCGGCTACCTATGTATATAAAACGTGTAACTTTCTCCATTAATAAAATTAATTTTTCAATGCGTCACATTTTAGCATTTTAAATAAAGTGACAATCGCATGTGAATCACCAATTAATATGATATCGATTCCTGTCTTTCTAATTTCTTTTACAAAAACTCTAAATAACTTTAAACGATAAAATGTACCTATCGTAAGCAAGTAAAAGTGTGGAACATAGCAGCTTGTTTGAATGTGGGTATTTTTTTAGCTTTGTGTTGTATCACATAGTAGGGTAGGCAGAGCAAACCTTGAATACCTAGAAATCAAATGTTAAGACACTCCGTTCAACATTTTCAGCCGTATTCTGGAGGCATTGCGTGTTGAGTATCAGAACTCACCGCCGCACTTTGCCTTGTTTCCAGAATGAGGTAATGAAAATATTAAATATTTTATGAAATTAAGAAAATAAATATTTCATTTTCTTGGGTGAGATTCAAAGCCACAACCTTGCGTTACAGTCACTAGATTGTGCCTCTATGCCACGACTGGCATAAAAAATGTTCTTAAATAACAGGAATGTGGAGAAAGCAGTTACTTGTCAGTAGTGCCTGCACACAAAGGGGTAGGGTACCCACCCCTATATGTGCGGATAATTGGTAAAGACCAACATTCAAAAAGAAAGAAAGTTTCAGATTTACTAATTGTAAATGTGAAATAACGAAATAATGGAAGAAGCAAATATTTTGTGAATATATGAAAATAATTGAATTTCGTTATTTATTAAATAATATTAAAAAAAAAAGAAATAAATGAAGAATTATTATAGAGTATAGTAGAGCAAGAAGTGAGTATGTCATAGAAATGTAATAAAATCCAGTGCAGGGTAAGATCAAATATAGGTTTCTATTGAAATAGTTTATAGCTTCAAGCTTTCCCTAAATAAAGATGTTAAGGAAATTAGGCTGTGTCTTAATGTGCTTAAAAGTGTCAAAACAGTCAGTCCGCGCCGGGTTTCGCTTTTAAACTATACTTTATTCTGAATTATATGAATTTATACTTTATTTCTTGTAAAAGACTATTCCTAATTTCTCTTTACCATCTCTATCTGTTAATAACATTTGTATTACCAAATACAAATAGTGTCACATTACAAGATTCAATTAGGCCGCGGTATATATAGCGCTGTGTACTGTGTAGCCAGTTGATGCCGGCTACATTCATAAGCCTATAAATACGCGTTACCGTCTTGATTAATGGTTTACTACACTTATTTCTTTTGTTTTAATTAATTATCCTGTTTGATGGTAGTTAAAGACAGAAATTATATATTTGTTAATCGCTCTTCACTTTCTTACAAATAAATATTTTTATGTATGTAAATCACGAGAGGAACAGAAGATGAATATAGCTATAAATTCAAATTAAATCTTTAATTAAATTAATCGCGTATATTTATTATTTTGGAAACTTAACGAATGATAATGATGGACCTTTACCGAGAAGTCTCCATTGTCTACTGCGAAATGTTCGAAAATTCGGGTTTCCCAAAAAGGTTTAACACTAAAACATACGCGATTAATCCTGTTAAAGAGTTTAATTTATTATTATATATTTATTATATATATTTTACATAACTTGTTAATTTAATAAACATATACATGTAATTGAATGCTTATTATTGAAGCATAACGAATTCGTAGAAATCCTCAATATATATATTTTTCCTTGATCTAATTAAAATATACTGCATTGTATCTATATGATAGATATATCCTTATTATATTTATATGCATTTCCTTTACAGCATAGGTAAAGTGAATATTGTCACGACTGCGCTCTTAATTTTTTGCCTATTTGTGAGATTGAGGTGCATCCCAGCACCTCATAACCACCCAAAGGGAATCCCCTATAATTGGTAACCCCCATCTCAAGCGGTCATTTGCTCGCATTTCTTCTGAGAGGATCGAGAGCGCCTCCTTTCACACGCTGTACTTTTGACAATGTAAAGAGGTCTACAGCAGTCTCAGTACATCAAAAAAAGAAAATAAAAAATATATGACATTATGCACCAGCGCTAAGCAACAACTACTTTCAAGGTCACTTTCTGTTATTATATAACTATGAAAACTTCTATATTTTTATGATTATCTTATATTTTTACGTCGAGTTATATTTGAATTAGACGTGTTTGATATACAATATGTTTGGATAAAGCATTTCTTTCTCTTTCGAAGAAAAAACACAATTATAAAAAAAATATGCATATATATATATATATATATATGTATATATATATATATATATATATATATATATATATATGCATATTTTTTTTATAATTGTGTTTTTTCTTGTTTCATGTTTTGTTGTTGTCATTAGGTGTGATCGAGACTGTCTGTACTGTCTGACACATCGTTTTAAGGAAAACAAACGAAACAACACCAAATCTCAACACCGCAAGTGTTAAAGTTAACAATTAAGGAGGTTAAATCTATAACCTTATTTGTATGTTTCATACAAGTATATATTGATTTTATATTTAACATTAGAAGCTTCTGACAGTAAAACGACGGACGTGGGTTCGATGTCTCAAATTGGGCGGTATGCGGAGAATGCAGTTTCTTAACACTAGATTTCTACAAGATGATAGATGTAGCAAGAGCATAGTAAATATTCAGGTAGATGCGTTTTATAAGTTCGAAACTCTATAAATAAGCCTAGTAAAAGTCAACCGGCCGGCGATTCTAAATACGTCTTCACATTCAAATTTCATTCAACAGATATTTCAATTTTTTTTTGCTTTACGCCGTATCCCGCACATAGCAGCCAGAGTGAGTCTGAGAACTTAGTGTATGTAGTTCCCATTAAGACACTTCCGTTCCCCAATTTCCGCCGAATTCTTGAGGCATTGCGTGATGAGTGGTGGAACCCAACCCGTTTACGCAATTTTTATTCCCACTAGTGGGAATCGAACATACAAATCGCCAATACACTCGTATATTTGTGCTACTGCGCCACGACGGCCTTGAATCTATTTATGTACCAAATTTCAAGTATCTAAAACTTGAGCTTGGCATATAAGTAGATTAGTGAACTCTAATTTAAAACTTATAGTGAGCGTAACCGATCGCTAAAGGAATATTTCTTGAAATTCCTACGGGAATGGGAAAAACGAAACGAAAACAGAAACGAAAAGTTACGAGCGCCGACCACTGTTTAATTAAATATTATGTTATTGTGTTACATTTCAAAACAAATTTAGTATTAAGTCAAATATAGGTTAAAATGGTGGTGGTTATTTTTATACAATTCACACCATGAAATATGTATGTCAGTTTGTAAGTCGCTAATGTGTTTGTTTACGACTTAAAACATTTTGTTGGCAAACTTTTACCCGTTATGACGTTGTTTAGAGTTTGTTTAACTCCTGTTAGGTATTTCTGGAAATTTCCATAGTCCAGATGATGATGACGGTGGTCTATCCATGCACTTTATTACCTTCGAGGACCTCGTTATCAGAGCGAGGAAATAAAAATATTAAATATTTTATTCCCCAAGTGGGAATCGAACTCATAACCGTCATGTTTACAGCCGCACACCTGTGCCACTGCGCCACGACGGTCTCATATATCTTTATCACATGCATTTTTTGTATTTACAACATAAATGAAGGGAATCATCGCTTTACTTTTCTTCCATTTGGTACTCCATGTATTTTGTTACGAAGCCGTCTCTAACATATATTATTTGAAGATCAGAATTTAAACTATAAAAAAGAAACAAAATAAGTAGACACTTTCTATGCGCCAGGAACGCAGTATAGAAATTTTAGTTAGAAACGATCTCAACGGAATGACAACGGTAAACCTTCACAATTTCGCAAAACATTGATTAACACGTACAATTTATGTCACGTTCGTATATAATAAACATTTAATTGAAAATTTAAATAGTTTTGAGCGTATACTTTATTACGCAATCTTGACATAAATGGATCACCATCAAAAATGTGTTTAATTTAAATTAAAGGTTAAGTTTAAAACAAAATAACAGAAAGTAGAGAAGAGAGTGGTGTAACATCTCATCGCATATCAATCATAACATTTTATTTATCAAATTTCAATGTGTAATTCTAAAATATGTTTGCATAGTAATGAGAATAGTAATGAGATCGTTGTGGTGCAATGGCACAGCGCCGAACTATTAACGCGATGGATTTGATTCCATTCACGGTGTTAAGATCCATCACTCAACCCACAATGTCTCGATAATAGAATGGAATGGAAAAGGCGTAAAACTACTTATTTAAAAAATGAGGAGGAAATTTTAGTCTCACTAAGTCCTCTAAGTTATCCAAATGGTTAGATAAACGTATTTATTTAAAACTAAACAGTACAATATCAGAGCAAACTATTAGTCAATAACCACATATTTATAAGAAAACAGTATAATTTAGGAAACTATACCTATAAGGATAGTTCACCTAACATAGCTAATAAGTTACTATTCAACATGTTTATCTGTGTCATTAACGTCAAGTCAACATGTCAAAGTAACGGGTATAATTACGAAATTAAAGAGTAATGTTGGAATAAACTTTTATAGAATATTTGTATTTATAAAAAAAATGGAAGCCTTCGTAGCGAAAGAGGACAGTATCTAATTATAAACGCAACAGTTGTGGATTCGATTTCCACTTGGATGTATGAATTATATTCATTTCCTGGCTCTTGTAAGCAAACAAAGCGTCTCGAAAATTAGGCGGAAAGTGGAGAACAAAGTGTCTTAACACTAGGTTCCTTCTGCCTAACTATTGTAACAATTACCAATAAAAATAATTAAAAAGGCTCTCATGGCAGTGGTTTGATCCCACTCGTATGATTTATTTTCACTATCCTCGCTTTGTTAACAAGACAAAGCGCAATGTTGAGTTCCCCCATAATGTCTCGAAAATTAAAGGGTGGGTGGTTCTCTCTACTTAGGGAGAACCCGTCATATGCGGGATACAACGGGAAGGTAAAAAAAAACAAATTATAATAAGCTAGCGGTCTGATTGCGCACTTCACAGATACAAAACATAATCAGGGCATAGCTCTTTTCCGCGAACTGCGATCGCTTATCGCGTTAAATCACAGTTGTAGCTGTAAATGGGTTACTCGCAACTCTCGTCAAGTCAATCTTTTAACAACGTTCGCTTTACTTATTTCACAATTGGTGAGGCTGCGGATTTGTTTGAAGTTTCATTTAATTCTTATACCTTAATCAAAATCATAATTTTATTATAATTTTTGAATAAGTTATGGATACATAACAATTTTCGGAAAAAAATTATATAATAGTTAAAAAATTATTTAAAAAACCAGCGGACAAGCCCAACAGTAGCAAAATGCATGCACTCTAGATATAACTTAAAAGTTAAAATATCACCAACGAGCAATAATGACTGGACGGAAGGCCTTATTTCTAACCAACAAATATGGTCTATCCACTCGAGCAAATGCGAAGTTTTCACTTTCCTATTGAATTGATTTTTTTTAACTTCCCCCTGTTCCCGCGTATTATTTTTTGATTAGGTAAAGGGGACGTAATGGGCAGTAGCAGTAGATGAAATGATAATAATTCATTCCCCCAAAAGGGAAATCGAACCCAACCGTCGTGTTTACAGTCGCACGCTTGTGTTTCTGCGCCACGGCACCCTCATATATAGTTTTATTATCAAAATTTTTTTGCAGACATAGGTTATATTTGAAATTCACAAAATCTCACACAATTTCAGAATATGTAGGATTAAATTCACTTATAAATAGCATGTAACATCAGCGATTCGCGCCGCAACGCTCCCGACTCGTGGACCATGTAACTAAAATATATACTTTACTGTTTACTTGTATAATTCGGGCAGAGTGGGCGTAGTGTGTGAGCGGTATATCACCACTTTGTGGATCTTTAGCTTATAATTTTTTGCATTTTCCAGTGTAATTTTATAAATTTAGATTTCATATTTTTGAAATTACAGTTCTGAGACTATTTTCAAACAGAGTCGTAGCGCATTCAGAAGGATAAATTATTTAATATTTTCATTTCTTTGTTATGGTAACAAGATTCTCGAAAATTCGGCGATGCTTGGAGAAAGGAGGTTTCTTAACAATACTTTCCCTCTGACTATCCTGCTATATGCGGGGTACAGAGTTAATTCTAGAATATAAATTGAAGAATTAATTTTATATGTTTATCAGTATCGCTAGGCTTAAGTAACGTTCAATGTAGCCAAAAGTTGATGGGTGTCCAAACATTAAGAAATCGGCCTCGATCGTCAATCTAACACCAGCGACAGTCATTACAGGCCTGCATGGTTCTAGTAACTTGTTCAACTGCAAGGTATAATTAGTACTCTCTATATGGATTTAGGAGGCCACGTGGAGTAATATCTGTGGTCATCTAATGGTTGTTTTTTTTTACAGTTTTAAGTGTAATTCCACATGATAAGAAATGTTATTAAAAATCTACAAAAAAAAAATTCAACGTAGTGAGACTCAAACCCACGCCTCTCGGAAACTATTCCAGACCAAGTTAATGTTGATGTAGGAGAAAAAAATTGTATGGACTACGACGAAAGAGATGCTTCTTGTTTAAATTTGTACGACAAATAAATAAAGAGTGAGAGGTCGATGAAATAGTGTACTGGTAAGAAAAAAATAGTTTTCTTTTTCTAAGATCATAATTTACCACAAATAAGTATACTATTCAAGTATTCACAAGTGGTAAAAAACCAACCTATAAGTTTTGATACGCTTGGCTGATTTTGTTTTTTTCTTTCTAATTATATTGTACAAGTAGGTCAATGTCCTTCTTTCCGATCCTTTTGTCCGTTTTTAAAAACACGTTAAAAAGAAATAAAAGAAAAAGATTTGTTAATTTTATTCGGCACACAGACATAAGTAATTATACTTTTTAAGCCTAAATAAGATACTAAGATTTATCTTTGCCAAAACCCAATGACTTTATTAAGAGCTGCTTCATTCTAATACCCGGAGTATACGAATGATATAAGCTCAAAAAAAATGACTATATATTATTATCTAAAATATACTAGTGGCAGCCATTAACTTCGTTTGCATGCATTATAAAAACATGAAATCCTGATTTTCCCCTGTTTAGTGCTACACTTGCACTTTCCAAGGAACCAAAGAATACGTGCTAAATTTCAGCGTTGTACGCCGCGTACTTTTATGTCACTCACACAGTAACAAAGAGTTTTACATATAGCGTTTTCTACTACATATCTACCACTGAATAAAATAAGTAAGGTAGTTAAAATAACACAATACCCATCTCAGACACTTCTGAATTTAATGAAATAACGGCGCGGCCTTGTTACGGTCAAACCCATCTTTTATAAAGCGCAATTAATTGACACGATTACTCTAATTTATGCGAAAGCGTGTAAATACGCGGTTTTGCATTCCAGATGTTTTTTTTTGCTTCGCTATAACTATCACTTTACTTTCAACGAATGGTAATGTCGGTTTTCCTATATGCGACCAGTACGTGTATATCGAGTTTTCACTAAGTATGTTTACTTATATGTTCATTAGAAGGGGATATTTTATCTCATAAGATAGATATTTTAATTAAAAATTGTTTACTAACGTTTCGTTTAGCATTAATCTGTTTTAATATAATATTTATTAAAAAAATAAATAAATCAGCTTCACGCTGTATCCCGCACACAGCAGGGTAGGCAGAGGGAACCTAGTGTTAAGACACTCCGTTCCCCACTTTCTGCCGAATTCTGGAGGCATTGCGTGTTGAGTGGCAGAACTCAACGCCGCGCTTAACCTCGACACCAGAGCGAAGAAATGGAAATATAAATTTAAGTAAATATTTCATCTCCTCGAGTGGGGATCGAACCCACAACCAGTCGGTTTTGCAGTCATACCTCGTGCCGCTGCGCCACGACTGGCCTCTTAATAATATTTATTTATATTTCCATTTCTTGGCTCTGGTGTCGAGGCAAAGTGCGGCTTTGAGTTCCGTCACTCAACCCGTAATCTCCACACTTCGGTGGAAAGTAGGGAAAGGAGTTTTTTAGCACTAGGACCCCTCTGCCTAATCTGCTGTGTGCGGGATACAGCGTGAATCTCATTTAATATAATCTTTTGTTTAGAGGCGCAGCGCATGAGCGTATACGCGACGGTTGTGGGTTCGATTTTAGCACGGGAGAATAAATTATTCTAAAATAATCTTGCCTATTGATGCCACGTATTGTATACTGTATACGTCGTAGGGAAAATTATATAAGGTTCAATTCCCATTCGAGGAAATGAAATATTTCATTACTAACTATTAGTTATTTGTCTACGCATGTCACGGGAAGTCGCGGGGAAAAGCTAGTTATAATATACTTTCATTCGAGCCAGTACAGAAATACTTCTCACCGGTCTATGAGAATATATATATTGAGAGTTCAAAGCGTTTGGCGGTTCATTTAAATCAAGTATGCAGGAATGGTATTCTCACCTGGGCACTTGGCAATTCGCCTCGGGTAAAATTAACCAGCGCTGTTGAATATAAGGGCAAGGGGTTAAATATTTTAGATTAAGTTAAATCATGCTTTCGAATGTAAAAGCGACAGGTTGTGGGTTCGATTTCCACTTAAGGAAATGATATATTTGATGTTTTTATTTCCTTGCTTTGGTAACGAGACAAATCGCGACGTTGAGTTCCGTCGTTCAACACACAATGCCTCCAGAATTCAGTGGATAGTGAGAAACAGCAGCGTCTTAGTGGGAAACAGAGTGTCTTAACACTAGATTTCCAGGTTCTCTCTACCTATCCTGATATGTGCGTTTTTTTTAGGTTTGTAAGTAGATTTTTTTAATATACATAAGTACATACATTTGTATGTTATTAATAATATAATTTACAGCTAGCTTTTAATTGTTAACGAGTCGTAGCCCGTTTATTCTTTTGCACAGATTATAAAAGATGTTTTCCGTTTTCATAGAAATTTTGGGTAATCCTTTCTTCGTGCTCCCCCACAGGTTTTTTTTTAGCTTCATAGAGCATGGAGCCCTAGTGATGTACCCAGATTGAACGGAGCGCCAAACGCTACGGTATGTATGTATTTTTTTGCTTAATTATGTAAAAAACGGTCAAGTGCGAGTGGGACATATCGTTTTATAAGTCATGCGCCACGACGGCCTCTAGTATAACGAACGGAAGTTAGGACGAAAATATGCCGGTATACTCGTATGATAACTTATTCTTACAAATTGCAATTTGTTATTAATTCAATATTTTACAAAGCAACTTTAGAGGGATTTCAAGATTTGTTTAATAATCATATTCGCAACTCGTTTTTACCTACAAATTATTATTAAGTGAATACGATCTCAAAACGTTTTGCTTTTATTCTCTCTTATTTATTTATGTCCTTGATCCTAACATCTGTCTAAAGCAATTTGCCCTCAGCGGAAACCAAACCTGTAGTCTGTTTCTTGATAGACAGGTGGCACAAAGTAATCTGTAGTAATGATTCTGTTTTAAAAATGCAGTAGGTGTGTATCAACTATATTGTAAGAACCACACTCATTACACCAAAAAATAAAACACATATCAAACAAACAACAATTTAGTGAAAAATCACTCCATCTTCTATAACGCCGCATTCTTTTTCCCTTTGTAAGTACCTACAAAAAAAAGTTTTGTAAGTACTTTATTTAAGTGAAATTCGAACTCACAACGTTTTAACTGCGCAACGACGACGCCATCCTAATCTAGTGATACGTGTAATTTTGAAGTTTTTCGAACTACTCTAAATTAACATTCTCGATGTAGCTTTTTTTTTGTAAAAAGGAAAAAATCGTACCTAAGTATCTTATGTTAGGCACAATAGACAAAATTAGACTAAGTATATAAAAAAAACTGGAGGTCGTGAATTTAAATTCAATGTAGGACGTTTCCTTCAACTTTTTGCACACATCAGAAGTTAAACTATAAATCACACTTCATATAACACGGACAGAAAGGGAGCAATGTGATTGATCATTTGGTTACTAAAATGACAGCTTAAGCTGTCAAGCGTTAAATAATAGAGACCCTGGTAATTATGCAATGAATATAAAGTATAATCTTAAATGTTAAATTCAATACTTTGTATATAGAATGTCGAAAAAATTTTGAAAGAAATGTATAGAACGAAAGAAATAATTATATCGTCGCTATGGTGGTAAAGAGAGTCAACTCGCATATTACAAGTTTCGAGACGATGAACAAGGAGGTGGAATGGCTAAACAAAAAAATATAATATGTGTCTATATAATATACTTCTAAGCTACAAATTTAATCTTAACAATAATACTTTATACTAGATTTTACATGTTTAAATCATTAAAAAAATCGATCATTTATTTAAAATTATTACCCGAAATTCGGGGTAATTCGCAAGTGGCAACACTTACACCTGCAGCGATGCGCTGGCGCAGGCGTTAGGTTAATTTTAGATACTGTTATGTCACAATGCGATTGCCCCGTTTCCTGGTTGCACTTTCGTATAGTGCACTAACGATGTGTCAGGTGGTTATACTGAAAGTAATGGCAGAATGCTGATTTAAGCAAAATATAGGTTTGAAAGTAGGTCTTATTGTGTTTCGGATAGCAGTTTTATTAATATGTATATACATATAAATGGAATTGAGTTCATATCTTTGTTTATAAGCAAGTAGACAAATTAATTAGTTGGTAATTTTCGTTGGTGCATTCTAGATAATAATCTAGGATGTACCAACGATAAACTCTGATAAAATATATAATTTTATTTTATAAAAATATAAAATTTTATTTTATAAAAATATATGTCATTTTAAAAATAAATTAATAAAAATCATTTATAGCCTATTAAAAATGAAATTTAAGTTACTATATGTTAAAAGCATAATTGGCTTTAGTCATAAAATTATAACGATCTAAATATCTATAATATATTATTTTGTAAAAAATAATGAAATTAACTTTACGCATATAGTAAGGCAAGCAGAGGGAAACTAACTAAAACGAACTGTTTCAGGTACCTAGTGCTAAACTTCGTTCCCCACTGTTCGCCCTAATTCTGGACATTGCATTAAGCGGCAGAACTCAACACCGAGCTTAGTCTTGACCAAACCAGAAGAATTCACTCCTCTGAGTCTGAATCGAACTCACAACTCGCATAGTTGAGCTCTTACTTAACTAGTAAATCTCTCGCGTGTAGGTTCATATAATTTATTACTCCCAGCATATTCAGTCATGGATAAGTTTAGAAAAGCGTGTTTAAATGCGTGTGTAGTTTTTAACTAAATATTATTTGTTTCTTTATAACTAGTAGTATCGGGTCGTCAATTCTTCAAAATATGAAACACAATAATATGATAAAAATTGCAGCTTCTTTATGCGACCTTCAATTAATACCTCGCTTACATTTATTGAGCCTTAGGTTGGAGCCATAGATTGAGCCTTTTGCAAAGGATACTTATAAGTAAAGATGTTTTTATGATTTTCTTTATAGACATTATACGTTTTTTTACTTATGTATTATACATAAGTACAAAAAAAGTTAGGCAACAAAAAAAACCTTTTGCCTTGCTCCGTTCCGTTCGTCCGTTTTACAAAATCATAAAAATTTGCCTACTTTTTATTTAAAGCTTTTTTCTACTTCTCACATTATTTACAAACTTAGGTACATTATATGACAAACTAATGGATTGTTAATTATTTACCGCGCACAGACATCGAACTACTGACCCCGAACTGCCAGATAGCGATCAAAATATCAAATTAAATTAATATACCTATAGTGTAATGTCTAGTTATTAACTCCCAACAGCACAGACAATAGCCTTTAAAATTAAGTATAAGATAATATCGTCTTAAGCATATTGTTCCAATTAAAAAATGAGGCCGTTAAGCGGTCGATGCACGTAGCTTTTTGTGAGTTTCGGACGTCGATCGTTCGTTCACCAAGTATGAAATGTGATATATATTTTAAGATACATTCATTGGGTTAAAAGAGAATTTTGATTGATTTCTTATGAATTTGAACTACTCTTTCTACTGATGTGCTGTTACGAATACAGGAAAATAAAAGTATTTAAAGTTAACATTTATATAATACTTAAAAATAAAATTCTCGATTGACTCGAGTGAACTGCGAAGTCATCAATGCGTTGAACCTTGGCATTAAAAAATATATTTTTTAGCTTCACGCATCCCACTTATTCATGTATCCATCATGTATCACACAAATAGTAGGGCAGGCAGAGATAAGGCTCTTCATAGCAGAACTGCCTCCCGAACTGGTGGTAGCTTATAAAGCTTCATTCGACGATCTAAAGTCTATTTGAATAAAGCATATTGTTATCTTTATCCAAATAGACTTGTCATATTTTAAATTAAATTGACCAAAGCGTTAAAACACTCCGTTCCCCACTGTTTGCCACGTCGACGGAGGAACTCAACGGAGCGCGTTGTCTTGCTACCAGAGTGAAAATGATAATAGTTAATTTCCCTGAGTGGGACGCGAATCCATAACTGTCGCGTTTTTAGTTTGACGCCACCACCACGCCACAAAGGTCTCGCGGAAAATCATATTCTAATACAAAATATTTCAATATTTTTCACTTTTACTTCGCATTTATTACAAGGTGTGCCTCCATACTTAAAAACAATCTACTCGCAAAGTATACAGTGTCGAATACAGCTTTGTAAAGACAGCGTGTATTGTTAAATCTACACAAAGGTTTCCCTTATCAAAACATTTAGTCAGTACAAAGGCATGCTGAATCATAATTTATGAGGTTTCTAAAGATTACCACGACGTTTAGAGAAAAGGGCAGTCTTGATTTACTTGTTTTTAATATCTCTCAGAGATTTTGATAATTTTGATTAATATAGAACAATCTAAATGGAATTCATTGTGGTACAGTAAATTAACAAATTGTGCAATGGTAATGAATTCAAATGCACATATAACTATTAACTTGAACACATCTAGGAGATATGCATTTTATCTATCTGGAATATATTATTCATCTATTACTGAGTGACTGACAGCCAACGCATAGCCAGAACTACGCGGCGTAGAACGCTGGAATTTGACATTTAGGAACTTTGGGTAGTGTAGGCCACCATTAAAAAACGATTCTCCGAAATCCCTATGAGAATATGGTAAGAGGAATTTTACATTTTAAAGTCGTAAAATCCACGCAAACGAAGTAGAGGGCGGCCACTATTATGTTTGTGAAAAGTAGGGTCGAAATTGTTTATCTTTTTTGTACATCAAAAAAGTTTATAAATAAAAAAAATTCTAACAAAAACATTCATTTTCTTAAAACATTTTAACGTTCATAATTTCAACTTTAGCGTGAGGCGTGGCTCTGAACTCTGATGTAGGATTGTTTTATTACAATCAAAATTTACTTCTTATAATCTTTAGTGTAAATAATACTAAGGGGCCGTTCAAGTATTACGTAAGCACTGTAGGGGGGCGGGGGGTCTTGAGTTTGCTTATTTTTGACGTTTTCAATGAAATATTTTTAAGAGGATTGCTTATTTTTGATGAAATAGGGGGAGAGGGGGTCAATAATTGCAAAAAAACTGCTTACGTAAGCACGAACACGAAGCACGAGCACGAAGCACTAACTTTCAAATAAAAAAAGAATCATCAAAATTGGTTCACCCACTAAACATTTCTGAGGTAACAATCAATCAATCAATCAGCTTCAAGCTGTATCCCGCACACAGCAGGGTAGGCAGAGGGAACCTAGTGTTAAGACACTCCGTTTCCCACTTTTTGCCGAATTCCGGAGGAATTGCGTGTTGAGGGGCAGAACTCAACGTCGCGCCTTGCCTCGACACTAGAGCGAAGAAATGGAAATATAAATTTAAGTAAATATTTCATCTCCTCGAGTGGGGATCGAACCCACAACCAGTCGGTTTTACAGTCACACTTTGTGAAGCTGCGCCACGACTGGCCTCTACTGAGCTTCTGAGATAACAAATATAAATAAAAAAACATCGTTAATAGGGTGATTAAATCGAACCTAGGACCTCAACATTTGCAATCCTACATACCAGTCACAAGTACATACTCGTACAAGTCTAATAACAAAAAAAAAACAAAAAGATTAACACTATACAATCATTACGCTTAAGTAATGATAAATGTATTCTGAAACCGTAGGTACATCATTTATGAGAGGCCGTCGTAGCGCAACGACAGTCTGACTGTAAACATGATAATTATGGGTTCGATCCCATTCAGGGACAGATTTATTTTCATATGATCACTGTGCTAACAAGACAAAGCTCGGCGTTAGGTTTCGCTTCCCCCTGCCTACTCTGCTATACGCGGAATAGAGCGAGAGACTAATAAACATCATGTATAAAAAAATATCTTAATAAATTTGCCTTTCTTTATTAATTTAATTCGAAAATATAGTAACCACAATCAGATTTCGAATCTACACCTTTCCAAAACCTCTTACAAACAAAAAAAAATAATAATCACATGATTTGCATGGAATATGAACACAAATTCTTTTATAAATATATGTATATGTTAAAAGGTATAAAACCAGCGATACAGTATAAAAAGGGCGACGTTCTCATTTCATTCGCCACGTTCAATTTGTGGATAACATCGACATGACTGCATCGATTCTGGCGATCGCCTTCCCATAAACATTTACCCGATTTGCTAAGTACATATATATATATATATATATATATATATATATATATATATATATATAACACTCCAGGAGTTTTTGACTCCAGGAGTTACGAATTTAAAAATATTTTTGCGAAATGCTTTTTTTATGCAAAGATACAAGGGAAACGACTGTACGGTTCACCTGATGGTAAGTAATCACCGCCGCCTACGATCCATAGACGCGCTTTTTGAAGGTCGTATCGACCAGTTGCGTAGCGCGTGGAAGGAAGTTCCTGCAAAACCGCACAGTAGTGGAGTGCCACGTGTAAGGGTGGTGTGGATAAAATTAAATCATGTTAATTAACATATTAATGATTGCGGGAGGCACCGCACTTAGAATGTACACAACGTGTAGGTAGTTATTATGACCAAGCGGGCGAAGCCGCAGTTATAAGCTAGTCATAGATAAAATTAATACAGTATTGTTTTTATCTTTACGATGTATCCCGCTGATAGCACGGCTCGCACAGGGAACCTGGGACACTCCGTTAACACACTTCCGTTACCCAATTTCTACCAAACTTTGAAGGCATGGAGTGTTATAAGTACCGGATGGTGGTGGCGTCCATCGCCGTTAAATGGTTACCAGAGCGAGAAAATAGAAATATTCAATATTTCAATTACTCAAGTAGGAATCGACCCCACAAACTGTCACGATTGCAATCACACGCTTGTGCCACTGCGCCACGACTGGCCTGAGTAAATAAGTAAAACATTTGAATTTAAGTACGTTGTAGCGGAGTGGAAATTTTTTTTAGATATTTTTAAAAACAAAACCCGAAATTATGAAAATCCATGTATAAACTTTCGGTTTACAAAATTTTATACAAATCCAATGAGCCTGCGCCACTACGCGACGGCGTCTAACTCATTATGAGAGAACAAGGTCAAAGGAGAAATTTGTATGTTTGTCACTTACTCGATGCAATAAGTAAAAAAATAAATAGCTGTAATAAATGGACGTGATGAACAGCTTTTGAAATTTCAATACTTAATCATTTTAAGACCTGACGTTGTTGCGTCACCGAGAAAGCAAAATCTACAAATCATATAATAGTTATACCTAATTACAATGAGCCGCCTTAGTAATGTTTAAGCGTAAAGGATAACAGATTCGATTCTAACTAGTGTATTAAAATTTTCTTCAGAATTCTATGGATTTACCGTACGTGTGGTAAGGAGAGGCAAACGGGAGACCTTCAATAACCTAGTATTTTTGGTTGTCACTGGAGGAAGATTACGTAAGAATCATGAAGACTTTTCAGAGGACAAGTAGGAAGAGGTTGATGACAGTGGACGAATGGAGAGGTTTTGCTCTAAAATAACAAAACTAAAGAAAACTTAAAACTAAAAAAGTAACAACGTAATAACAAGAATTAAACGAAGATATGTAGAAACAGTTCTTTAGTATCAACAAGTAGATCTATTGTAAAAATGGCGGATATAGCCCGGCCGACGTCAAACGTCACGCTTTAATGTAATATTAAATTTTTGCAGTATCTGTGCTCTATAACTTATTAATTTTCCTTTTGGGTGTTTTTACACATACATTTAAGCTATTTAATATAAAAATATTTAAAAAAAGACAATATTTAAATAAGCTTCACGTTGTATCTGCACACATCAGGGTAGGAAGAGGGAATCTAATGTTAAGACACTCCGTTCCCCATTTTCCGCCGAGTTCTGGAGGGATTGCGTGTTGAGTGGCGGAACTCAACGCCGCGCTTTGCTTAGACACCTGAGCGAAGAAATGAAAATATAAATGTAAATAAATATTTGTTATCCTCGAGTGTAGATCGAACTCACAACCAGTTGACTTTACAGTCACACTTTGTGCCCCTGAGCCACGACTGACCTCAATTTAATTTACCTTTTTCTGGTTTGTTTACCTTTTATCTCACGGCTCCCTGAATAGGGTATGGATTATCTCTACCTATATAGGTATACGCGGGGCACAGTGTGGAGTCATATATATATATATATATATATATATATATATATATATATATATATANTACAGGAGCTAATATAAGTTATTTTACAAAGAATATCGTGAATACTTATCCAAATAAAAAATTAATAATTAACGCTGTTCGTAATATCTCTATTTCTTAAATGAATAATCATCTAATTCAAGCGGGCAATACCGCGGGCAGGCCGCTAGTACATAATAATTATCAAATAATACGTGCCTTGCACCATATTTTTTAAACCACACCAGGAATATAAAAAACAATAAAAATCTTAAACATTTTTCCAAGTGGAAATCGAAACCAAAATCATCGTGTGCGGGCTGTAAGTGTAAATTAAAAAGCGTTTTGTGTTTATTATGGACATATTGTCCAATCTATTTTATTAGCCGGGTTTTTTCTTATATTGATAAAAAAAGTTTCCTATACCTACTATACAATTTTCTCGTTTTATTCGCATTTTTATCACAGCCACTTTTTATGCCAGGTGATTCACGAAGATATCCAATAATCGTCTATCACGTGAGTCATGGAACTAGGAACGTGTGCCAAAGCATAACATACTGATGTAACTGTAAACAAAATGCTACTTTCGTGTTTTATATAGACGTCGTGTATGTGATTATTATTTTATTCGAATATATATATATATATACATATATGTATATATATATATATATTCGAATAAAATAATAATCACATACACGACGTCTATATAAAACACGAAAGTAGCATTTTGTTTACAGTTACATCAGTATGTTATGCTTTGGCACACGTTCCTAGTTCCATGACTCACGTGATAGACGATTATTGGATATCTTCGTGAATCACCTGGCATAAAAAGTGGCTGTGATAAAAATGCGAATAAAACGAGAAAATTGTATAGTAGGTATAGGAAACTTTTTTTATCAATATAAGAAAAAACCCGGCTAATAAAATAGATTGGACAATATGTCCATAATAAACACAAAACGCTTTTTAATTTACACTTACAGCCCGCACACGATGATTTTGGTTTCGATTTCCACTTGGAAAAATGTTTAAGATTTTTATTGTTTTTTATATTCCTGGTGTGGTTTAAAAAATATGGTGCAAGGCACGTATTATTTGATTATTATTATGTACTAGCGGCCTGCCCGCGGTATTGCCCGCTTGAATTAGATGATTATTCATTTAAGAAATAGAGATATTACGAACAGCGTTAATTATTAATTTTTTATTTGGATAAGTATTCACGATATTCTTTGTAAAATAACTTATATTAGCTCCTGTACAGTTTTTAAATTAGTAACATATTTTAAGTAAATATATAGTGTACTTTTTACGTGATACGTGTTGACATAAACAGATAAACAGACAAACAGACAAAAATTCCAAAAATGTTGGAAATGGATTCTGTTAATTATCCTTTAACACCCTGGCAATTTTTTTTAAATATTTTCAATGTACAGAAACGACTTTTCTACAGATTTATTATAAGTATAGATTATTGTGCAAGGGAGATATTTTTTTAGCTTCACGCACGCACATTACAGTCTGATTTCTCTTTTTTTTTCATTTAATCAAGTCACGTAAATGTTTAAAAATAGGCAGAAAAGTGGTAGTGATTTGCCTTTCGTATACACACATTTTTTTTATTTATTTCAGTTATACAGGCACGAAACTAAAAATATATAAATAAATATCTAGCAACACCGCTATGAGAAAAAAAACTTAAAGCTGATTGTTTATTATTTGAACGTATGGTTTCATTTGTAACAAACATAAGTGACACTAAATTATATGTATCTCTACAGAAACATAATAAAAAACGCATATAAGGGCAAGCCGTCTAAAAAACCAAACACTTTTTGTACGGAAAGAAATGAGAACTTGAATTGGTCCCTGTCACATAACTTCATTTTATTACAAAGTTCGGAACAAAAACATCATACAATTTAATTACTCCATTGTCAAAGCTTGAGTAATGTTATTATGTACACATTGTATTTCGAACTTATATAGGCACATAATAATATATTATGTAATATAAAGATTTTGAGGCCGGTCGTGGCGCTGGGGCACAAAGTGTAACTGTAAAAGCGACTGATTGTGAGTTCGATCCCCACTCGAGGAGATGAAATATTTATTTATAAATTTAAATAAATTTCAATTTCTTCGCACTTGTGTCGAGGCAAAGGCGGCGTTGAGCTCAGCACGCAATGGCTCCAGAATTCGGCGGAAAGTTGGAAACGGAGTGTCTTAACAACACTAGTTCCCCCAGAGCTTTGGCTCGAAACCAGCGCGAATAAATAAAATAGTAAATCCGTCGCGTTCATCGCAACTTGGCAAGTCGCACCTGGGAACCTAATCTTAAAACATTCCGATCTCTCTGCAATCTCTTAGTATCAAATATTGTATGAAACCATGGCCCGTTTACTATTAAAATCTAAATATAATAAGTCGTGGCAAGTATTTTCGTATTTTGAATGTATTATTAGTAATCAAACCTCTTTGGCTGTGCTGAATGTGGAGAAACTGTCTGGTTTTAATACCATTTAATGTGACATTCTGAAGATGCAATAAATAAAAAAAACTGGTTCCCGCAATTTTTCAATTGTTTTTCAAGCAAGCAAACTGAACGTATGTTACGAAGG
The DNA here is from genome assembly GCA_013403705.1 of Heliconius hermathena. Taxonomy (NCBI): domain Eukaryota; kingdom Metazoa; phylum Arthropoda; class Insecta; order Lepidoptera; family Nymphalidae; genus Heliconius; species Heliconius hermathena. Next base: position 251,825 of record JAAIXJ010001816.1, read on the forward strand.
AATTCGGTACATTTTAAAGATTTATTACAAAAAAAGGTAAAATTTGTGTATAAAATTTAATAAATTTTTTGCGGCTTACGGACCTAATGCGGTATCAATAAGAATAGCACAAATGTGGTTCAAGCGTTTCAAGTCTGGAAATTTTAGTGAGAAAGATGAGGTTCTGGACGCCCTGTCACATACAAATTCAGTGCCATCTTTGAGAAACGCGAGCAAGATCGACATATTAGTAGCAACGATATTGCTGAAGAATTAAATATTGATCGTAAAACAGTTTTACGCTATTTACGAAAGTCTGGACAAAAGAAAAAACTTGACATTTGGGTACCACATGATTTCACTGAGAGAAACCTAATGCAATGTGTTTCCATATGCGATTCTTTGCTGAAACCCAACAATTTCGAACAATTTCTTAAATAGTTGATTGCGGGTGTTAAAAAATGACTTGCGATAAGAATGTGCGAAAAAGATCATGGTCGAAGCATGAATGCATTTTCCGTATAGCCCTGACCTTGCTCCATCTGCTTTCCACCTATTTCGGTCATTGCAGAACTCTTTAGAAGGCATAAAGCTAACCTCAAAAGACCACTGAACATTGTCATCTGTCAGATGTTTCTATAATAATCAAAAATGTCAATATTTCTATTTATACTAAGGAATGGGATCATGGCGCTACCCATAAGATGGCAACAAGTCATCGATCAAAACGGCACATACATATTATAAATAAATAAAAAAATATACCTAAAAATATTTTCCTTTGTATGAACAATACGAAAATATTTTTGCCCCGACCTTATATTTATTGCTTCACCACAATAAAACAACAAGCAAAAGGAAATAAATAGGGAAAATGATAAATGGAATACATACATACATATATAGAATGTACATTTGCATTGCAAAATAATATTTGGAATATTCGTGTCAATTTGCAATGGCGTGACACTTAAATTGGATTGGACCGAGTGAAAGCTTTTTTGGTATCACTTCCTTTTTAAAAATACAAGTGACGATTCGCGTTTTAATTGTCACTTTTTTCAGGATCACGATAAAAATTTAATAAGGATTCATCTTTACTAATCTACTTACTTGTATTTCACGAAGAAGCTAGTGATAAGGTATTAATTATTTAAAGCCGCTGGATTATGCGTTGAGCTTTGCATTTGTCTCTAAAAGTAAAAAAAAACTTTTAAAATTAAATTTTATATAAATAAAGAATATATCATTCCTATTACAGCAGACATTGCATTTACATAATTTTCACTCTCATCTGACGAGTTGTTTGTGATAATAATGAATCGTTCTGTTATGTCATCAAGAACAGCCAACCTTGCCAACTTTTACTTTTAATAAATAGAACACAAAAATAAAAGAAAAGGAATTAAATATGTTACGCTGTTCAGTATAAGAGGTGATGAGATAGCAGCTGCATGCTGTCAACAAGCAGTTTAAGCAGAGGATGCACCGCGATTGATGTCTGACTTCACACCTACACTATATATGAACACTCACACTAGTGCAAAGCTTAGCTTAGATCTCGCTGTCTGTACTGTGTTTAATAAGAATTTTTATTTTACTTCTATAACACAAATACTCACTCTGATACATTGCTACTGTGCCAAGATAGCTTCTCCATAAGATTAATTAAAAGAAATCAATATTTTTTTAAATTATAGTTAATAGCCATAAACAAAAACCGTAGTGTAATTTGAATTTGTAACTACCATTTTAAATGAAATATCTACTAAAGTATATATTCATATGAGTATCATGCCTCAGCGATCAAAACGTAACACAAGTTATAATAAACGTATTTTTATTTAAGCATCTAGTTAGATCAGGGAGAGTATGAGAGGAGAGGATTTCTGGAAGTCCCTATGGGAACATAAAAAACTAGATTTTCCATTTTTTACCAATTGCCTAACAGGAGGAGGTTATCAATTCGACTGTATTTTTTGTTTAATGTTTCTTAACTTCAGAACTCTTGACTGACGATAACTCAATATCCCGCCAACCGATTTCGATGATTCTTTTTTTATTAGAAAGAATACACTTTAAGTATAGTTTGACGACAGTTTGGCTAGGTTCTGATTGTGGGATCCGGTTGAAATTGAAGAAGTAGTTTTCTTTTGTTAAAAATATTAAATACTAGGGGCCTAGGCCCCTAGTATTTTAGGTGGTTTGGCACAAACCACCTAAAATACTTTTATTATGCTGTATTTGCCAACAGATTGATACATTTAATCATGAACAACTTATTTAAAAAAAAAATTAAAAGTATTATACACTACGTGGGTTCTTGAGAGGATGTCATCGGAGGCGGCCCTGCACGACACGAACTTAGGGTTTCGGCTGCAATTCGATGGCGTTCATCATTTTTGTTATTTCTTTATTTAAAGCTAAATAGGACTTACATTGTAATGTTATATAGCCTATAGCGCTCCTTAAGAATGTAGCTTTCATATAAAACAAAAAAAAAGTAAATCGGACCAGTAGATCTTAACGTTTGACCAAACCTCTCCAGCTTTATTATATTCGTATAGATACGTCTCAAAGTCTGTACACAGTTGCGGACGACGGTTAGCTATATATAATAAAAAATAATAATTTAAATAATCTAAAATCCTTTAACATTAGCCTGTATGTAATTTACGAGTAATACAACAAGCGTACAAATACTGTTGATTGTAACGTAACCTATAGAGGTACTTAGCGACCGAATTGGATCGTGGTTATCAATTAAGCCAATTGCCAACGAAATCTCGAGCGATGACCGAAATAAGTGCATTGTTTGCATTTCTGTCCCGAAAATGTATGGAAAAAGATAACATATCTTCTTTATTAGAATTGAAAAATATGTATTATATAATATGATTTTTAATCTAATAAAGAAGAGTCGTTGCGTTTTGGGTGGCGGACCAGAGCGCCGCGCTTTGTCTTGTTAGCGAAGATAGAAAATAAAAATTATTCATTCCCTTGAATAGGAATCGAATTTACAACCGTGGCGTTCACAGTCAAACATGTGGAATCCCTGAATGAAAATCTTGGCGCAGTGTGTGTGTAAATAAATGTAATGGTTAAGAGTTTGGATAGTATTCAAAGAATGGTTCGATATTTTTAAATAATTCTCATTCCCCCACTCTGGTAAAACAATACGCGGAGTTCAGTTGCGCCAATGAACACACCACGTCGATTCAAATTCACTTAGTCGAAAAAAAGTTTCGAAAGTAAATTCATTCTAATCAATGCGGAAAACAGTATTGATATTATGTAATATATATCTATATGTTATTATGTTTAAAAATAATAAAATTGGTGAACCAGTTTCATTAAACAAAATATAAAGTTTCACTTAATGGGTTTTCATAGAAGTTCGATTCGGATCAAAGATATTCCCCGAATTCGTGCTTCGCAAAGATAGCCAGATGTATCGAAACAGTTCCTTCAGAATTTTTGCTCATGCTTTTATTAATTTTACAACGTAAGCAGAAATACATTAGTTATAAATCACTCTGTTCTCCATTTTCCACTTAAATAATTATATGTATAGCTTATTGAGTAACGGAACTTAACGCCACGTTATCCGGTTAAACCAAAGAAACGAAAATATTATGAAATAAGAAACCTTGTCGACTTCGAAAATCGAAGTAATAACCATCGTGAACAGTCTGGTATGCCCAAGCTCTTCCTTAATAATTATGTCGTTACTAGTTAAATAATTACTTATTTCATAAGGAAAAGTATATAAAAAGTAAAAAAGTATGTATATAATAAAATAATGTAACGAAGAAATTAAAGCTATTAAAATTCGAATAGACAGGCTGTCGTGGCACAACGTCTGTAGATGCTACGGTTGCAGGTTTGATTCCAACTGGGTGGAATGAATGAATTTACATTCCATGTCTGGAAAATTGAGCGGAATGTGAGAAATACAGTGTCTAGGAACAGCAGTGGAATGCTCAAAATGATCTGGAAAGTTCATAAGTTTGAATATAGTCCAAGCCAACACCTATTAAATTTCTTGCCAAACTGTTTTTATGATGCACCTGCATTTCATGGGCTGGAATACTGATTGTATTGCTTAAAATTAGTTTTGGAATGGGTTGTCTATTTAGCAAAATATTTATTTAAAAATTAAATAGATATTTATTTATATGAATGTGAAAATAGAAATTTTATTACTTTTTACAAAATTTTATTTTAAATAAATGTAAATGAGCTCTGGTGTTGAGGAGGCAAGGGGTGATGTTGAGTTTTACCACTCAACACACAATGCCTCCAGAATTCGGCAGAAAGTAGAGAATGGAGCATTTTAACATTAACTACCCTCTGCCTACCCTGCTGTGTGCGGGGATACAGCGTGAAGCTGATTTTTTTTAAATGTAAAACTAGTGAAAATTCTTATAAGAATCACAATCAGGAAATCCATCATTCAATGCTATATTAAATTTATTTAGTACATAATCTTTTATTAAGTCATTGGCTTTTTATGTTTGCAAAAACATCATAAAAATCATATTAGAGTTAAGACATTGCATGTTGAGTAGATTTCAATACTGCATACTTCATTTCCTGTAATTGAACCTGCAACTATTATACTTACAATCTGACTGGGCCTCTATGTAACCAGTGTGTTTTTTACTATATCTTAATGTTCTAAGTACAAAAATGTTTAAAATCTAATTTCATTGACACAGTAGATTCTTATCAGCGCTGGTAACTATCCAAAGAATGCTGCTAATGGTGATATTATCTTCCACTTACGACTATGGCTACTGATACACAAATTATACTTTTAAACAAGCTTTTTTTGTAATATAGCAATCCCATACATAGCAGAATAGGCAGGTGGGACTTAGTGTTAAGACACTCTGTACACTGCCCACTGATAATTTTTCAAGACATTGACTGTTAAGTGGTGGAACTCACTTAAGTGGTGACTCCTTTACCAAAATAAGAGATGGAACATAATGCAGTCACCCAAATAGGAATCGATCCCACAAACTTTGCAATAAGCAAGTAATTTGTGTCTTGGTTTCAGTAAGTATTTATATTTTTTTTATTTTATCAAATATTTTATTTCATAAAATAAATAATTAATTAAATAAAAAATATATTCGAATATTTAATAAGATAATTATAGACGTCTATTTCATATATGTTTGATATATTTTTAGTTTGTGAAAGTAGGCGGCAAGTGATGTAATATGAAATGAAACTATTTTCAAATCTGAAAATATTTAGGCTAAGGTAAAAGAAATTCTTATTTCAGGTATTCTAACCCTCACCTACTGACACGAATCTATTGAGTCATTTACGTTTGCTCATCTCTTCAGCTATTTTAAGAAACTTAAATGCGCGCCCGAAAATCTCATTACAACTTTGTGTTTGCGCCAAAGGGTAAAAAAGAAATGTATATAGCTATCACTGCACAGCGTAATGCAACAGGAATGCAAGTAACGCAGCAGATACGGCACAAAGCGTTTTATTTTATTTTTTCTCTTATTAAATATTTCCGCAAGATTGTCAAATAATGACAGAAATACATAATTTTAGTTTGTAGGAATAGAGTAATAAATTGTTGAATATAAAATAAATAAAGTTTAAGTCAAAACTTACGCGTATAATATGTGCACTACATAAAAATAAATAAATTTAAAACTTCATACACGTTCACTGTGTACACAACTGCACTGCCATCTGTCAAACTGTGTGGTGAAAGTGTTGCTAGATTCTTCACTCGTTTTCCCCACACTTACTGGTGCATAAATAAAACAAATAATATAACTTACAAATATTCAATGTAAATATTTTATTTATTTTTAATGAATGCTATATAGTTTATTGATTTTGCTTTTTATATATTAATACTGTGTTTTTTGAAATAGGATTTTAACCTATGTTGCCATTACACAAACTGTAAGTTTCCACATTTTGCACTCGGTAGTTTTGCCAGCTGAGTGGTTCACATTACCTACCTTTTATTATTGTTAGCGGTGACTAAAAATAGCTCAAATATTTAAAAATGCCCGCTGGCACGCGTCGCGGTCCTCACCAATTGTAATATTGCAGGAATTAAGTGGTAAATGTGAGATTAATTGGAATATTTTAATTTATTCCACTGCACAATTTTCAACTGTTGCTTAGAAGATTGTTAGAGACAGATGTTATTCAAAATATTTTATATTTACGCGTAATATTTTTGTACTTCATTTTGCATTATAAATGCTCAACATATATTTATAAATGCTATAATCGTCTGTATTATATATAAAAATTGCATTAAAAAAATCTACTTTTGAGTGGTTGTTGATAACATACTTATACATTAAACTAAAAACCTATTATCAGCTGTGTTACCATGTAAAGAAAGCAAAAAAACAAAGTTCATCGCTCTTCTGAGAGATCAGTACGGCAAAACGAAAATTAAAATAAGAAAGGATCCATAAACCTGGTTTAGTGGCTTATGAGGTATAATTTCGAAAATGTTACACCGTGCTTTTATGACTCACTACATTTTTACGACATATTTTATTTCTATTGTAGTTTTATATATACGAATCGTGTGTATTATGATTTCAATAGCCGTTATATAAGTATCATTTGACTTTATTTAAGCTTAACTAATCATTTTTCAATTTTAAATATACATTTTATCTTTATCGTATCGTGTATGCTGAGAAGCTCGACGTAATATATAGCTTATTTCTCTTTTCGCTGGGTTCTAGAAGTTAACGCCACCATATTAGTACTGTACTAAACCAAAGCAATACATTGAAGTAATCAAGATCCAAATCATTATGTGAACAGGTTCAACTAAAAATAATTGGCGTATAAACGTACTTAATATCTGTAAAAAAAAATAAAACAGCTAAGGAACAGTAAACATTTTTATTTTATTGTAAATATTATTTATTGTATCATCTGACACTCGCGATGATATTTATGATTTTGAAGCTAAAACTGAAAGATTTTTGGATTGTGATTCAACCTAGCATCAAACGTTAGGCACATAATAATTTTAATAACGTCTGAAATAGAAGCATGACTTTTATCGCATTACCATTAAAAAAACATGTAGGTATGCTTATTGTATTTCTATGAATATTACTTAAAATAAAGAATATTTAAAACAAAGTATTGAAACTAATTGACTTAATAAAAAATCAAAATACCACGATCGCACAAAAAATATAAAAGATCATTAGAATTTTAGTAGATATCATACTACAAAATATATTTTGACGCTTTTAATATTTTAAGAGATTAAATAATAATTACAACAAAACTAAGTACTCTACGAAGATTAAGTAATTTATTACTAAGCAACATGAAAGAAGTATCTAGTAAATATTTCTATTTCAGACATCAGCAATTCGCTAACATAGACATTTATATGTATTTTAAACATAAATCGGTACAGTGACGGTTTAATAATTTCAATGAAATCTTTTTTTTTTGGTACTAATTGTAAGAAAAATATTTAAATTCAAATTTTTAAAAGTTAAGATTTATTCATAATTTTTGAAAAGTATAGTTTGGATTTTAAAAATATAATTTAGCTTTTAGTGTCGTCACAGTATGTGCAAATAGAGTTAATCATCGCGAGTCATCTCATGTGAAGATTTTTACAAGCAATAACTACCTCTATGTAACTTCAGTCGGCTCATTAATGCACTTACTCTATACTTCCGTCCATTGAGCGTTACCTAAACATGAGTGAGATGAAAATTTTAGCTGCAAAAAAACACTAGTGATTGAAAAGAAATGCTGACACAACATTTTTAGATTGAAAGTAATATTATTAGCTGAAATATAGATTATATTTAGAACTGATATTGATTTTACTACACATAGTAATAATATTTTAGAATAAATGTGATATATGAGTGATATTTTGTACTGTGTTGACTATGATATTTCGGTGCTGCGTATTATATTTGTTTTATAAGTGTTGCTTAAGTGGAAAGAATAGTATTTTAAGATGCATGTGGTTACATATACTCAGATACTACTTAATAAATATAAAAAATATTATTAATTTAAAAAATATTACATAATCGGATTTGCTAAGTGTAAATAAATTATTTTATAGTAATAAGATGAAGTTTTAAAACGTATGAAAGTGAAAACGATTGAAGTTCAAGACTTATTCCTACACCTCGCAAGCCGTCTTCGAAATGTTATTATTAAGGCGAGTCAGCGCAACCTTTAAGTTATAATTTACCTAAAACTTTTAATTGTCAACTAGTTGTTTAAAATTTGTATTTGTTATTAGCGTAGAAGAATATTTTTGTTAACAAATATAGTTAGTAGTTTTTTTATATAAAGTTAATAGGTACCTAAATATTTGAAGACTACTCCAAGGTAAAGTGACAAGTCTATTATCGAAGACTTTTATAGATAAGAATCTAAAGAACATTCGAGCTATAGAGATTCATCTACATAAAAACAGTTTATAATCGACGTTATAATTTTTGTAAATATAATGCGCGAAGTTTTTGTTACTGGCAACAACGATCATTTATTAGTCCGGCATTTTTGTTCTTCACTATCAATTAATTTCGCGCTATTTTTACAAAAATACTGAAAAATGCGTTATTCTTAGATTGAGGTAAGTAACTACAGTTATGAACTGATAATAAGTAACGTTATTAGTATATTAGAAAAATATTGCTTTTATTTTAGAAAAAATTGCATTGAAAACTGCACTACAATATCCTACTGTAACACTCAGTAAGATAAAAGGGGGATAAGAGGCTTATTCACATATCAACAAGAGGTAGCTAACAATAAAATATTATTTAACGTTTTATGAACAAAAAAATACAAAATGTTTAATATCGATAGCGGATTAACAGAATCTAACCACGAGTAGCATGTTACAAGTATAAATAAGCCCCTTACGAAAAAGGATAAAAATATAATATAGATAAATAGAAGCTGAGAAGAAAAATAGTTTTCATATTATTTAAAATAACGATGGCCGTTCATCAATTTCTTTGTTGGTACATTAGTGACTTTATATACTGTAAATATTATTTACTTCCATACATTATACTTGCACAAAGCGATATGTTTCCTTATTGTAGCACTGTGTTTATAATATGTAATAAGTACATATATTTATTTAATATTATATCAATCATGATATCAAATACTAATCTTAATATACAAATCTAATATAATATGTAATTCGCTTCAAATGAATAATGTCACTAACTGTACATAAAGCTTTTTATAAAATAAAATCTAGACTTCGTTTATACTAGAATTCTAAGCTACACGCTTATATTTAGACGTCATCTTGTTGTTGTGATAAAATGGCGGAATTAGACATCGAATGCGAAATTATTTCATCACAGTATGATTTTAATGGAAAGCTATTAGAAATCATTACATCGATAAGGGCAAACAAAAATATGCTTTAGTTTGAAATGAAGCGCTAAAACCAAGATGATGCTCCGCCTAGTTTTGTTGAAAGCTCGCCGATGCCGCGTCCGAACATATTGCCAACCTGCAATCATAAATTTTCAATATTGTATTGTATTTTTGTTTTTATTTTTTCATACATATAATTTTTAATATTTATATTCTTTATTATATATATATATATATATATATATATATATATATATATATATAAATTTAAAAAAATGTTTTTTCTTCAGTTATTTAACATCGATCAATTGAATTTAGTAAGATAGATAATATATTTGAAATGACATAGTTTAGTAGTTGAGAAAAAAACAATATCTGAATCATATAAGGAAGTAAAAAAATATAAGTATTATATAAAATCGAAGTCAAGCTCCAAATTATTATAATAGAAATTATTCATTTAATTAATGTAATTTTATTTATTGACTTTTATTTACACTAAGCAGGTCATTTTTTATTATAGTGTGCCATCTAGTGTACGTAGCAAAGACTATAAATCTATTTCCTTTTTTACAACCCGGCTGATAATTACGACAAAATGTATATAGATGTCACTCTTTCCGTATATTTTATATTTAGTTATATTTTATACTTCTCATTTATTTTTAAATTTGTATAAATAATACAAATTAAAGGAAAACGTAGCTAACCTTGCCCACTACGGCTGTTACGTTTCCTAATTTTGCTTCCTCTGTGAGAGATTCTAACTTAGATTTACCACTTCGCGCACCTTCTTCTGAGCCACCATCGTCGCCACTTCTGTAATACAAAAAAGTAATTGATTTTTCAATTAATTAATAAAATATATTTTTTTGTACTGTTAAAAAAATATTAGGAACGGCTGCGTCATCGCCAAGCTAAACATTTTTTTTATTGATATACTTAGCTATACATGTTTTTGTAAATGGACAATATAATTTTTTTCACAATATAATAATAGGAGGCCAGGTTAACGGCGCTGGGGCACAAGCGTGTTACTGTAAACACGAAAGATTGTATGTTCGTTTCCCACTCGAGGGAATGAATATTTTTTTCAGCTCCCGCATATAGCAGGGTAGGCAGAGGGAACCAAGTGTTAAGCTTATGACTTCGTTCCCCATTTTCATTGCTTGTTGAGTGGCGGAACTCCACGCTACGCTTTGACTTGTTACCAAAGCGAAGAAATTAAAATATTAATAAATAATAATTTATTTCCTTCACTTTATTGGGAATTGAACCCACAACCACCGTGTTTACAGTCGCACACTTGCACACGGCATCTGAAATATTTAATATTTTTATTTCTTTGTTCTGGTGTTGAGCAAAGCCGCAAAGCTTCCAGAATTGCGCGGAAAGTTCCATAATGGGAACGGAGTGTCGTAACACTAGGTGCCCAGGTTCCTTCTGCCTATCTTGCCATATTCGGGATACAGCGTGAAGCTAAGAAAAATAAATAATAACTTATCGAGGTCTACCAGAACATTAAGATTATATATATATACTAATGTGTTGTAAATTGAAAATAAATATTTTAGCCACAATTGTGCATGGTGGCATAATCTAAGAACGTATACTTATATCATTTAAGTGATCTAAAAATGTATAGAACATTATAAATAAAACAAGTTTTTTGTTAAAAACAATTAATCACCCTTGATCTTGTTGAGCCAAGAGTAGACTGCAAGTGGCTTCTTCAGTATGCATACGAGATGCAATTTGTTGATAGGCTTTAGAATTTAGCTTATCATCAATAACTCCTTGCAGCTCAAAGTCACTGTACATTTTCTGAAAATATATATTAGTGATTTTATTATACTATATTTTATTGATTTAATTAATTTAGCTCAATCATGATTTTTTGCCAATTCTGAAAAACGTCATATAAAAGGCCAATAAAGTGCAGTAGGATAGCATCTGACAGTAATTATGATGGTTCTTGGTTTGATTCCCGTTCGGGAAAGATTATTTTACATATTTTCATTTCTCCACTCTAGAAGTTAAAGTGAGTTTCACCACTCAACACGAAATGTTTCGAAAATTATGTGGAAAGTGAGCAACAGAATGTCTTAACGGGTCCCCTTCGTACACTTAATTATATATGGCCCGAAGCGTCGTCGAATACTGTACCTTGAGAACAATAGACAGGCAAGCAACTTGTTGAGGATGCAGCGCAGGGCGGTCATTTAACCACGTACTCAAGAGTCCGATTTGCATACCATACCACTGTTCGAACAGCTGAAGGATCCATAGTTCATCTGTTACCTGGTTTAATTTTGTGTTTTAGTTTAAAATGATGTTAAAGCGTTTGTAATTCATAAAATATTAGTGAAGTCGGTGAGATACATACATGCAATTATATGACATAATATAAAAAATAATTTAAAAAAAAACCGGTCTATAGCTTACGTATGGTTATCCAAATGGAAGCCAATTTAAGGAGGAGTGCCTGTTTTATGTTGATCAGACTCTCGGTTAATACCACATATAAGTATGCATATTTTAATATATAAAAACACGCATAAGATCTAATCAAGTTTGTCTTTCAAATATCTGTAGTGTTAGTTAGAAATCGAACACGTGATCTGTGATAGTTACAAAACCTACAGGGCAGCTATTATAATATATGTGTATTGCCATATTTCCTGTATTGAATTACAATTAGATGTATGGAACAATGAAAAGATACATAAAGTGTATAAAGATTTTATTTACCTTTGATCGGATTTGATCCATAGAATTTCTCATAAAATTGACATAGCCTTGACCTATATCTTTTCCTGATCCAGATACGTTAGCAATTGTCAGAATGGATCCTATTAAACTGTAATATAGATTATAATAATTTTAATAACATGTATTAACTTGTTTGTGTTCAAAATAGCCAGTTTTTAATGTTTTCAGCTTGTCTATCTACATTTGTATGTATGTACGTATGTATAAATGCGTGTGTCATAGCTTTTGTATAGCAATATGATTACGATTAAGCTATACTTATGATTTAAGCTACTGAGTATTCTTGAAACTAGTACAATGAATTAATCAGAAATATATTTGCTGTTAAATAGTTTTAGCTTTAAGTAAGATATATAATTACTACACATATAGAAATTTATTCTGGTGTAGAAGTAATACAGCTTATAGCCAATGCATTTATAAAAATGGCTATTGTGTACGGTATAAAAACAGGATAGACAATATTGAATACCAAATAAGTATTTTTTTGTAGTTGTATACAGCAGAAAGTTGGTTTAAATAAAATAAATGGTGTAATGTTTAATGTGGTGTTTACCATATGTGGTATGTTTGTTGTTTTTATAATTTGAATTTTTAAGTTTATTGTGTAAATATTCAAGATGATTAATCGGAAATCAGAAGTTTTCACCATTGGTATAAGAACGCGCCAATCCTGATTATACCAGATGGGCAAAGCCCACCCATAATCCTTTAAAAATTTTATTCATAATAAAAAAAATATAGCACATTACCGACCAATTCTAACACATTTGTTTCTATGTATTCTTCGTTGGAAGCTGGAGAAGCGGTGACGATGACGGACGCGGCTTGCAGACTCACCTGCCCTCGTCGAAGCGCGCGATCTTTGCTAGCGTAGCCTCCAGCACCGCGGACAGGCGCGCCGTCATCCCCGTCGACATGGCTTGCAGACACGCCTCGATCTGGGCATCCATTTTAGCATGGTACTGGTACTGTGAGAGATTGCGGGTGTTAACACTTAAAGCAAGCTTAACACATAGTAGTGGTTACCTTCGCTCCGTTTCCCCAAACTTCAAGTGGTCACCATTGACGCTTGTGGAAAATGCTCCGGCAAACAAAGGGATGCCATGCACAACTTGCAGAATTGTGCAAAATAAAACAAACATAACGAAACAAAAATAAAATGCGGTCAGCGGAGGATGTTATAAAATATTCATGCAAGTTATTATTTCAGGCAAAAAATAATGAAAATATGCTACAAATGCGATGACGTCACAAATTCTGCAAATCATGCCTGACAATCCCACAATGTGCATTCGATTATGTTAGGACTATGTGCTCTATCACGTTCAGTTGCATGTTAGCCAAGTTATTCATTCAAATTTAATAATAAATTAAAATATAAAGTGTAATAATTAGTGTAGCTGTTTTGTCGAAAAATCTTAAGAAATTTGTAAGAGAAAGTTTGAACGAGTTTCGATTAAATGTGTGAAGAATAGTATGTGATAGGTAAGCTTTCAAATTAGTTTAAGTAAGTTAGTAGCAACTGAATATGATAAAATTTCAAGAGCCACTAACATGCTAGCAGATTTAATCTGTGTTTTGTGCATGTGCATTTGTAGTGCCTTGTGTTAAAATATTTTTAAGCCACTCGCATGGAACTTAAGATGTTTGCATTTGCAGCATGCTCTGCTTAAGCAAACGCATCGAGAAGTGATTGATATTTATGTATGCTGTTGCAATATGTTTAAATTTTATAGCATAATTCGTTGTTTTACATTTGAAATGTTTGAAACTTATTTTTTTTCTTTTTGTATTTTTAAGAAGTTACCAGTCATTCGCATTCATTTTATCCGTTTGCTTTCCTAAAACGAGTAAGCGAAACTTGCAAACTAATTGCATAGTATCATTCTCATTAATTTCATGCAAAAAGCTTTAGTTGTCGCATTGCTTTATATGCGTATGTATAATAATGAAATGAGTATATTATGATGTGTTCATACAGTCAGGCACACGAAATGGTAATAAAAAAATTGGTGTGCAAAAAATCGCATTCACATGTCAGTAGCTCTTTGCGACATTGATAATGGGATTTGTTTTTCATGAGTCGTAGCAACTTTTATTTTTGTGTTAATTTAGTTTTTTCTATTAAAATATAATAATAAAATATATAAGTGAAAATTTATTAAAATATGAATTATTGGAACAGATCACAATAATTATATCTTTAATAATTTTTAATTATTCCTTTGAAATGAATAAATAAACTAAATTAATACTTAATTCTAGTTGATCCGACTCATTTATTATGTAAAGATTTTTACCAATTATAATTGAATGTAGTTAAATAGTTCATTCAGTAATTTTGATTGTTGTATAAGCAGAAAGGTAATCAATCGTAACTTAAGTTTCATCATAAACAACTTGCAAATATAAACAAATTTATGGAGAATTAAAAATTTTGACGTCACAAATTTTAAGCATGCATTTTTAGTAAGTGTTTATGAGATTAATGAATACCTAGACTGCTTATTTTTTTGTGAATGTTGTTGTGCGATCGCGTGTTATCTAAGATAACACAGTATTTAGCAGTTGATGGAGTCAGTACAAAATAAAAACTTCGATTATTTAAAGGTTAATTCACATTTTTTTTTCAATTATACTTATTATGTACTGACTGATAGTAGTCACGTGAATGCAATGGATGTTTGTAATGACTTGATGCGTCTAAAATGAGTTACACTTACGATGTCGACACCTTCAACAGCACACAGCTTGAGAGCTTGGTTCTTGGCATCTAGAGCTACGTTGACCATCGCACATGTTTCGGCAGGCAGGATATAGTCCGTTGACATGAAAGTGACGCTTTTCTTCAGCCACGCCTGGAAGTAGAAATTACATTTTTTTATTGAATTTATCTCTTTGTTGTCCTCATGGGTCACCCAAATCATATAGAGTGGATAGAGAGTGGGAGACATTTTATGTTAGCCGACTTTACTTAAAATTACATTTCTGTGAATTAATTTGTTTAAATATTTGTCAAATTCATCATCAATTTCCCAGAATTCATATCAAAATTTAAGTATTAGGTGCGCATTTAGAAACTTATTCAATTTTATAATTGCGCCTTTATTATGTTAACCATTTTTATTTAATTTTGAAAATGATTATCTATAACAAACCTGAAAAGAAGCCTCAGTCTTTTGGATACACGTCTCCATCATATCACTAGCCATCAGCTTGAGTCGTTGTTCAAGATGCGAACGGAATTCTGGTTCAGGCCAGTGTAAATCTCTTATGAACGACTGCAAAGCATCCAACTTCCAGAAAAGCTCTTCACTCGTTGAACAACCATTTCTGAAAAAATATTTTTTGACCTTAGGATATTTATTTCAATAAATACTATCTTTTGCATTGCATAAGTAAAAAAAACTTCATACCCTTTAATCTCCCACCGTTCTTTTTCAAATCCTTTATGAAGCGATTGTGCAATAGATGACTCCATAAGGTCTACGTAACGCACTACGAGTGGAGCAAACGTATCACGCAAATGCTCGTGGAATCGTCCATTTCGTAAGTTTTCTGAAAAATGTTTTAAATAATATTAACATTTATGTCTACATATAATTTAGTTGTGAATTTATAATATAATATATAATTTAATTTGTTAATTTAAGTTTTGGTATTCTCACCATCAGTGCGTAAATAATCATTCAATATCTGGAACAAAGGAAAAGAGTCCCACGTATCTGGGGGTTGTTCAGACAATACTCGATCCATGTCCACGGCAAAAAGTGCCCAGAAAATTTCTGCGTGTTCCACCAGAAGCTCGGAGAACCACGCAAATGCCTGAATAGTGTACAAACATTCATGTTAAATATTAATTTGTATTGATAATGTAAAATCACTTTAAATTAAATATATAACATTTTTTTATCGAAAGCTTTTCGATAAAAAAAAATGCTTACGATATTGTTGTGCAATTAAATCAAGACAACACAAAATTCAGTCACACAGATCTGAGATAAAAGTTATTTATGAAATTACAGTGAAAGATCGGTGATTAAGGAGATATATGTAGATTTTTTTATTAAATTGTAAATTTTAAAGATATATAAAATTTATTTTAAGTGCGTAATCTAATTATCTAGCACTGATTTTGTTTTTATAAAGCTGCAATATTGTGCTGGAAGATGAAATAAATGCGGATGCATACTTAAGAATATAGTAGAAAAAAGTAGAAAACTAAAACTAGTTTAACTATATACTACAGCATAGTAAATAAGATATTATACAAAATAAAATAGCAAGTGAGTAACAGCGCAATTCTACAAAATTATGTTTAAAAGCTTTGAAAAGTGTTGCGTAGACGAAGTTTTTTTATAATAATCCCAATGATTTTGAGTGATATATATATAATGTATGTATGTATTTAATGTTCAGTGATATAATGTAAATATTCAGACATAATTATCATATTTTCATTTGTATAAAATAAATATTATAATAGCCCAACAAATTTATCATCATTATACACTTTTTTTTATGGCTACATCAACTTTGTAATGTGTAACACCAAACTTTTTGTTATATGTTGAATAAAATATGAAAAATATTATCTAATTAAAAAAAGTCTTATTTTTTATTCAGTATAAACGTGCTTTTACTTAGTTGTAAAGGTAGCGTTAATATGAATACACATACGTTGTATGATAAAACTACGAAATTTCAACGTAAAATTGTAGTAATAAATAAAATAAATCAGCTTCACGCTGTATGTAGTAATTAACTTTAAAATTTAATTAATAATTACTTCAATCAAGCACTAAGATGAAAACAAGGCTTAGTTTCTGCATGTTTAGCCCTTCAATGGAACATGCATGCCCTTTAGTTTATTCTAAATATCTATTAAAGCTGTGTATTTAACTATCGAAAACGCCGTGTCTACATTTTAATTTGTGATCATATCAAAGTGAAATGATTAAATGTTAGATCGAGTTAACGAATTGACAAGTGATTCGATCAGCCGAGCAATCAATCAAATAAGTAGTTACATTTTGTTGACCGCTAGAGTCCGGTTTTGTGTTATAAACCTGCGGAGAAATAAAAAAATAAAATAGAAGTGGAATACAAAAAAGTTATATAATAATTGTATATATTATTATATTATAATCACAAGTGAATAAAATTAGTTAGTTTTTAAATAATATATTTACTTTCCTTGATATGAAGGTAGAACTTGGTTATTGCACTGCCTTGTAACATATTTTATTATATTATATAAATTTTAAAAATTCACTTGAGAAGCGAAGCGACAATAAATATAATGTAAAATATGTACATATAATATATATATATAGTTTACAAAACAAAATACCACAGTTTCTATTATATATAAGACAGGATTCAATAGACAACCAAAGACATTTTTTAATCTGTCCTTGACAAATCTATTGACAATTGAGTCATAAGTACAATATGAGCTGAAAATGTTATTTTATTATACAAAAATTTATATAAAAATAAGAGACTTTTTACGAAAATAGAAAAATAAATTAAAATTGTTTTTAACTCTACCATTTTTTTAATTAATTTTTGAAGTAACGAAAAAGGTTAACTCATTTTCACGTTCCGCCTGAGCTGAGTGTGCAAGCGAGCACGCGGAAAAAATGATAGAGAGGCACGATCGGAATAAGCATTTGGCTTGTGACGCATCTATATCTCTCATATATCACACATGTATAAATAAATGTTAATTCATCGAAAAAAAAATGCAATTAGCTCCCCTTGTATTATATAAAATATTCATAATTCAGCGATAATAAATCCCATTAATATCCCACAAAATAATCCCACAAAAAATTCCATTCTAAAAGTGTGCAATCGTTCATTAATGTTTTCTTATATCATTATCACGTAAAAAATCGCAAAAATCACGTAAAAATCTGTGAACCGACTTTACAGACAACCAGTTTATTTAAATATTTCAGAAATTTATAATACCCTACGTATTGCACATTCATTAATATTATTCATAAACAATATTTGTAAGCATGCTAAATCGGCGTCCTAAATTTATTCGCTACAAATACATCTATTGTTTTGTAGCGTATAAATAACCAAATTAAATATATAATAAATGAGTTGAATATTAGGTCTCGTCTCATTAGCATTGTCACGATGCCCTAGCTCACAATTATTACTTGTATTATTAATATTTATTTAAGAATATTTAAGAATATTTAAGAAAAAATAATTAATTATTTTAGAATCTATTATAATTTATATATATATATATNTATATATATATATATATTATGCACTAATGAACAAACACACAGACAAACAGACAAAATTTTAAAAATCATTGTTTTGCGTTCTACTACATTGATAAATGCCCCCACTAGTCTTTCTGATTTATCTTCCATGTACAGACACCGATTAGTAACGATTTTATTATAAGTATAGATATGAAATATTTCATATTGTCTTTATACCTAGTAAGATTAGTCATGGAATAAAATCTTTGATTATTTATATCGGTTGACTGGCTGAAGTTAAGAGCACAAATTTCTGACATTTTATACGTCCTAGTAATTTTAACTCAAACAAACTTAAAAGGGGAAAAATATATCTATTTTTTAATAACATTTCCAGCTCTCAATGGTAAGTGCTTTGCCTGCCATCATTCCCCACACTAATAGCGACAGTAGAATAGGGTGCTATCCAGCGAACATTGACTGTTTATGGTAAAACTTTTTAAGGCAAAACCACTTTAATTGTAATTGTAAATTAAAGTTAAAAGTATTACAAGTATTTGATTTGGTATTCAAATTTAAAACAAGGTATTGTTCGAGTATCGTCACACATTAATTATATTAAAGGAGGTATAGAGAACTCTATATGTAGGCCGCACATAGCAGGGTAGAGGGAACCTCGAAACCTAGTGTTAAGGGTCTTAACTTGAGGTACGTTCCCATTAAGACACTTTTATTCCTCATTTCTTCCAAATTCTCAAAGCATCGCGTGCTCTACGGTGGAACTCAAAGCCGTGCTTTTCTTCGTTACCAGATCAAGTGAATGAAATTAATGTTAAATGTTAAATATTTTATTCCTCCGAGTGGGAATCGAATCCTCCGGTCGCTTTTACAATCCACGACGGCCTCATGTGACGTGTTTTATCATTCTCCATCTTCCTCACATTTTGCCTTTCATGAGGGACTCAGTTCTACTTACTTACAAATTTACTTTTGATATTTTATTATTTTTGAGTTGTTATTTGGTTTTGACCTTAAATAGCTTTACCGTTTGAAACAACATTCAACACATATACGACTATACTTTCGGAATGTAACATTAAAATTAAATTAAAGATTTTATTTTAATGTTACTCAAATATAAGTTGCAACTCCGAAATAAACAAGTTGTTTGATCAATAATGACTGAAATGAAATCGATTATCGATTTGTGATTAATTGATATGTATAAAGTATAGACTAAAAAACTGTAATATTGAATTTTTATCATGAACGTTCTAGGATATTTTTATGTATAATGCCTATAAAATATATTGTTTGTGTAGAATAATTGAATCAAACAACCCTTTATAATGTCACTTAACACAACGACCTTGCCCACAACACCAATAAACAAGGGAGTGCGGGCTCAAATCTGATTTGGCATTTTTTTTTCTATGCCAATTCACATTAATATTTTGCAAAAAAGGAATACCTCCGCATAATGTTCCTCATTTTGCTGCAACAAATCTACGCATAGTTCTGCCAAATGAATGAGATCTTCCAGTTTCTTTGCTGGTGTTACCATCGTTTCACCTCGGAGATCCTCTGAAATTACATATGAGGAACTTTTCGATTGATCAGATCATCGACAGATTTTTTGTATAGTAAAAATAAACTTTGGAATCAGTATGACTTAACAAAAAGTACTTTCTTTACATTTAATTCTATAGCTCTTAACGATTATGATAAAGGATGATAATTATGATCACACTTGTTTGTCTACTTATTTTACGTATTCCTCAAATTCGGAACTTCCGAAGCAAATCGAAATGATTCGCTTCTTTATTTTGCCCACTGCGTGTAGTTTCCCGACTCAACACGAAATATTGAACAGAGAGAGAAGAACGAAGTTTCTTAGGTCTTTTCTGCCTGTCATTAAGAATTAAAATAATTGTAATTGTAATCTTACCTTCAATATTAGCTTTTTGGCTAAGAGTGGTGTAGTTCAGCAAAGCGGCGTTCTCCAAGCTGGTTTGTATCATAGTGCGTACTTCTTCTGGAGCAACCGGAGTAACAACGTCCTTCATCAATACTCTCTCCAACAATGATAAGGTAGCCTGAAATATTTTTAATGGATACATATTATATTATATTATAAAAGAAATAACGATGTTCTAGAAAGGTATACTTAGTCTGGCCATAAATATTGTTACAATTAAAAATAAACAAAATATTACTTTTGAATTTGGAATCTGTCATTTTTATACGATTCTTCATTGTGTTTTCTTATTAATAATATATATTATTTACGCTAATAATATTATAAAATATTTTGTGGTATAAAAATGGAGTGGGGTGATAAGGAGAATCAAATTACTACGATTGCATTACATACAGTAGGTATGTAGCGAAATACAATTTTTAAAATCCTCCGAAGGCTTAGTATTATTGAAATGTTTGTGTATAGGACTATTGATAGGTTCAATGAAACCTCCTCTGTTTGTGACAGGAGAAGATCTTGCCCTCCGAGTAGTGTTCAAACGAAAAAGAGGATCAAAGCTGTAAGGGAAAAAATTCGAAGATATCCTGTCCGAAGGCAAGAGATTACATCTCGGCAGATAAAAACAGTACCTAGCGTATTTTAAAATACGACTTAGTACTTGTAGCCTATAAGAGACGGACTAGACATTTCCTATCTGATAATTTAAAAGGTAATAAAGTACTCAAAGGGAGATTACAGAAAAAAATCTTGAAAAGAACCGTATTTATGATGAAACCTCTAAGGAAGTTTCACAATTAGTCAACAGAGTACAATGTGGACATTGTCGACTTCATTGATGGTTTAGTAGGGTGGCAGCTGGGAAACAGTGACGGAATCATTTTTATAAAAAAAGGTATCACACATCGGCTCGAATATTATAAGACATCTTATTACAATGGTGTATACATTCTCGAGAAGATAATTAAACCCCTCAACAACACCATGTTTAATAACCAAGAATGGACCTTTCAGCAAGACTCAGCGTCAGGTTATAAAGCTTGATATTGGATCAAGCTTGTGCCCCAATGTTAGTTAGAAATTAACGTTCGGGATTTCATCAGACCTAAAGACTGACCGTCGTCTAGTCCTGATCTAAATCCACTGCATTATGATTTATGGTCAGTTTTTGAGAATAATGCTTGCTATAAACACCGTGATAATCGAGAAAAAACAATCCACATGATTGGCAGTCAAGAAATTCCCATAGAAAGAGTGCGATAACAACGCGCACTGTTGTAACGTCTAAGGATTGTATTCCAGCCAATGGAGACCATTTCGGATTAGCTATTATGTATTTTTAATACAATTATTGATATTAAATGTTACGTACAATATTTATATTTTTGTTTTTCTTTGTAACAATATTTATGGCAAGAATAAGTATGCGCACTAAGGCACAATATATTCTAATCTTGTTTTAATTAATATTTGTGTGTGGGTTCAGTCTAGCTCATTTAACTAGTAGTAGAACAAGAATTTATACACAAGAATAAGTAATAGCATGAGCAGCTGTGCTGCAGTAGTAGTGCCTGACTGTAAACGCCGATTGGACTCCCTGTCGGGGGTACGAATTATTTTCATTTTCTTGATCTGGCTTCTTGAACAAGACAAATCGCAGTGTTGAATTACACCACTCTGTATGCAATGTCTCAAACATTGAGCGGAATATAGGGAACGGAGTCTTAATAACAGGTTCCCTCAGCCTACCCAGCTACATATGGGATACTAGCCTTTAATGCTCCTTCTGGTCGTCCAAATGGGAATGCATATCTAAAGTTTGTAATCTGATGTTGCAACAATGTCTTTAGCCTTTCCTTGATTTCAGCGAACTTCTCTTTCTCTTGCACGGTGATGCTGCCCACTCCGTCTGGCCTGCCAGGCAACGTGGCCGTACTGTGAAAATGTTGCTGGCTTACTCTAGTAGGGTGGAAGCAGGAAATGCGGGTGGAGGCCGCCATATTTTTTCTCTTTAACCCAATAACTAAAGAAAATATATTTTTAAATTTGTCCATGTTTATTGTTATAATTTTATAACAAATAGCAGCAGCAATATAATATTTTTGGACTTTATATGATATTGCGACCTCCAACCAGAAGACAGATTGTTAGTATGCGTAGAATATTAGACAAAAGCACATATACACACATATATAGAACATTGCATCTAGGAAGTTAGGTTAAAGATTTTAGAAAGAAAGTAGATAGTAGATTCTTAGGGACTGTTAAAAAATACTTAAAATTTGGGCAAATGCTAATATAAATGTTTATTTCTATTTATAATATAAATCTAGACATATAACACGACATCAAACTTACCTGTTGCCATGCACATGGCTAGCACAGAAGGCAAAAGAATAATGCATAAGAGTTGGGTCCACAGTCTGTGCTCCGCTCTCAGCTACATCGAGCAAATCAGATAGATAACACAGATGTCGATAGCATCCTCTAACACCATATCGTGCACAGTATTCATCGAGTACGAAAACTTGGCCTGGAGAAAACCAACCCTATAAAAAAAGGTACAATTATTTTAAGCTGTATATTATTAATATGTATATTTATAATTATATAATTTTTGGAAAATCATGACCAAAACAAACATTTCCTTCAAAAGAGAACGTTAAAAAACAGGAATCTATATGTATATTTGGCAGCAGGAGCGCGAATATATAGTTTATTTGGTAGTTAGGTAAAATCTATCATTTTACCAATATAGTTTAAGTCAATAAAATTAGAAACAAATTTTAAAATATTATAAGCAATGTTAAAAGTAATTACCAAGGAGCAGTACGGGTCTTGTAACCGATATTTCAACGTAAGCGACTGAAGCATAGTGAAAAGTTGGTGATGATCAAACTGACATGGATCTGCTTGAATGTAATCCTCCATTCCATGTTTACGAGCCTTATCTGCATCTGAAGTTATAATTAATTAAAATTTTAGATTTAAATCAGAAAAGATCAAATTGCTGCCCCTGAAAGATTAGAAAAGCAAAACATTATTAATTCTTACATACTACGTGATGTTCCTGTGAAAATACAAAAATGTTATTTATACACCCATTTAAAATAAAATCATGAAAGATTTTGTAAAGTATAGTAATCTTACCTTTCGTGAACCTAAAAAGAATCATTAAAACATTAACATTAGAATCATTAAAATGGTTAAAATAGTTTACCCATGATGACAATCTTACGGCTTGACCAACATACCTCCCATTATTTTGATATGGGTGTCCGAAGTAGTCGGCGGTGTAGGCTTGTGACTCTGTCCCGTAGCTCGATAGAGTGCCATAACCCACAAATGACATTCATTTTCATCACCGACCCCCATGAGAACTGATTCTCCATCGCGGACGGCATTCATGAAGTACTTCGCACCTTCTAGTTCTAAGAATATATTGCTAGGACGTTTAGAATACAGGATATATGGATTCGATAATATAAGTACTAATAAAGGAAACATAATAAATAAGTTTTAGGTAATATAATTAATAAATATGATTGACTACTTTCAGTATTACTTTCTTTTATCCAATAGGCAATAGTAAAAAATATGAGAACGATGTAAGCAGTAGTGATAACAATGTTCCTGAATTTAGAAAGGCTATTATTTTGTTGCAAAGAAATAAAAATAATTCAGTAACCTTTTGATGGTGTAAACTAGGGTAGAAGAAACAATAATTTAGGGTTAAATTAAACAATAATAAATTATATTTAAATTTTAAAGTACTGGCAATACTGTATTAAGAATTTCGGACTAGCGATCTTCAAAACGAATAAGAAATGCACCTTGAGCTTGATGCCCGAGATGCGAGTTAAAATGCCACTGCGTCCAGAAGTTCTTACTTTTTTCTGAAATTAAAAGCCTGGCGTAATAATAAAAAAGATTGATTGAAAAACAAAGGTATAATAGGCACTTAAATAATAATATTTTTGTTCAAAAAATATTAACTTAAACTTTCTTACAATTTTAGTATGGTTGGCATATGGTTAAGAAGACGAAAGCAATGGTTAAAGGTCAAATTCAGCCAATTTTTTTTATTTAAAATAGACATGTCGATGAGTTATAAAATAATCTTGATAAGACAAGAAATAAAACATAAAAGAAAAAAAAGACTATAAATAACAACCTGAAGAAATACTAATTTCTAAAATATAACTTCAATTTTCTTGTTATTATGACATGAAAAATTATGAAATGTTTTCTTTTATAGTGCTTAGTAAGAAATAAACATTTTAATTAAGGTCTATAGGTGTTTATTTCGATATTTTTTCTCGAGTAGGATTTCAAACTACTAAGTTCTTGAAAGGAGAAATGAGATCTAATTAATCTGTACTGAGAGCGTTTTAGTTTCATTTTTTAATTAAATGAAAAGCTCGCGGAGGAACGAGGAAAACTTTTGCATTAAGAGTTTCTTTTGAAAATAAAATATTTACTTACCCTGTCCCACCATCAGTTGCGCTGAAAATAAATATATTTTACATAATTAGTATAACATAATTTAAGGAACTTTTTTGTTTTTTTTATTATACAATAAAAAATACTCATTCCTTTATTCTTAAGAACGCAACTAAAGGAAAATTTTATTTAACGCAAAATTTTCGTAGTTTAGATTTTTACCTCTACGTTATAAACGTCAATTGTTTCTTTTAATTAGCTTAGAAATACTTCTACTTAATTTTTTTTTGCCTTCGTGTGCCTATCCTGCTATGTGCGGGATTCATCCGCAGTAGCAGGATAGGCAGAGGGAACCTGATAACCTAATGAAAAGACACTCCGTTCCCATAAAGATACTCCGTTCCCCACTTTCTGCTAAATTCTGAAACCATTGCGTGTTGAGTAGTAAAATTTTAAATATTTAATTTCCTCAAGTGAGAATCGAACCCACAACCTGTCGAAATTTTTAATTTCTTCATATAATATCGTATAACATTTGTTCATAAACTAACATTTTTAAAGTGTTATTCTACACTTAGGAAAGAAAAATACTTATATAGAAAACGTATAAAAATTTGAACGTAGCGGGACTCGAACCCGCGCCTCCTGGAAACCGACCAGGCGCTCTAACCACTAAATTTTTACAAATTTCCACTACCCTAAGAAATTTCCACTACCCTAAGAAATTTGTAAAAATCTCCCTACAGAGATACTAACAACATAAATAAGTTGTAACAAGCGTATAAAAATTTCGACGTAGCTTGATGAGAACGTATGGCTTAGTGGTCAGAGCGCCTGGTCGGTTTCCAGGAGGCGCGGGTTCGAGTCCCGCTACGTTCAAATTTTTATACGTTTTCTATATAAGTATTTAACGATATATTTTGTTGCCTTATAAAGAAGATATTAAAGTTGTTGAATCGAGACTAACTTTAAATGAACTTTACGCGCAAAACTTTTATTGTGAGTTTAAATTACATCCCAGTATCTAGAACATAACATTCTAGATAGCACGGGTGATTAAAAGGAAACAAAAATATATAAGAACCTTGATCTTCAACAATACATTGTTTTTAATACCAGAGGACTAGGAGGTTACCTTAAAAATATAAGAACTCTATGAAAGACACGCATAAAGAGGTTGATAACACTAGAAAAAGATAATAGAAAAAAGTATCAAAATAAATGATTAAAGTTGTTGATTTAACACCCATTTCAAGTTAACTTTCAGCTTGAAGAAGTTTTTATTGCGCGGTTAAATTACACCGTGGTATCTCAAACATAAATCAACAGTCGAGTGACTTAGTTTCGAAAGAACGTCTAACATTTTATTATTATGCACACTCCGTTAAAATTTTGATCGCGTTCAGTTAAATTATGTAATTTTACTAGTAAAATTTATTTAAATCAATACACGTTGTGGTAAATTGATATAAATTGTTACTACTCATAAATATTATTATTTATTCATGTAATAATATAAGTTTGTTCAAATTGAAGTTCTTGCTATTCAACAAGTTTTGTTTTTAAGAATAAAAAAATTGCCACGAAATTAAAATGTGCTATCAAATATAGATAATGTCTGATCTGGATAGGATCGGGTACAGGATGTTCCTGGATTGCAATTCCGGTCTGGTTAAGAAATAAAAAAAAATTAAATTAGCTTCACGCTGTATCCCGCACACAGCAGGGTAGGCAGAGGGAACCTAGTGTTAAGACACCCCGTTCCCCACTTTCTGCCGAATTCTGGAGGCATTGCGTGTTGAGTGGCAGAACTCAACGCCGCGCTTTACCTCGACACCAGAGCGAAGAAATGTAAATATAAATTTAAGTAAATATTTCATCTCCTCGAGTGGGGATCGAACCCACAACCAGTCGGTTTTGCAGCCACACCTCGTGCCGCTGCGCCACGACAGGCCTCCCTGGTTAAGAAATGATAACAATATAGTCTAAGAAAACGATAGCTCTCTCTAATTAAATTATAAACGGAGAACAAAGTGAAAGATAAAGTAAAAATATCTTACCACTGGCCAATTCTATATAATCGACAGTAAACCCATCGAGTTGCATCATCTCTGCTGGTTCAGACTTCTTGTCTTTATACGAGCAAAGTGCAAAAGTGTATTGGCTTACTTGTACTAGGACCATGTACCGTCGCTTCCATTTACGCCACACATTCTTCCCAATTACATGGAGATACCTGGTTGAGAAAAATCAGTGTGTGCAGTAAATATTTTAAAGCATAAGTTGCAAAACAAATCAGAAAAAAAGTATTTATGATCGTCTAAAACGCTCAATTTTTTTTGTAAGATGTCCTGTAGTTGAAATCATTATTTTTTACTAGTCATGTTTTACTGCTGCTACCACCATTACTATATATGATGGCGTTAAATGAAACGTAAATTTAGTATGGGCTTTAAATGTTGGGTATTTAATGTAACTTATTGTTATACTTTAAAAATAAGTAATTGCTAAATAGCTTACCCACAATGCTTCATATTAAGTGGCTTATCCATCCGGCATGCGATCTTGATCCTAAGATCTTGATCTGGTAAGTTCTTCGGTACAGTCATACGATGCCATTCTGGTGCCTAAATAGTAATTGTATGGTATTCTATTTTTAAACATTTTTTAAAAAAGCAAGGAAAATGGTAAAATATGTATACTTCATTTCCTATACTGAAAAAATGTGTAACTCTATTTTCACTATATGTATATAAACGCAAAACATATTCGAATTTACTGATGATTCTGATAAAAAAGAGGAAATAGTAATTTACTTTAAAATACAAAGACATGTTCTACAAACCTTACTAGACAAAGGCGTAGGCCTTAATACAACTTTCCCTAGTTCTTTATCTTCAAGCGCTAGTACTCCAGGATTTTCGGTGTATAATTTGACTTTAACGGCAGGTAAAGGCTGCGTTGTACTGAAGTCTCCTTGCGTGTCCCACCTTTATAGTTAGACTTACTTATGTATCAATATTTTATAAAAAATCTTAATATATAACGATACGACATTTACCAGAGCGAAAAAAAGAAAATATTGGATATAGGTCTGAGTGG
The DNA here is from genome assembly GCA_013403705.1 of Heliconius hermathena. Taxonomy (NCBI): domain Eukaryota; kingdom Metazoa; phylum Arthropoda; class Insecta; order Lepidoptera; family Nymphalidae; genus Heliconius; species Heliconius hermathena. Next base: position 279,743 of record JAAIXJ010001816.1, read on the forward strand.
GGATCGAACTCACAACCTTCACGTTTACAGTAACACGTTTGTGAAAGGTAATTTATATTTTTAGAATAAGCACTTTGAGATAGCTCACATTTGAGATAGCTCACTTACATTGGTTTTGAAGCTTCAGCTTGATCAGTTTGTAGCTTGTCACCGCCTTCTACTTCCATAGTGCAGTAAACTATTCTATTTGGAGCTAATGACTTCAACCCTTTGACTTCCATCACTACAACCTAAAAATCAACAGCAAGAATAATATCGAAAGCTTTAAATTAACAACTTTTATTTTTGACGTTTTTATTATTTATATTTTTAGTTTTTTTTAAGTTTCATCATTACCTCGATCTGAAACGTAAGAACCACATCCATTTTGGTAAGTTGCGTATCGGAGTCCCCGCCGTCAGCTTCACCAGTTAACTTGTTTGCTAGAGATCCTTGTGATCTGAAACATAGCTGCTTACTCAACCTTGGACTCGGATCTGGTCCAGCATTTGATCTGATTTCGAAACCGACCACCCATAATGACGTATGAAATTACATATTTCAATATATTCATCAAAATCTCTTGATAAAAGTTGAGTGTACACAGGCAAATTTTAATTTTCCATGTTTTATTATATAGATCGTAATAAGGAAGTTAATATAGAAAAGAACAATAATTATATTACAGTTAAAAGAAGTTAAATATATAGAGTATTATTGAAAAACATAGATTGGCAATTCCAAGCAAATTTACAGACAGGGGGTAACATTCACAGGCCCATGGAAGGTGGCATACAATGTAACCATCACCGATACCAAGAATGATTAAGCATAGCAAATGAATTATGTTAGTTTTTGGCACACACATTAAATTCTAAGGTGTTACGGGATAGTGGAGTAGTGGGTGAAATTAGAGTACTGTTTAAATGGATAGTGAAGCCAAAGCGCTTAAGCATTAAGCGTTTAGATCTTCCTTTGAATATGTTTGTAAAGTTATAGGAAGAAGTTACGTGAAGGATATGTATAGGTAATAAGCCGTGACTTTATCTTCGTAAGCTTTAATTTGTTCTTGCATATTTGTTGTTGCATATTTCAAACGCATCTATCTTCTAAGATTATACTAAAGTTTAAAGCTAAATATATGTTTCTAGCAAAAAATAGCTAACTTGATAATTATATTACTTCAAGCTTAAAATCGTATTACAAGCTTTATAATCCCTTTATTATCCCTTAACTTTAGCTTCACCTTTTGTCAGACCACATGGTACCAAGTGATAAAGTTACCAAAACACAAACTCAAAACTGATGAAGAAACAAGGATTAACTGCTAATCTAACTGTACGCCCAATTAAGTTTCCATATTTCTTTCTATTTCAGTTTGATTTTTTGTAACTATTATATTTTAAGTTAATAGTTTTTAGCGGTATCTATCTAAGCCAATGTCAGTGTAATTTTGTTTGTCGTGTTTTGTATCTTCATTAGTTGATCTATTATCTACTCTATTCGTTCTATATCTACAGTGGTACAGTGACAATAGGACCGTCTCGTTGGTGTCAGGCAGTGGGTTCCTACACAAGACACGTGCTGATTATCATATGATGGAATCATTACTTGTACTTCCTTTATACCGTCCAGATTTGTGCCAGGGACAGAAAAATCAAAGAAATCAACAGTAGAAAAGTAGGTGGCTATAGACATTGTTGTTTATGTACCCAGATCGAAATTATATTATGACAAAAACAATGTTTGAAAAGATATCTTTTAACGAAATTTATAATTTTTACAAAAAATTGTATAATTAAAGCAATTTTTTGATTTTTTCTAACTAATACACTTACGATCTGCTTACATTGAAATACGCATTTATTCATATTTTTATGCTTTTTTTGGCTGGGGCTTTGTAATTAAGGTGTGTTCCAGAAGTATAGACGTTCTTATTAAAGTCAATAAACTAACACCAATAGTGCAAGGGGGGAGTGAAATTTTGTATTTTATTTAATAGTAGAGTTAGTAAAATTGTTTATGAATGTTTTACAATCTAAATTTTGAAAATAAAAATATATAGAACACTGGTTAGATTATAATATAACTTTCATCATAATTTAAAAGATTAAATGAAAATAAATGTAGCTCATATTTGTTTTGGGAGCCATTTAACGAGTTCAACATATATTTATTATTACTTAATGATAACAACATAATGTTAATTTTAATGAATACTGACCTGTGATTATACCGCTTGATCTTATGCAGGCCGTACTTGGAATCAGCTCCTCCTTTGGACACCGGTAGACTCTCCAGGTTGGCCATCAATAGGTTGATAGAGGACTTTAGCTCTTCTATATAGAGTGATTCCATTTCTTTCAGCACGAACTTGGGCATCAGCTTGCGATTCTAATTACGTAAGTTATATGTTGTTTAGTTTACAATTTAACATCTGACTAACTGATTGATTTAATCAGCAACATTTAAATATTTGATAAAAAGTTTTTAATAAAAAATATTGAAAATTCAGTTCTTATAGATATTGACAAATATCCGAAGATATTTTTTAATGAAATATCTAGGATAAATTTACTTCTAAATTTGGTTGACGGTATTGGGAAATCAATCCTCAATATATAAGATATAATTATTTAACATAATTTAAATATTGCATTTAATCAAATAATTTTATATTTAACTTTAAAATATATTCGTGAAACCATTACACAATGAACCTACCTTCTCCATTTCATTGACTTTTTGCATTCTGCCATCCAATTCTCTTCTGATCGCTGCCGCTTGTTCATCTGCCGAGTCCAACTAAATAACAAATAAATTACTTCATCAATTATTCACAAATGTCAATAATAAAACCAAAAAGTTAAAAAAAAAACTATTTTATGTACTTTCTCACGCAACTTAATTCAAATATATGTATGATTACATCTAAAAAGTACTTATAGCTCAACATTGTTATTTTCACTTTATCTAAATAAATTTATCTAAATAATTTATAAAACTAAACACAATGGTTACTTCCCTAACCATTATTATAGCCTAAATCTATCTTGCATTCAGAAAGATTATTTTTCTAGAAAATTCTCTGAATAGAAAACTTTCAACGACTACCCATAAATAAAACTAACGTACAGATTTATCTTAAAAGAAAAACCTTTAAACAGCTCTTAGTAAGAACATTTATTTCAAAACAAAAGTTGTTCATAAAGTTTCAAGAATGTAACGCGAAACGGTAATACCTCTAATATTACTGCATTATTTCCACTTCTTTCCAGCACTTTTATGAAGGCTATACTATTATTACCTTCATTTTAACCGTTTCTTTTATTCGTCAAACAACGCAATGGAAGAATGTAGAGGGAATGTTAGTAATTGGTTTTTCAAGGTATAACATTTAAGGAATTCAGAGCGCTCCATTTAATAAGATGGTTTTTTATGTATGCCCCTTTGATAAGTCATAAAAGCGATCAATAAAAAATTACGTTCGAAATTCATACACGATTTCTTTATTTTGTAACTTCAATATGCGATAATATCACATACAAAACCCACCCTAATCTCAAAATTGTACACAATAATCGCCTTTGCATAATAAAATAGTTATTTCAAAGTACTAACGGAACTATATTTTATAGAAATTTGCGATGAAAATAAAAACTAATTGTGATCCGCAACGCGGGACTTGTATTGATTGGTTGAGTGTAAAGTCTAAGGGGCTAAATTTCATTTAAAATAAAATGTATTTATTACATATGTTTAAAGTAAAGTCTTGGAGTCGAGAAAAAAACTGGAAATATAGGTTTTGGTTCAAGCCAAATCAAACAAGTCAGTATGGTATTCGATCAATTTTAATTTTTACTTACCAATAGCGCATTGAATAACAGTTGATGTTCAAACTTCTTCACCCCCAATATTTGTTGGAACATGTCGTAAAGCTGCTCCTTGCTCAAAATACATTCTGCGTTAAGGCTCTGTTGCTGAGCACGTGACGGTCTCTTGGATTCATCATCACCGGGTATACCTAAAGTGATGAAACTTTTAAGTTTCTTTAACTAAATTAGATTTTAAATGTTTGAAGTGAAATTTTGAATTGCATGTTATTGAACTGTAATTGATTCTGATCAGTGCTGAATTTGTAGAGAATGTAAAATAAGATTTTAATTAAAAGATAAAACTTCTAAAAACCTGTAAAGTTGCAGTAAAATCTTTACAATTTAAAATGTTAATAGTATATAATAATAATAAAAGTGAAAATTAAAACAAAATTTGAACAAATCATTATAAAAGTGTACGAAAATGAAATAAAAGTTCGGTTGAAGCACTTAAAACTTAACCAAAAACTAAGTATTTACTTGACGCAAAAAATACCGGATCCAAACTTCTACAAGCATTTCGTAATGAAAAAGCTGAAGTGAGAAATTATGGAGTTTTTACAGAATAAATTATACGTGTTGTAATCGTGTTACTTTTTAGGGTTGAAGTTTTTATGGCTTCTATAATTTACTTTTGTTTATGTTATAAGCATTGTATACAGCGTTTTAGTGTACATAAGAATGTATATAATGTGATTATAATAATTATACCTGCTTAACATACATGTGTTTGCTGTAAATTATACGTGAACACCTTTTACAACTAAAATATAAGTTAATTTGCTGAAATAAAATTTAAAATTTGAAAGAAAAAAATGTCCAAATTTCTAAATTAAAAAATGTCCACGCCAAACAAAAATCGCCTTAAATCTAACAACAATAAAAAAAGCTATGACACAAGACAAAAGCTTAGTCGTAGAAACGAAAATGAACCGATCTCCAGCGTATACCTGTTATTCCTGGGTGGTGTGAAAGGAGAGAAACACAGACGTGAGACAGATGCAAGCAGCACACAGTATTGATATACTTTCAAATGATTCACACTAGCTTTTACAGTCAGGAAAATATGTTTAAACATTTAAATATAGATAATCCCATGTTTAATAATAAAAAGGAATATGAGCATGAAATTTTTAGGCTTTTATTTCATATTTAACGTCAAATATGATTTGTTCTTCTTATCTTAACCGCGTGTTCCATTAGGATACTTTGGTAAAGTAAATTATAAAGGTATTTCTTTTTATTATTATATGGGAAATATAATTAGATGCAATTAGTATTATATTTATTTAAATGAAATATTTTAAACTTTACTGACTGTATTAGAAACAGAACCAGAAATTAGTAAATTAAAACAAAATAATTATATCCTAAGGTACAAAGTTTTTTCTGTCATATATTTTTTAATTCTGCTAAAAACGTTTCGTTTCGTTTTTCATGAACTAATGGTTTAATATAAAGAATATTCAAAGCTTTATTTATATAAAACATTAATTATTTTTCAATTTCATATTTTGTTGTATAAATTGTTTGGTTTGTTAATGAGAATCTTCTTTAATTCCATAGTTGAGGGGCGTTTTCACAATAATACTTTTTGTTTAAAAATCTATTGTCTTTTTTCTTTTTGTTTTAAAGAGATATATCGTACAATTCGATTGGAATGTTAAATTTAATTTTCTTTTGAGAATTTGAAATTATTTTATTCATAGAAATTCTTCTGTAACTCAAGTCAAAATATTTCTATGAGATACTTTTATCAAATTGATTTGATGATTTTTATTTATTCTAACTATTTGGCAAGGCTTTGCAAATATTTTTTTAATAATTTAGAGTGCACTTCAGGTAACTCTAACCGTTCATGATAGACTATATTCTTTGTACTTATTTATCAGTGAACATAAATACATCTAGAATATTATCTAAAACCAATTTAATATAATATGTGAAATTAGAATTAAATTTGGATCAAAATACTTACATATACATTTCAATTGATAGTTATATAAGATTTTTTGTAGTTTATATTTGGAATAAAAAATCTTTTTATAAAATAATAAATAACAGTGCTCGATTAGTGTTCTAATTATTTCAATATTTAGGGCTATGGTATAAACAAAAGGGAGATGAGCACACAGATGTCACAAACATTCAAAGGCAGCGACTGAAGCTATTCACTCGATGCTTGGCACATTGCGACATGCTATTCATCACATTTTCTAGACAAGTAAATATGAGAATTAAAAAAGTTGAAGTAATTTAAAATATTGTTGACATTCACTACAGAGGTTCCAAAATTGAGCATTTCTTTTTAGATAACTCTTTAGACTTATCTAACTATTATTATTATACAAATGCTTATATATATCATGAAATTTAAAATTTTACAATTTTTTAATTCTCATATCTTTTTGGACACTTATGTATCGCCATAATAATGAACTCACCAGTTCCTTTCATGATACAATCTAATTTGGCAAGCCAGGTTGTTAATACTGTTTCTTTGCTAAGTCCATCTATTTCTGGTAAAGACCTGCAAAAACCCGGAGGTTTTGGACACTATCAAATAAATTCATATAAAATTACAAGTATTTATAGATATTTATATTATTATATATTATATAAATAAATATAAATATTAAGGTCAGTCGTGGCGCAGGGGCAGAAAGAAAATGTGACTGTAAACGCGACTGATTGTGGGTTCGATCCCCACTTGAGGAAAATATTTATTTGAGACCTTCCAGAAATCGGTGGAAAATGGGGAACGGATTATCTTAACACTAGGTTCCCTCTGCTTGCCCTGCTGTATGCGGAATACAGCGTGAAGCTGATTTATTTATATTATTCTACATTCTATAGTATTCTATACTAATATTATAAAGTGGATAGCACTAGTGTCAGAAACTACTGTTTCAAATTGAAAAAAGAAGTTTTTGTCGTATAGTCCGTTTATTTGGGAAGGCCAAACAAGACTGAAATACGAGTTTGGAACATCGATTTTGCCTAATTTATCCGTCTATTTTTGGAACTTAAAGAATTTAATTCTGTTTATTTATTCATATAATAAAACAGACTATTTTCAGTTCCGAGTATGATGAAACAACGTCAAATTGCTTGATGTAAAATCTTTTGACATTATTCAAAATATTTTTATTTTAAAAAACAATAATTTTTATTTATTATATATAAGATTAAAGATAAAATTTTAGTTAATTGGAAGCTATATTTTAAATAAACTTTCACAATCAAAGTAGGTAGGAACTGACTTATAATGATATAATAGGTCGGGCAAAAGTATTTTCGTGTTTTGAATATATTATTAGTATTCGAACCACTTTGTCTGTGCTGAATGTAACTGGCTGGTTGATGATGATGACACTTAATGGTATTAAACCATTAAATGTCATCATGTGATATTCTGAAGATTCAATAAATAAAAAAACTAGTTCCCGCCATTTTCCAATTGTTTTTCAAGCAAGCAAAATGAATGTATGTGACCAAGAAATTCGGTTTCGGTTTCGGTTTAGACATTTTAAAGTTTTATTACAAAAAAGGCAAAAATGCGACGAACACTGCGAATAAAATTTGTGCGGCTTACGGACCTAATGTGGTATCAATAAGAGTAGCACAAATGTGGTTCAAGAGTTTCAAGTCTGGAAATTTTTGTGTGAAAGATGAGCTTCGCTCTGTCACAGATAAAATCGGTGCTATCTTTGAGAAAGTGGAGTATAAAACAGTTTTACGCCATTTACGAAAGTCTGAGTACAAGAAAAAACTTGACATTTGGGTACCACATGATCTCACTGAGATAAACCTAATGCAATGTGTTTCCATTTGCGATTCTTTATTGAAACGTAACAATTCCGAACCATTTCTTAAGCAGTTGATTACGGATGATGAAAAATGGGTGACTTACGATAAGAATGTCCGAGAAACTTCATGGTAGAAGCATGGACAAGCTCCACAGACTGTGGCAAAGCCCGGCCTGACTCGGGATCTTTTGCCACCGCCTAAAACTATCGATTCTGAACTCTACTGTCACCACCTCATGAGGTTAAATAAAGCTATTGAGAAAAACCGGCCGGAGCTGGTGAATAGGAAGGGCGTGGTGTTCCACCATGATAAAACCAGACCGCACTCATATAGATGAATGCGGTTTGGTGTTGTCAAAAATTGAGAGAGCTTGGCTGGGATATTTTGATGCATTCTCCGTATAGCCATGACCTTGCTCCATCAGATTTCCACCTGTTTCAGTCATAGCAGAACTCTTTAGGAAGCAAAGTTAATCTCAAAACAACACTGTGAACACTACCTGTCAAATTTTTTTATCAAAAAATCTCAAAAGCTCTACAGGAATGGGATCATGGCACTACCCATAAGATGGCATCAAGTTATCGATCAAAACGGCACGTACATATTATAAATAAATAAAAAATTATACCTTAAAAAAATCCTTGTATGAACAATACGAAAATACTTTTGCCCTGACTTTATATTTTTTAACTTTGACAAAATGAAACTCATAAGTGGCTATTGGATTTTCCTTAAAATACATTCTAGTTATATTAAATTTCAGAAATATTTTCATATTCCCGAATAAAAATCGCTCAAACCTGACTCGTTTTTCGATATTATTTCTGAAAACCTCACGAAAGTCGTGATGTGAACAAGCTCCTGATTTAACCATTTGCTCCACTCTCTCCGACTTGAGGAACACGTCATAGTAAGACTGCACTGCATTTTGAAAAGCTTCGTCCGCTAATATTTGCGTCTCCCCTTTAAGGAAAGCCTAAAAAATATATAAAACAATAAGAAAATTTAACACATCTATTGTCAATGACACGCTGTTACGCATTACACAGAAAGAAAAAAAACCGGTCAAGTGCAAGTTGGACTCGGTTTGGGTTCCGTACGAAGTTCAGAATTGAAGGTCAACGGGAAGTATATTATAAAAGTTGACAAAGTGAAGTTTGCGGGTGCATCAACTCATTTTCCATGAAAAACCTTTACATTTTTTCTTTTCGGGTTTTTTCCTTTATTTATATTCTGAGTTCACAATTCGTGCCAATATTCATAACTGTTCAAGGGCAAAGCACTCCTTAGGTTTTCATTACGCGGTGAATTTAATACAAAATGTGGCAAAAACGATGCAAAAATGTTTATATCTTTCGATTGGATTGACTTGGAAGCTACAGTTTTCTGCTTGACACCTCCGCGAGTTCTCGAGATAAATAACCTTGACAGACAGACCCACTGACAACAAAGTGATTAAGGGTTTCGTTTTTTTGCCCTTTAATATACGAATTCCTTAAAACAATAATGTTAAAATATGATCTTTGATTTTCGCAATTATAATTAATAATTATTTTAAAAGAAACGACTTAACCAGATGAATTATTTTACATTTTTGGAAACCCGACCTATCAAAAAAAAATAAAACTCAAAAAAATTATAATACTAATTATACGCGATTAATCAGTTATATACGAGTAGTTTCATTTAAAATATCAGAAGCTACCTAAGACGTTTTAAAAATATATTTTATGGGTCCAGTAGGCATATAATGAAGTGTTTCAGAATCATTCATTGTAGTATAAGAAATAATGCATTGTGGAATGAAATCTTGCATTTTAGGTAACCAGAAAAAGGAAATATCTTTCCATTGTTTCAAATATAAAATAAGTTAGATATATTAATACTACTTCACAATGATAATATTTATAGTCTATCTTAGGAAAAAATAATTTTTAACAACAAAAAATCTACTTCAACCGGATCCCACAATCAGTACCTAACCAAATTATCATAAAACTACCCTTGAAGTATATCCTTTGAAATAAAAAATCAAAACAAAAAGAAAGAATCATTGAAATCGGTTGGCGTGATATTGAGTTATTCGTCTATTTGTCGCGTATCTATTTAATGCTGACTTATGTGATTTTCTCTTGGACTTATGTGATTTATCAAAAATGGACCTAATATGGGACCACACAGGAAGCACTAGTTTTCAAATAAAAGAATTATCAAATTTGGTTCACCAAGTCAAAAGTTATGAGATTACATACATAAAGAAAAAATACAATCGAATTAATACGGAAGTCGATTACAAAATTGGAACAATAATAATATATATTTCAATTTAACTTCAATCTACTCGAAAAGCGCGGTGTCAAATCACATAACAATGTCTTTTTATCCACTAATATAAAAAAAATATATAATTGAGGCCAGTCGTGGCGCAGTGGCACAAAGTGTGACTGTAAACCGACTGGTTGTGAGTTCGATCCCCACTCGAGGAGATGAAATATTTACTTAAATGTATATTTCCATTTCTTCGCTCTGGTGTCGAGGCAAAGCGCGGCGTTGAGTTCTGCCACTCAACACGCAATGCCTCCAAAGTTCGGCAGAAAGTGGGGAACGGAGTGTCTTAACACTAGGTTCCCTCTGCCTACCCTGCTGTGTGCGGGATACAGCGTGAAGCTAAATTTAATTTTTTATTTAATTTAATTTTAATTTATAAAAAAATATTTATGAATTCAATCATTCGTATTAATTTTTTTCAGCGTACCTGAAATCTGGCTTGAATAGTTTCCAACTGATGCGGCGTTAGTTTAGTATGTCTCCGGGTCATGTCCGTCGGCTGCTTCGCGTTAAACGGGTGAGCTGTACATCTTGACACGAATACATACAGCTGGAGACGACGTTTCTTATCTTCTTCAAGTTTTTCTATCTTTTCCTGAGAAAATGAACTTTCTATGTTGGTTTTGTTATTACGCAAAGATTACAAAAAGTAAGACTATTTATTTTTCTTTAATTATAATTGTTGTATAATGACCAATTATGGTCATGGGCAGACGGGTGGTCCGTGACTACATACTGTATTAAAAATATTTTTTTAACTTAACGCTTATCCTTCAAAGTGCAGATTAGTCTAGTCTTTTCGCCCGAAATTAAGACATTGTGGGAACCCACAGCCGTTGCGGTTACATTAAGACGTTGGCCCACTGTGCCACGAGGGCCCCTAATTCCAAATTGTACGAAATGTGGAAAATTCCCAATTAGCACTATTCTGGTGGACTTGTAAACGTTACGAAACGTAAACGTATACGAGTAATTTTTTATGATATTTTTATTAATTAGGGAAATGCTATTTATGTTTATAAATTTCTTTTCATTTATTCATTATACAATGTGTAATATCCTACTAAATAAGGAAATGTATTACTAAACATTTATTTAATTGCGAAGCTTTTTCCTCCATTGAACGAAGAGGGGAATGAATACACCCTGTTTTCCAATTTTCGCCCAATTTTTCAGATTGCGTTGGATTGTTGATTGGCGAAATTTAATGTTCTCGATATGTCTATCCATAAATGAAATAATTTTAATATAATCATACCCATGAGTTAGAATCGAACCCACAACCGTAGCGCTAAAAATTATTTTTTTTAACATATGTAAAAAGATTAACGTCACTTGCGTAGTTTTTGTTGCGTGATCTACGAACATTCACGTAGAGGTTATACAAATATTGCCTCACGCTAGTGTTTGTTATGAGGTTATATACCTACCGTTTATTTTGTACTCCAGTTTGCTCAAAGCTTAGTTCTACAGTAAATGAAATATCTTACTTTATAGCTTATTATATATTCAAAGGTTAATTTAAATGATTTGCAGATAATATGGCTGCCTTTGCAAGCAATTGTTCATGGTAATTAATATAAAGTTTATATTGTACAGGTATATCTCTATTTAAGATCTCTATTTAAGGCCAGTCGTGGCGCAGGGTGTGACTGTAAAATCGACTGGTTATGGGTTCGATCCCCACTCGAGGAAGTGAAATATTTATTTACATTTATATTTTTATTTCTTCGCTCTGTCGAGGCAAAGCGCGGGGTTGAGTTCCGCCACTCAACACGCAATGCCTCCAGAACTTGGCAGAAAGTGGGGAACGGAGTGTCTTAACAACGGGTTCCCTTTGCCTACCCTGCTGTTTGCAGGATACAGCGTGAAGCAGATAAAAAACAATCTTTATTTAAAAAAATGTTGTTTTTTAGCTTTACATTGCACCCTGATATTATAGATATGGTATTAATTGTGTATTTAAAAATGATGTTAATATATTATATAATATATGATAAAAAATCATCTATAATTATAAGATAAAAAGGGTAGGGCTCAAGTGCCCTAGTAGTATAGTATTAAGAAAATAGAAATATAAAAAATATAATAAGTGACACAATTTAGAGGATAACTAAAAAAAGGTTTTTTAAACATTTTCAAAACGATTATTTCTCACCTAATAAAATAAATTAAAAGATTTTTTTCTTTACCTGAGGATCTTGATCCTTATCAGAGTGGCTGGTGCCAGAGGGGCTGGGTGAGGGCGCCGGGGCTTCCCCCGAGCTCGCGCTGCCCGTCGACGTCCTGCGCAAGAACGATCTAAACGATCTATAGCATTAAGTCATCAATGTAAGTGATTTTTGTGTACACAAACTGATATTATTTTTATACGATTTTATTGAATTTTTACTGATATTATTATATTTTTATATGATTTTATAGAGATTCTGTATTGATTTCTTATAAAATAAGAAAATTGGAAATTTTGTAACCGTTTATTCTTATAAGTTATGTTATATCAGTGTGTGTAAACGTTATGGTTATGTTATGATTCTACAAAGCTATTATTAAAATACTAATTTAGTAAAAATACCAACTATTAATATTATTATCTATGCTATGTTAATTTTACTCAAATTCTAAAGAGATTTCAGAAAATCTTGTATTTCTTTTTGCTTTTTTTAAAGATTTGTTATTATTTAGGACTAGATATTTTTTTCTATATTTATAGCCAATAAAATGGTAGTATTATAAAATATTAGGAATCGAATCCATTGTTTTTAAATAAAGTTGTGTATTATTATTGCACTTATTTCAATTCAAATATAAATCCATGATTGGATTTATATTATAAATCCAGATTATATATCCAGATAACTTTCCGTAAGCTGACTGATTGATAGACAGTATATGTCAAACAAAGGAGAGTAGAGTTTTACTTGAGATTGAAGTGTTAAAAAAGGATTTCCCGAATTCATACGGGAAAGGCAAAAACAGGAATATGTGCTTTATATCATAGAACTCACGCAAACGAAATTGCAAGCGGCATCTCGTAATAATATATTAATTATTAACTACAATAGCAATTTATAATCTAATATTTACTTCAATCGGGATTTGAACCCACTACAATGTTACTCTACAATACTATATCTATAACTATAGCTCAAACCTGTAATGTTTCATGAAACGAAATGATCGTGAGCTATTTTTTATTGGAATATTTAAAGTTAAAGCTCATTTAAATATCAAAAACCTTTTAATTCCTTCTTAAGAAGGATTTTGAAAAATTATTTATCTTTATAACCATTATAATTGTAATTGGGAAGTGTCTAACTGTAGGCGTATTTTATTTTAGCTTCACGCTTTATCCATGGCTTCGTGACTAGAACAGAGAGAACAGAGAGCTAAATACAACGATCACTGCATACTTCTTTCGCCTCGTCTCAGGGAGCTCTCATGCTGTTTACATGATCTTCCTTCAGTATCATCGACACTGGGCTCTCGAGGAACATTCAAGGCTCTCCCCATGCCCCTCTTACCACTCACTCTTGCTTCTTAAATATTTTTGCCATACTTTTGTCACTCATTATCTCGAACAGCCCAAACCACCTCAGTACAGACAAATATATATATTTCGAAAAATCTGAAATAAATTTTGCCTTTGTTTCTTTGAACATTGTTAAATGTTAAATCAGTTGTATTTAACTTCATATAGCAGACGTGGGACGAACTACCCCATTGATGAATAGTGTAATTAATTATTTATTACACGGACAATTTGACAAAAGAATATTTTATAACTAAGTTTCTTCCCAACTATAATCCTTAACCCAAGTCTTCACGCTATATACCGCATGTAGCAGGGTAGACAGAGAAAACCTAATGATAAAACACTCCGCGTCCGACGCACTGCCTAGTTTTCGAGATATTAGCTCGCTTTGTCTTGTTACCAGAGCGAGGAAATGAAAATTTTTTTTCCTCAAGGTGGAATCGAACACAGAACTATCGCGTATACAGTGAGACACTGTGCCTATAAATATTGTTTCTAGAACATCCAACACCTACAATCAGACACAACCCAAAAATCCCAAATTTCACTAAAAAAACCACATTTTATTTCAATATTTAAATGAATAATTGGTATTTCCGTATACTCACTGGGGTGGTGCTAGCGCGGCCGCCTCCCGCTGTCGGGTCGCCGGGTGGAGCGGGGCGGCGAGAGGCGCTGTCGTCAAAGGACTTGCGCCTAAGTGAATAATTTATAGTTTAGTTTCATTCGTTTGTGTTTTATTTTACTTTAGTAGTTTTTTATGTATGTATATCAATGTTTTAGCTTAGATCATAGTGTCAAGACACTCTCGATCTCCATAGAGACGCTATGTTACGTTAAAAACACAGCACGTTATTTCAAGTAAAGAATAGGCAGAGGGCACCTAGTGTTAGGACACACCGTACCCCGCTTTTAGTTGAATTTAAACATATTAGCATGTTATGTGGTGGCATTCAACGTTAGTCTTTGTTTACGCGGAGCGGGGAAGTAAAATATTTTAATTATAATCATTCATTCGACTGAACATTGAATCCATAACCGTTGCGTTTACAGTCACATGTTGTCCCACTTCGCCACGACGGCCGTATTATTTATTGAGCGGCAAACTTCGATCAACTACATACATACATAGTTGATACTATACTATTATATATTATAGTTGATCGAAGGTGGCAAAACTTAACGCCGAAGTTTGTCTACCAGAGTGGGGATAAAAATATTTATTATAAATATTAAACCAATTTAGTTAAAACATAGTAGAATTAATTATTAATATTCGTAAATTAAATATTATTAATATTTTAAAAAATCCGTATGATGGTGGCGTTGCGATTGCGGTGGCGATATCCACCAGTCACTCATGACTTCGAGCTCCCATAACTCCTAAACTAAACACTGTACTTTCAAAATATTGTGCAATTGTGTTGTCCAATAACCAAATATACATATATGTATTTAAAAGTTTTGTATTTCTACATTCATTCGACTCTAGTAAGCTTATTGGCAATTTCGAAAATCTTTGCAGAAGCAATCTCGTTTGAATTGTGAATGGAACTGTAGTATGTGAATTGAAAACGAATGTTACTTTTCCTTTGGGTTTTATTAAAAGCTACATATTATGCTTTCGAGCTACTATCGATTGTATTTAAATCAAAGCTCGATGCTGAACTTGCCTTTATACGAGGCAATCCAATAACACTGTCTTATTAAATATTTTCTTTTTATTTTTTTCTTATCTTATACTTTCTATCTGACTGTAAATGCAACGGTAGTAGATTCGATTTCCACTCGGGCAAATACGAATTTGGTTTTTCCTTGCTCTGGCAAAAACACAAAGCGCGGTGTTGAGGGCCGCCACTCAACACGCAACGTCTCGAAAATTTGGTGATGCGTAGGGAACGGAATACAGTAGCTAAAAATCCTACTTCAAACAGCCTAATTACAATTTAGATACTTACATATTTTAGAAAAATTAAGAGTTGACGAATGTAACTTGAACACCGTAATTGGAGTAACTAGATCGTGGGAATAAATTATTTAAACTGGGCGGACCCCAGAATTTCTTTAGAAGAAGTGTTATTTGCGGGAAAAAAAAATATTTCTCTTCTACTCTTACTGGGGTCGACAAAAAAAAAATACTTTTTCAATATCAATACAATATTATATTATACATATTATAAGATTATTATTTATGAAAAGAGTTTCATATAATAAAGAAAGACACAAAATAGCGGTGTTATTACTTGAAGCCAGTTTATCTAAACATTCTTTGATTAATGGAGTTGTATTAGAAAATATATATAGAAAAATATATTTATTTTATTTCTACTGTAGCAAAATTGTAAATCTCTGTTATATGATAGTAGCAGATCTGGATCTCACTCAATTTTTATATTTTTTATAAATATATGCGAGGTTAGTCACGGTGCAGGGGCACAAAGAGTGTAAACGCGTTTGGTTGTAGGTTCGATCGTCACTCGAGGATGACATATTTATTAAATTTATATTTTCATTACTTCGCTTTGGTGTTGAGGCAAAGCGCCTACACTGCTGTGTGTATAGACCGTAAAATAAATGAATTGTAAATAACTTTTTCTTCTAAAAAGATATAAGAAACGACAATCTCTTACTTTTGTACTGTTTAGTCTAATTAAAACACAATTCTGGGCAAACGAAAGAAGATTTATATTATAATATAATAGTTATTTTTTACGCCCTACACTTTGTTCCATATATTAGAGAATATATAAAAAATCTTGTTCATACATAACTTTTAATTCATATCTATTTAGAAAATAACAATCATAAATAAATAAAATGATCTCTTGTCACTTATTATAAACTTTTAACAAGACGAACTGAAAATTACCATAATTTTCAAAGTAAAAGGTGTCGACACTTTAAATAAGTAAAGTAAAAAGTCGAACTTTGCCAAAGGAATATAAAAAAGTTTTATCATTAAATTTTAAGGAGGCTTATGTTGGATTTTTTGATTTTGTTATCTTCTTTTGTAAGTTTCCGCTGTATCCCGCACATAGTAGAGTAGGAAGAGGAACCCTGGGAACCTAGCCAAAAATCTGGCTTCAAACTGGCTTTTGTGAATCTTGAAATGAAATTTATAGCAATAGTAATTGAAGCATTTGAATTTCGCCTACCACGCGACGGTCAATGCTATTAACCTTATATAAAATAAAGAAAAGAAAAATATCCTTAATATTCTATCAAAACACGAACAAGTTTGAATAAACTGAAAGTTAAAATGGTTATTAGTTTTGCGCAGTAAATGGAAATACGTATTTATTCATGTTATATCAATAAGAAAATTGGCAATAGAAGTTAGACGATCGTATTTCCACATCACTAGATCAAATGAGACGAAGTTGCTAAGGTTACAAACATATCCTACATATTATAGAAAGGTTCTCATACTTTATATATGTATACGTAAATGCTAAGTAACTTATACACAAGTCAATTTATATATTTGGATTCGATTCCCATTCGGAAAAAAACATCATAATTATTAACATTTCCTCGCTCTGGTAGACAGTGTGCGGTATTGAGTTACTTCCACTCAACACGCAGGGTCTCGATAATTGGGCGGAAAGTGGAAAGCCGAGTTTTATATAAAGTAGTGTGGGGGAAAACCGTAAAGCTGTTTTTTTTATTTATAGTATATAGTATATTCTGCATGAAAGTTAGAAATTAATTTATAATGTATGTACGTACATAAGTGTTATTAAAATTGTTTATAATTTTCGAGATATGTTTATCCTATTTTCCGGAAATTTAGAACGATATTATTAAATAATCAACAGGATTTCGACTCGCACTTCTTGGATTATCACTGTGGCGCTAAAGTCAATCAATATACTCGCCAGCGTGTCCAGTCAAGTCAATTTAACTATAAGTTGTAATAAGCTAGCTCTAATTATAAATTTTATAAAAAAAACTACGTAGCGAGATAAGAATGGCCACACTTGATTGGCCACGGCTGTTATTCTCGTATAGTATATAAGTACCTAACGTTTATAAAATTACTAAAGTTTTATAAAAAAACTTATAATAAAAAAAAACTTTAGTAATTTTATAAAAATATTATAGTAAAATAGGACTGGGTCGGGAGTCTTAGGTAAATATCTCTACTAAGTAGAGATATTTACTAAACTCGCGATAACGTGATTCGGCAGATCGAAACGGAGATGGTGGGATTAGTACAGGCCTGGCTGGTACACAATAGAAATCAATAGGGGAGATTGAAATAGATTATAAAAAATCCTTTGCACATCAATATTCATATAATAATAATATTGTATAATTTTATAATTACGATAAAACAAAACTATTCTGTTTTTGTGAAAGTTACAGGTTATCTATTGTGTCAAAATAAATCTAGTAATAAATAAAAGCGGCGTTGAGTTCCGTCACTCAACACGCAATGTTACACATGTGTTACACATAGACAAAAA
Source organism: Heliconius hermathena (assembly GCA_013403705.1). Classification (NCBI taxonomy): domain Eukaryota; kingdom Metazoa; phylum Arthropoda; class Insecta; order Lepidoptera; family Nymphalidae; genus Heliconius; species Heliconius hermathena. Next base: position 297,739 of record JAAIXJ010001816.1, read on the forward strand.
ATGGTAAAATAGTTTTTTTATTAACTAATTAACTTTATAATCAATTATTAAAATACTTTACCTGGTAAGCCCGCTGTCGAGCCTCTGGGAAGCTCAGGTTTGCCTCTGACTGATGGTCGTCCTCCGGCCAGGCCTCCCGGCGGTACCACTGTACACAAGTAACATACATCAATTATGATTTTTTAGTAATATCAAAAAGGATTTAAAGAGATGAAATCTAAAAAATAATATTTACCACACCAAATTTTGTTTTTATCAAATGTAAAAAAACTAGCCAAGTCACGATTAAGCTGTTTGTTTCTTTATAAAGCAATGCAATCTCTAGGTAAAAGAATTTAAGCCAAGCCTGAGATCTTACTGTAATTTTTTTATTAATATAGTAAAATTTGACCGATCGACCGTTGAACAATTTTTAAGCATAATTATGTGTTGATACAGTACAATTCAACGGCTGTCATATAAAACTTAACTACATTAATAAAAAAAAATCATAGTAAGGAACCTTAGACTTGACTTGGTTTACCTAGAGATTTCATTACATTCAAATAGCTTCATCAAGACTTGTCTGGTTTTTTATAGGATATTTTTAGTGGGTCTTCACTTCTTTTTGCAGAAAGCGGGTTTTACTTGCCTAATTTAGCAGAGCTCTTAGTGCTTGTTATAAATCAGAGTAGGTAGGAGTAACAACTAAAAAAACATGGCGTGGGATAATGAGTATATTATGTTTTCGTATTAGATTTTTTTTCGAATAAATATGTACATGAATAGAAGAGACCTACCATGCTGAATAAATTTTGCAAAGGCGTGTATGTCGATATCTAAAATAGTTTGGCTGAACTCTTGCAGTATATCAACAGGGTCACCAAGTACTCCAAGTCTTCGATATTGTAACGTTTGATAGTTTTCCCTTTTTGTAGGCATTAAAGTCTAATGCGTTCTAAGTTTTGGCTCTCCAGGTCTATGGGAAGTACTAGTTTAATTTTGATGATCAGTGAGTGAGTTAGTGCCGAAATAGTCAAGCTTTGCTTTGACATAACTTCTGAAATATATGACGTACAGGTTTGAAATTTGCAGGTTCGAGATGTGTCCTTATAGCTTACTAGAAAACAATAATTTAAAAGCTCTAAATCTATCTAGAGGTTCTCAAATAGGGGCACAAAAGTAAACCAAAATGGTTCCAGAAAAGGATGGTACGGCGGTGCTTCGCGCTCGACTTGCCGGTGGCATTGCTGTGCCCCCAGATATTCTTTTTTCTTCTCATGCTGTATCCCACATATATTTAATTACAATAGATAGATGTAGCTTAGGGATAAGACATTACGGTCCCCACTTTACGTCCAATTTTTGAGATATTACGTTATGTGACGGTACTTAACGCCATGTTTTGTTTAATAAAGACCGAAAAACAATAACAATTGACTCTTCTCAGTGGAAATCGAACTTACAGTATTTATAGTCAAATGATCCGTCTTTGCATCTCAAAATGTCTATTTAGTAGGTACATATATTTCTTTAAAAGTTTATTTTTACATAGATAATAATTACTGTCCCTGTACACGTAGAAAACCTGGTGTAAAATTCCTCTGCTACGTTGTTTCACATATTTACACTGAGTAGCGACACTCAAAGCCGTTCTTTGCTCAGCAGACTGGCGAAACGAAAATATTTAACATATATAAACAGTTTCAGAATTTAAGCCTTTCTGTCTGTCTGTTTGAGGCCAACGACGGTTGTATGAAAACAAAACGCGGCGTTGAGTTAAAAATGATACATTTATGTTTGGATAATTTTATTTTAAAAAACCGGACAAGGGCGAGTCGGGCTCGTCTACCGAGGGCTTCTTAAAAACATTGGAGGTCCGGAGCTTTTCTGAAATTAAGGCTTAGCTTAGTCGGAGCCCTTTCATCTGATACCTCAATTGAACTAGTGGCTTTAATACCAAATATTGCCCTTCTTTGAGGCTATTATTTTTTAGGATTTAATCACAAATGTACAGATTTCAGATTTTTCCTAAACGAGTGCAACCTATAGATACTAGGTGTCAAATTTCATAATTCTAAGTTAACCGGAAGTACCCTATTAATTTTGATTTCCTTTATAGTGTCGAATATAAACGGCCATATCTTTTTTTTATGTAAATGTTGATTTTTTTTTCAGAAAATCATAGAACTCTAGGTACATATACTTATAGTATATGATTTGAATTTCAACTCGAACTCTTTAACCGTTCCTGAGATAAAGTCTCTTGACAGACAGACAGGCAGACGGACAACAAAGTGATCTTATAAGGGTTCCTTTTATTTTTTAAAATGGTATGCAATCCTAAAAATTACACTTGCTCATTTGAATTTAAAGAATATTAAAATAATTATTTACTGTTACAAATAAAAAAATATACATATTATCATTTTATTTCTTAACGAGATTACCATATTTTTTATTAAAAATAAAATATTGTAAATTAGTACGGGAATATTTATTTAAATTTATATGTTTATTTCTTCGCTCTGGTGTCGAGGCAAAGCGCGGCGTTGAGTTCCGCCACTCAACACGCAATGCCTCCAGATTTCTGCGGAAAGTGGGGAATGGAATGGAATACATCGTGAAGCTAATAAAAAAAAGATAGTACAGGAGGACAAGACGTAATTCGTCACTAAGATGGAGGAAGCCATCTACAATGTATGAAAAAAATAGCAAAGATATCGCAGAAACCTCTCCATAAAACAAAATTGTTTAGGCTTGGCTTTCCAAGAGGCTAAACTGAATTGAATGTCCTATTTTACATTATAATATAAATTGATTCTTCTGTAACAGAGGCTATATTATATTTACGTAAATAAATTTGAAGAACGTGGCTCGTTTATTTAATAAATTGTTTTGGTAATAGCTTTTTTGTGGAACAGTTCGTTATGTCTTGGAGCTTGTTGCTAACTGAGCATTTAATTTTGTTCTTTTTGGGAGTATTTATCAGCTAATGCTTTCACTTGATTTTGTATATTCACTGGTTTTTGAAAGTAATAATAATAAAAATATATTATCACCACAATTTTTCAGTAGTATTTCTTGCATTTTGTAATGTAGTAAAGAAAGAAAAAAATCTTAAAAATCTATTGAAAAGCCTCTATGTTTTAAAGTTAGGCTCGTTACAATATCTTGTGCTGTAAAACGAAAGGCGTACGTTTAAGCAATATTTTCAACTTTCCTTCAATCTTCGTTTCAATTTACAACCATTCAATTACCACTAATTTGTAGGCTTTGGAGAACAATTAAGAAGCATTATCCTTTTATTTTCGCGCCACAGCGGGCTCAAATTATGTGTTATTTTTGGAAATATGTTTGGACTTAAAATCAGAATTTCCCAAAAGATAGTCTCTATTACTCAGGAGTTTTCTTTTTTTTTCTGGAGCATATTTAGTACTAAATTCACCCATTCGTTTTGAAATTATAAAAGTAAAAGCTTTAAGCATCATCTAAATCAGAAAAGAGGCCGGTCGTGGCGCAGCGGCACGAGGTGTGATTGCAAAACCGACTGGTTGTGGGTTCGATCCCCACTCGAGGAGATGAAATATTTATCTAAATTTATATTTCCATTTCTTCGCTCTGGTGTCGAGGTTAAGCGCGGCGTTGAGTTCTGCCACTCAACACGCAATGCCTCCAGAATTCGGCAGAAAGTGGGGAACGGAGTGTCTTAACACTAGGTTCCCTCTGCCTACCCTGCTGTGTGCGGGATACAGTGTGAAGCTAATTTAATTAAATTTTTTTTTAAATCAGAAAATATAAAAAAAATGTGTAATAGTATCACAAAAAATATGATTCATGTCACTATTATAGAAGATACTCAAAACTGTATAAAACATTGAACATAGCAGAACTTGAACTTATGTCTCTTAAGACTCTTTTGATCTCTTCTGATTTTGAAATGCTAATAACATTGACATAAGCGCGTAAAAATTTCGACAAAAAATACATGGTCTGTTCCGGACAGACCATGTATTTTTTTTTCAAATTAATTAATAAAATCACTTGGACGGGTGGCAGTGCAGTTGGCAGATACATCTTGGAAATAAAAAGATGAATTACTAAGCCTTGTGACCTAAGAACCAAATTTTCTATGAAAATAAAATGACATACTTAAAATGTACATGGCAATGACAAATACCATTCCAAATATTGGAAGTCTTCCAAATCTACGATAAAACGACCGATGTTAAGGACGAAAGCATTATTAGCTGAAGTAAACTAATTTAAAATAAACCACTAACAGTTGACCCATTTTCTCATACGCTGCCTTGGTCGAGAGAGATCAAGTTACGTAAAGTCCGTACCATTTTATGTGCAATATACTTTTATTACTTAATTATTTTGTTTTAAGATCTTCTTAATATCTATTTTATTTCCTGACAGGCCAAATTGGTTTGATGGAGGATTTTACGCAGTTGCGAATGGGTTAAATAAATTTAAGAGGAAAGTTGTTCGTTGTTTTAAAATTGTAAACAAATGATATTACATCCTTTGTTTATTAGGCTGTTATTAGGGTTCCGTACCTCAAAAACGGGTAAAAACGGAACTCTTATTAGATTACTTTGTTGCCCGTCCACATTGCTATAAAACAAACGTCGCGTTTAAAAATTACCTTTTAAGGAGTGCCCATCATCTCTCCAGCTATATTTGCAAAAAACCCTAAATCATTTGTTAGTTGAAATATTGATAAGAGTGAAAAAATTACTGAATGACTGACTTTTCTACTTACTATACAGATTTTTTTAATTTTTAATATTTTTATCACTTTTATTAATTTTTAACTGAATAACCATGACATATTTGCTATAATCTTGAGAAAACGGGCTAAGAAAACGGGTAGTTAGTGAGATTAGTGACTTTAACCAAACAAACTCTTAAGCATTATCATATTAGTACAGATAGTATAGAAGTATGGATGTTATAAATTTATAATATAGTCAAATTCCATACTCGTTCATATAACTGACCATTTCTATACACTTGGAATAATTGAAACATTAGCGGCATTCCATTATCAAATGCGGTGTAATGTACCAACTAATGCGATATATATATATATATATATATATATATATATATATATATATATATATATATATAAATATAGATCGAATTATTTATAATGTAGCGACCTAAATTATAATGTAATTTGTAATACATTAAATTTTTTGTAATTCGGCTTAGTTGGTGAATTTTACATGTACATATAATCATTAATATCTAGGAGTGACATAAACAACGTCTTGGCTGTAACTCCCAAGCAATTTATAAATTAAAAAAATATATTTCTTATTCAAAAATAAATACACGCAAGCCAACTTTATCTGTCCATACAAACACGAATAAAGTGCCTAAAATAGATATTTCGAATGGGAGTATTGGGAACGGCACCAGCATTTCAGGATATTGAGAATCGATAGCAATTGAAAGGCTTTTCATCTCTGCATATTGAATGCATGCGGTTCGTTAAAAGTTTTTACAGTATATTTTTTGGATATATTTATTAAAAGATTTTATTTTATTGATAGTAAATAAAATTTGATATAGGTATGTACATACACAGGTACATATTTGTATAATATGTATGTTTTTAGTGCGTGTAGGACGTGTACTTGTGTATATAAATAATAGTTTTGGGTAATAGTATTGTGCTTGAGAATTTTTTTTTAATCTACTTTTTTCAAGCATAGTAAACACTTTAATAGAAAATATGAATTATTTTTTTGTGTAAATATCCGTAGATTTGTAAATAGAAACCTTTAAAAACCCTGTTTAATATATTTTCTAAGAGAAAGATTGAATTTTATGGATTGTAGAGCGGGGACTGCTCATGAGAATGATCTCGGTCTGCCTGCTTTCAGTGGTTGCACCTTCGAATTATTGAGCTTATAAGAAGTTTCATTGTTACGAAAAAAACGATCAGGGAAATTGAATAAATTTGCGACAGCTTAGCTCTCTAGCTACCCTGCTATTGATAAAGCATGAAGCTAAAATAAAGCCAAGGCTGGTGGCTATTAGAGTTCCACATCAGATATTCCTGACCCTCGAGGTTAATATGTGAATCAATAATACTCTTCGAACTGATCAATTTTTATAAAGGAACCATAGCCCTAATTCTTATAATATAGCTGTTCTTAATCCTTGAGGTGAATATGTCAATTACCTAATAATACGTATCAGACTGAACAATTCTTGTTTTAATTATTATAGTTAAGTTACATACTTAAATTTTTCTTAATGTATTATTCTTATGTCAACTTCTAAGTTGTACTTCTCGTAATAATGAAATTGATATTGATCGTTGGGCGATTTCGACCATATTTAAGATATTTTTCTTTTAATTATGACTAAATTTATTATTTTACCTGGTAATTTTCCGGGTTGTTTCTTGTGTTCATCTTCACTGTCTTCTTCAGATGAGCTCGGATCAATCATGTTGCTAGATCTGGAACAAAAATATCTATATATATAAAAGGACATGTACATGACTGAGGTAAGACGCACGCACAGCCGTAACCGCTGTGCGTAGAAACGTGAAATTTGGGCAGATGTTTATTTTCATAATCTTTACATCCACTAAGAAGGGATTTTGAAAAATTTTACCTCTAAAGGGATGAAATAGGGGTTGAAAGTTTGTATGGATTTTTTTTAAATCGGCACCGATTTTTATAAAATTTGAAATTCAGACTCTTAAAAATATTTCATTAAACACGTGTTTCATGGTTTTTTAGAATTCACCTCCTAAGGGTTTAAATAAGGGGTTGAAAGTTTATATGGAAAAATCTTTAAATCGCCACCGATTTTTATAAAAAATTAAATTCAGACTGTTAAAAATATTTTATTGAACACGTGTTTCGTGGTTTTTTTAGAATTCACTAATTTAAATAAAATAGTGAAAAGAGCCGTTGTGGCATCATCTTATTTTTGAGTTGCGTTGACTTTCGCCACTCAACACGCGTTGTCTCAAAAGTTGTATAGTGCGGCCGCGGACACCCGAGTGGAAATTGAATTCACAAGATAAAAACAAGTGTGCGCAGCCAGACACTATCGCACAGCACACGATGGTCTTTAACGTGGTCCTTTTTTAGCAATGTAATAGTGTTAAGACACTTCGTTCCCATTAACACCATTCCATTCCTAATTTTTGTCATTGTGTGCTAAACGATGGAACTCAACTCAGCGGTTTGCCTCGTTACTAGAGAGAACAAATGAGAATATTAAAAATATCAATCCCTCTTCTGGAAACCCACAACCATCGCGTTCTGGCAGTTCTGGAAATAGGGAAACAGAATGTGTGGACACTAGGTATCAAAAATTATAAATAGGAAAAACTGAAGCTTTTGAATATAAAAATATTTATTTAGTTCAAGAAAAGCTTAACTAGCGCTAGACAGCTTATTTAGCTTTTAGCCTTCTTAGATCAATCCTCACTCAGGGTAAGCCTCTATCTATACTTTTATATGAAAAATGTTTAGTTAAATCCTTTAAAGGTTAAGTGTTCTTTAAGATATAAATGCCGTTTTTTTTCATTGTATATTTCTGTTTTATATTGTGAATAAAGATATTAATTATTATTATATGTTAATCGTCACCCGCAAGTTTGTTTTTATAGATTTAAAAAAAAAATAGGAAGTCAAACTTGATTTCAAAAAATCGCCGAATTTCTCTTAGTGCATCCCTACATTCTCTTAGTCTCTTTTAAAGTTCACCCAAATACATTTAGCTGGCCTGCGAATTAAGGTATTGATATATAGACTATTTGTAACTACAATTATTTTGACCCCTTTAGAATTGTGTAGCATCTTCTAATATATGAAGAAACTACTTAGTGTTCCATGAATTTATGGAATCTACAGCCGTTACAAGGAGAAGAGCTCAGAACAGTGTCTAGGACCCAGAGACATCCTACGTAGGGTGCTCATTAAAGATGCGCTTTAACACTCGCCTCCAACGAGAAAAATATATTATAAAAAGAAATGAACTTAGGATTAAAACTCAAGACTATTACGTTATTAATTATAAGACTTTTAACAAAAAAAGAAATTATAATTAGTAAAGAAAAGTATAGTACAAGTTACAAGGCTTACAGTGTTGTAATATAATTATTTTTCATCACTTATTGGTTCGCTTCGCTAAAAACAATTTAAACCTTATAATTATCTAACCTTTAATGATATCATTTTCGATGTAAAAAAGGAATTCTTAATAAAACACTTTGAGAAATTGTAAAGAGGAAATGTATTGTTTAGCTTCACGCTTTGTCCCTAGTGGTTTAGCCAGAGGGATCGGAGCATCAGATGTTATGGTTTCTGCATACCTCTTTCGCCTCATGAACAACTTCTCGTGTATAATCTGGATAGACGCTACTTTCCCTATTTTCCATTAAAATTTTCAAGTTATAGAGAGTTGAGTGGTGGAACTCATCGCCACGTCTTTTCTTGTTCACAGAATGAGGAAAATGAAAATAATTTATTCCCTCGAGTGAGAATCACACACACTATGCTAGAAATACAAATATTATCTAAAGCCGAGTATTAACCTAAAACCAAGCCTTTCGTTCTATTCCACACAACGATAATGTAATTACAAGTTCTAAAAGCAAAATATTCATGCTGCAGTAGATCAATCATCTCAGACAGCATTCATCTCGCTTCTAAAAGGCAATGCCATCTAAATCGAAATAAAATCTTTTCTTTTGCGAAAAAAACCTTTGAAAGATTTATAAAGGCGTGTTGTGTTTTGTACTCAGCTAAAAATAGCAGAGTGGTATTGCACAAAAGCTTTTTTCTTTTATATTTTTTTTTATGTATATTATACTTTTTTCAATATTCTTTTGATAGACATGATAGTTCGTCATTTTGAACCTACGACCAGCACTTCTGAGGTTGCCTGTTTGCTCCCCACGCAATTTTTTTTCCAATCAAGAGTGGGTGATAGAGACAGAGGAGATCATAATTAATCCTTAAGAACGCGGTCAATGATATTAGAGAAAAGTCGAGTAAAAAGTAGGAACACCCCTCATGAGGAGGACATGATGAGACGAAAGAGGTATGCAGAGTCCACAGCGTGTGACGTTCCGTTCTCTCTGCCTGTCCAGCTAGAGATAAAGCATGAAGATAAAAAACATAGGGCATGTTATTAGCAGCAGCTTCACGGTTTTTAGGGTTTCGTACCTCGAAAGAAAGAAACGGAACCCTTATAGGATCGTTTTGTTGTCCGCCCGACCGCCCGTCTGTCAAGATCCTTTATTCCCAGAACGCGTGGAGGTGTCAAAGTGAAATTTGTATCAAATATTTAGTTCTACTGTTCCTTAGAGCTGTGAAAAAATCAAACTTCTAAGCCAACGCAATCAAAAGATACAGGCGTTTAGGCAGGCGTAAGGGAATCAAAACCTACAGCGTACTTCCCGTGATCTTGAAATTTGGTACTAAGCAACGTCTTATAGCACAGATAAAGAAAAAATAGCGAAAAGAGAAAAATTATTGATTTTTCAGAGGTAGAAAAAGTTTAATTTGTCAACTTTATAAGTGCAATTTATAAAAGAACAGTAAAAGTTATAAAAGAAGGTTAGGTTCTTTCAAGGAGAACCTAAACTATTATGACTCTCTGTTTCTCACACACCGTCCTATTTAGGAGATATTGCTTGCAACTCTACGCCGCGCTCACATTTTACTAATTGTTTATTTTAAGTAGAGGAGCCCACGATGCTAAATCAGGACTTACTCGAGCGTCACAGAGACGTATTGGGTCGCGAAGCTTAGATCTTAAAAAGAAAAATATGTAATATAATATATATACCTATTGGACATGGACATATTCGAGTGCGTTAAATATTGACCGATAAGTATGTTACTACTCTGGTTGTCTCCATGTTAAAAATGAAAAAAAGTGTAGCCCTGGCTTTTCTTTATGTCAGTCACTCTCAAATAGTCAGATTAGTGGAATATACAAGATTTAGCATGTAACTTACTCACTCTGATCTGACTTACTTACTTATTTAACTTCACGCTTTATCCCGCACTAGCGGACCTAGCACCCCGCTAGGTCCGCTAGTCAAAAAGAACAGAGTGATCGGAACGGGAGTCATCAACCTCTTCGTACATGCCCTCCGGGGGGTCCTCCTAGAGTCCTTCCTAGAGTATCCTTGATTCGATCAGCTAAACTGACTCCGCATATTCTACGAAGAGATCACATCTCCACAGCATTCATCTTTCTTTCATTCTGTTTCTGTAATACCCACGTTTCGCTGCCGTATAACAGCGTCGGTACCAACATTACATTGTGTACGGCCAAACGTGCAGGCTCCGTTAATCCTGTTGCCGGCAGCAATACGCCTTTCTACATCTATCTCGTATCTTCCATCTCTACTGAATATACTTTCAAAATATATCTTAATCTGACACGCTCGAGAATTTCAGATGATCAATTTTGTTTACTAATCCGATTCTTTATCCTAGATGGGCAGCGATATATATGGGTGTAATATTTTGTGGAAGTAGTTAACCGAGTACAAGGAATCCCACAGTATATTAATCTGAAGCGCCTAAGTAAATCCCAAAATCCTCGCTCGGGTTCCCCTATCATTCTTCATAACATTAAGTTATGAAGATTTTTATGAGTAACATTTAAAAATATTAAATACCAAAGATTAAATAAATACTTTCCACTTAGTATATTACTTATTACTGTACGTTAACTTAATAACCAACATTTCTGCCAAAGTAGCTCTTAATTATACGCAATTAAGCGACAAATTGTCTCAATAAGTTATCTCGTTAAGTATAACTGCTTTTAGACGCTGTTTACTTTTTTTTCTTTTTTTAGCTTCACGCTGTATCCTGCACAGCAGGGTAGGCAGAGGGAACCTAGTGTTAAGACACTCCGTTCCCCACTTTCTGCCGAATTCTGGAGGCATTGCGTGTTGAGTGGCAGAACTCAACGCCGCGCTTAACCTCGACACCAGAGCGAAGAAATGGAAATATAAATTTAAGTAAATATTTCATCTCTTCGAGTGGGGATCGAACCCACAACCAGTCGGTTTTGCAGTCACACCTCATGCCGCTGCGCCACGACCGGCCTCGGCTGTTTCCTTTAAATATAAAATTTCTTGGGGAAGATTTTTTTAAAGATATCTATCTATAAATATAAGTAATATTAATTTCAGGATATGTTATGATTTTTGTTACGTATAAAAAAATCGGATTATCAGTTAATTTTGGATAAAAATGGATACAGATTTTTGAGAAATTTATGAGATGAAAATTTAACGTTTCTCTTCCCACCGTGAGTAATGAAAATAATTCATCTCCCGAATGGAAGCCAAACCTACAACCACATTTATAAAAAAGGTATGGTGTCTGCTTGCTGTCGTGGTATGCCTTTACAGAGAGAGGAAATGAAACGAATTTTATTACTAGCATCTCCCGAATACGGATAGCGAAATTTAATAATATTGTAATGTTTGCATAACTATAGGAAATCAATTAAATATTTAAGACTAAATCTGATTAAGACAAATCAATTAATGCGTATAAAAATTTCGACGTAGCTTAGCGAGAACGTATGGCTTAGTGATCAGAGCGCCTGGTTGGTTTCCAGGAGGCGCGGGTTCGAGTCCCACTACGTTCAAAAAAAAATTTTTTTATACGTTTTCTAAATAAGTATTTTTTTTTACTTTAAAAATGTTTAAAAAAAAAATGAAATATTTACTTAAATTTATATTTCCATTTCTTCGCTCTGGTGTCGAGGTTAAGCGCGGCGTTGTTCTGCCACTCAACACGCAATGCCTAGAGAATTCGGCAGAAAATGGGGAACGGAGCGTCTCAACACTAGGTTCCCTCTGCCTACCCTGCTGTGTGCGGGATACAACGTGAAGCTGATTTATTTATTTATTTTTATAAACATAATTCCCTTCTTTGCGTTGCGCAGTCGGGTAAAAATAATAAAAAAAACAGAATTCCAATTTTATCATACATTTATCTTGTTAAACATTAAACATAATTTTTGAGTAATACATAAGCTTCCAAAGAACTGACAAACACATTAATGTAACAGGTAAAAACATATTAAAGCTGTCTTAAACAACATTACCTGTAATCTCTTTGTACATATAAATGAGATTATTTTTGATATTATACAATGCTTATTTATTATATACTAGTGACCCACTCGCGGTTTCGCCCGCTTTTACTGCAAAATTATTTATTTTCACATCTTAGTTTGTTTCGTGATCTAATAACATTATAAGTTATTATATATTTAAGGATCATATATTAAGGACATTATAAATTATTATATATTTAAGGATAATATCCATACATTTATAGCTAAAATTTCAGCCAATTCAATAGCAACTCCACAGTCATTGCGTTTTTTTTAATATTTATTTTATACTAGCGACCCGCTCGCGGCTTCGCCCGCTTAAACCACAAAATTATTTAATTAACACACTGAATTATGTTCGTGTTTTGATATACCTATAATGTATGTTTGCAACGCAATGAAGATTTTTAATGAGAAATTTATTAAAACTTTAGGTCGCTTTTTCGTACCTCCCATAAGAATCTTCAATAGAATTTTTGAAATAAAAACACATCTTATCGATACTTACAAACAAAACTTTATCACCGGTGTCTGTACATGGAAGATATTACAATTAACATTGTAATAGAACTTGGTCAGTTTGTCTGTTTGTCTGTGCGTTTGTTCACGATAATCTCAGAAACGACTTAACCGATTTAAATCCTTTTTTTGTGTGCATTTTGGCAATCTGCCCTTAAATATTTAATATTAGTTTTATTTTAATCAGCTTCACGCTGTATCCCTCACACAGCAGGTTAGGCTGAGGAACCCTAGTATTAGACACTCCGCTCCTCACTTTCTGCCGAATTCTGGAGGCATTGCGTGTTCTCGTTCTTTCGTGTTCTCGTTCGTTCGACACCAGAGCGAAGAAATGGAAATATAAATTTAAGTAAATATTTCATCTCCTCGAGTGGGGATCGAACCCACAACCAGTCGGTTTT